>CP136069.1:136412894-137012894 GCA_032622095.1 Siphonodentalium dalli
GTTAATTTCTCGCTGTTTCATGAATATATAAAGCAAAATAAGCGATAAAACCATAAGATGATTTTTTTTGTCATGTAGGTGCTGTGTGCGGGGTGGGGAATACCCAAGCCTGGACATTTAAGACAAATATTTTTTTTTAATTATAAATGAAAAAACATTTCTGGCCATTTCAGGAACAAACAATAAAATGCGTGGAAAAAAAAATTTAACTTTTTTTTTTAAAATAAAAAACAAATTTCAATCGCAAAAAAACATTTTTCTGGCCATTTCAGGACCAACGATATCAAATGAGTGAAATTATTTTTTAGTCGTACATGGGGGGGAAGATATCCAGGGTGGGGGGGAGATATCCTAGGATATGTTCCCCCGCGGGGTGACTTATCCAGGGGGGGGGGGGGACGGACATAACGTGGTACACCTGTACTAAAGTTTTCAGTGATTCAATTATAAGTGCATTAAAATTTCATAATCTTGTGTTAGTTTGTCAAATAATATGCATAAATTATCAAATTCCCACGAATTGTTTTTTAAATTAGTACCTAGATTCTTCAACACAATTCCTTCTCTTCTCACAGCAGCTAGATAGATGAATGCATATTAATTTGAAGAAAATAGGGAGGGAAGACCAAAAAGAAATATACATGAAGCTAGATGATGGGGTAGTGTCTCAGGATTATTATATAGTAGAGAATGTGGAGGCTATTGGATAAGTTTCTTGGTGAGTTCTGTTATTATCATTCCAATATGAAATTAATTATCTGATTTATTATTTATATTTAAATAATTCTTACTTCCATTCCATTATGAATTACTATGACTGCATTATTTGAACCTGGATTGATTATCCTACTTGTTTGTCTAATTTTTTCGACCACTTTGACTGCCATATGTTCAGGAGTCAATGGATCAAAGAGGTACATATATACCACCTGGGGTTTGAAATTGGTACAAATGATAATATCGATTCTCGCTAACAATTCATGCAAAATGAAGCGTTAAAGATACGGAAGGCGTTCGTGGTCGGTACAGCTTGAAAATTATATAAAGTTTGTTAGGCCTGCATGTATAATCAAGAAGAACATGAAAAAATGGAAGGAATTTGTTCTTAATTTCATTATTATTAATAACTCTTCAGTGACGAGATTCCGCTTGTTGAAGCCTTTGTTTACATACATTAATTTACTGTAACAGGGAAGCCAGTGTTGTGTTTTCAACTTACTCTAGTGTCCCGAATAGAAGAACAGACCGGAATAGTAGTACAGGGTGGACCAATTGGGCAAATTTCAATAATAGAACAGACCGGAACATTCTTAGATGTCTCAATATTCAAACAAGCCAATCATTGGCAATCAACCCTCCCTTGGTAATTGCTGGTACTTGAGTGTCCAATAACTGTAATTGAATTCAATGTCAATGACATCCAGTTTTCGATATCTACCAGTACCAATACCAGTACATGTATTACTGCTGGTACATGTACTACTAGTGGTAACTTTAGATGGGGTTGAGTGTCATGACATGGATGCGTAATTGGCTGTTGCCAGCTGTGGCTTATAAATGTGTCAGTAAAAAGCTACATGCAGCTTGTCACAGGTGGTAATTTGTATACGATTATGTCAGATTAAAATGGATAAAATAATAAACATATAGACCGGAATAAGCTCATACAGGGCGGCAATTTTCATGAAAAAAAATAAACATACATGTATGTTTATTCGGGACACTAGAGTAAACAATAACTTTAAAATACTAATAGCATTGTTACAAGCATTACCTTTTGCCGTGGTTAATTTTGAGGGCTGAATATTGACTTATATATTCTGATATATGTGGTCATATTGATTCCCACAAGCTGCAATGTCAATGATGAGAATCAGATTTTCTCAAATCTTGATGTACTTTAAGCAGTGGATTATAACCAAACCAAATCAAATGTAAATTATATTTAGGAAACTTATCCCATCTGTATTTGACAGTTTGCACATGTGTGACAATTTGAATTACATATTTTGAAGTCACTTTCCAGTTGGTATAATATGACTTGTAAATATATATGAACTGATAAACTATATATTTGGGAATTTATGTAATCTTTCCAGTGAACTAATTGATATAGCTGATTCCCAAGCAATCAGTGATCTTAAATATTGTCTCAATTCATGTTTGCCTCAGTTATGAATATAAATGGGTATTTAGGCCAAAGAAAATTAATGTTCTGTTTCTCAGACATAATAATAATAATAATGTATAGCATTTTTAAAGCGCCTTATCCCATGAGGCCCAAAGCGCTCAATGATACAACAGATGACAGAGCTCCAGCACATTCAAACACATATACGCATGTACACACAAACAATAACTACAATGAAATAAATCAAACAATTCATATACAAATCAGGATGAAGGCTGTGTGTATTGTATAAAACAATGCAGGAAATATGTGCTTAGCTTTGGTCATCGTCGTTGCCATAGTGAAGTTTAAACAGATACGTTTTGAGTTCTGTTTTGAAAGATTCCAAAGTAGCAAAATTCCTAAGTGTAAGAGGGAGTGAATTCCAAAGGTTTGGGCCGTAGCATTCAAAAGATCGACGACCATAATTAACAAGGTCACGTTTGGGGACAGCAAGTAATATTTTATCAGCTGACCTTAAGCCTGGTTTACCAGATACGTCATAGCATGAAAGAAGAGATTCGATATACACAGGCAGAGGCGAGAGACAGTCAAATTTCTTACAACATAAGACAGCAATTTTATAGTCAATGCGGGCTTGAATTGGTAGCCAGTGCAATTCTTTGAACATTGGTGTCAGGTCAGAAAATTTAGGCTTCTTAAGAATTAATCACACGAGCAGCAATGTTCATCATACGTTGAAGTTGATAAATTTCTGACTTTGGTAAGCCAGCCAGAAGTGGGTTACAGTAGTTAATCTTGGAAAGAAAAAATGACGAAACAAGAGTTTTAGCAGCATCAGTGGTTATATATGAATGGCCTGATGTGAGAAATTCTCCTTATATCCAGAAATAGACTTCTGCATAAATTGTTTATGTACACTTCCATTGACAGAGTACTGTCCAGGTGAATGTCCAGATATCTGGCACACGACGATGGCTAAATTTATGTCGGAATCACCTATACGAATGCAGTCCAAAGGAGTGTTCTTAATTCTGTGATCTGTTCCAAATAACATTATCTCGGTTTTGTCATCATTTAAACACAGTTGGTTTGCGCCCATCCAGCTCTTCACTGCCGTTATACATTGCTGCATTTCTGAGATATTGTTTGCGAACTCCGATGGTGAGCTGGGCATATAAATCAGTGTATCGTCTGCGTACATGTGGCATTGTAGATTTCTCTGTGTGATGATTTGCCCCAATGCCTTGGCTTAGTGTACATGAGATAAAGCACAGGCCCAAGGACGGATCCCTGGGGGACACCAAAGGATAGTTCATATGGTTTGGAACAGAATTCACCAATATGAACAGTCTGGATTCTGCCTGATAGATATGACTTGAACCATTGGAGAACTTTCAGCAATGGTTTAACCACAGCTTGTTTGAAGCAAGTGGGAACTATACCGTCTTCCAGGGATGTATTCACTATCCTCGTAAGAAAAGTTACTAGTTGGTCGTTATGCTGTTTAAGAAGGAGTGATGGTACAGGATCCAGAGAACATGATTTTGATGGCATTGACATGAGAACACGTTTGCATGCTTTTTAGGGCCATAATCGAACAAATTAAAATAATAATCATCCCGCTGCTCCGCTTCAAAATGCACAACCTCTGTCCATACTAGTAACTGGCCGTAAATCAAAATCTAAATCTATTTCTGATAAAAATAAAGTTTTATTTTTGGTTTGTTTTAACTGTACATGGATTGTACAACAGACTGTTACATTAAATTCTATTAATACTTAATCATGAAAGTAAATTTTCTCACCCAGCAATGTTTTTGATAATTGTGAGTAAACACATATAAAAGCTTGTCTGCTGCTGCCTGCTGAGTAATTTTGATGCAAAAATTCGGAACAAAAAACTGCCAGCTGGGTGATTTTGTAGGTAAAAGATAAATATAAACCTGCCTGACTGCCCATTTTTAAAACAAAAGTGTCAGATAATAAACTTTGTGGCCTCAATAAGGCTTATTTATTCATTTATATAAATTATGTATCTATTGTTTTATTTATCGCTAAAAGTTTTTAAAACTGCCTGAAAACCTATAAAAGTCCACTTAATTTTCGAAACCCCAGATCACTTTAGATAAAATATATGCAATATTATATACCATTTGAAAGAGGAAGCTCAAAAACAATGTTTTATCAACTTATCCGGTGTAATAAACTGTGAACATGTTGTTTTTGTTGAAGTACCAATGTGTTTTCTGTGCTTAAATTTCATTAGATTGTATTGCGAAGTCTATAATATTCAATGGAACGGGAATAACTCTATACAGTAATGCCCTAAGTAACCGACCCTTTAACCACAGCAGAATTATGGGTAATTTTTCAGGATTTAGTCGGAAATATGGCTTGTTGCCATTCATCGAAAAGCTCTCAATGAGAGCTTTCCGATGAATGGCAACAAGCCATATTTCCAACTAAATCCTGAAAAATAACCCATAATTCTGCTGTGGTTAAGGGGTCGATTACTTAGGACATTACTGTATCTTAGTTTGAATTATGTTGCATTCTGGTAGCAAGATGGGGGGGGGGGGGGCTGTTTCTATTATTTCAACTATTTTCTATTACAATTTTCTCCAAATGGTGATATTTATTATTGTAATCATATTTTATGTTATAGGTTGTTATTTATGGGAAGCCGTTTTCACATTTTCGATTGATTTGGACTTAAGTCCAATTATTTGGACTTAAGTCCAAATAATTGGACTTAAGTCCAAATAGCGAATTGGACTTAAGTCCAAATACCACATAATTGTGAATTCGGCGAGGAATTGTACTTAAGTCCAATTGAATTACACTTAAGTCCAAATACCGATATTTTCATCTATTTGGACTTAAGTCCAATTCCTCGCCGAATTCACAATTATGTGGTATTTGGACTTAAGTACAATTCATTTGGACTTAAGTCCAATTCATCTGTAAAAGAAACACCCCCATCAGATATTAAGCAGGTCTGGTTTTGCTCATAGGGCGGAGTTGTGGGAAAATGGCCGTTTACATGTGGGTCTAATTCTTGTTGATCTTGTTAATTGTTACCTTTTTCAACATATATAATGAATCAGCTCGATGTGGACGAGATCATATCAACAATAGCCCGTGTTGTAAGAAGTTCGGAACGATTTTTAACATATGATGATGTCTGTCTGTCAAAACATTACATCGACTGAGTTGACATCGCTTGAGGTGGCCTCACTGACCAGGCTTCACTGATCAGTCAAAGCATTCTTTGATGTCTGCATTTTATTAGTATGGTGGGTAAATGTCCGGTGGGTAATTGTCCGGGTGGGGAAATGTCCGTATACCGATAATAATGTTACCAGAGTCCGACCAGGTAGATAAAATACCACCCCTTGCTCTTTATAATTTTAACCTGATAAAAAAGTTACAACTTATGTACAGGGTCCACACTCGATCGAGGCTGCATGCACTAATGGAATTATGACTGCTAATTTGTTTATATATTTGACCAAATTTATAGAAATAGTGGGCTAAAGCGTATGTTAACACTGAGTCTGAGAAATATATAATGTAAATTATTTTTGCAATTTCCTTCTGATCAAGCCAATTGATGCAAAGAAGTCTCTGTAGAATAGATTGACAAAGTTAACTGAGGCTGTGCTTCACGCAGTCATTACAATAGCAATAGAAGGGGAGTCACTCTAATCTATTGTTTTGGCATAATTCGACTTTCAAGTACACCCTTATTACATTGAGTTTGAAAACCGAGCAAATTATACAAATAAGACACTTAGTAAATGCAATAAACGAAACTGCGTGTAGCATACACTACATGCTGTCAAATAACAATTGAATCAAGTCGTGAATTAATTTTCATTCATGCATGCATTTAGCATTTATTAAGATCCAATTCGGATTCGAAACATTTTCAATCTCAGCATGCCGAAAACAAGCCACGTGGCAAAGGGGACGTACAGAGTCAAGCTGTACGCTCATGCTATGATTTGTAAGTCCCGCGTAGCATAGGGGACTGAACTCTGTCTTGCAGTTTGGTACGGAGTTAGTCTTGATTGACAGCCGTCTTGTGTATGCTTGGAGTCAGGAATGCCCTGGTTAGTACGGAGTTTGACTGTCAATCAAAACTTGCAGGAATATACCATTACAAAGAAGGGGACTATCGTTTCAAACCAGATGAATTGGACTTAAGTCCAAATGAATTGGACTTAAGTCCAAATCAATTCACTAATTGGACTTAAGTCCAAATAATTGGACTTAAGTCCAATTATTTGGACTTAAGTGCAATTAATTGGACTTAAGTCCAATTAATTGGACTTAAGTCCAATTCATTTGGACTTAAGTCCAAATCAATTCGCTAATTGGACTTAAGTCCAATTCATTTGGACTTAAGTCCAATTCATTTCCAGTTCAAATCAATCAAAAATGTGAAAACGGCTTGCCATAGTTATTAAGACCCTATGTCAAGGCACTATAAAAACAAATTTGGTGACTCGAAAATTAAATGGGTCATTAATGGTTATTATAACTTAAAATAAATGGAAAGATGCTGATTTTGATGCTGATTTTGGGTTCTAATTTCATGCTAATAGTTTTAACTATTTCAATTCTATAATTTAAATGAATCTTTATTAACCAATTTTCCAGATACATTGATATGATGAAGTTCAAGATGTGAATACAGATTATCTAAAAGAATGTATGGTTCTCTCAGTCGTTGCTGCTGATATGTGAATCTGAGGCCAAACAAAGTGCACATTAGAGACAAAAGACTTCCAAATCTGGCCAAATGGTGCTCGAATTTCCTTCATACCAGCAAGGGATGCTGCAACAAGTGTATCAAGTCACACCAGCTCACAGTCATGAAGCTCAAACATTGAACATGAGAGGCCATGATGGCAACAAACAAATATACCCACATCCTAAAACAGTTGATTCCCCTCTCAGAAATCAAACTGTTCATGAACCAATTGAAACACTCTCGGCTACTCATTTCTCAAACACAACAGAGAGAGCCATATATCCGATGCCTTCTAGACATGTAAAGAAAGCACAACCAGGCAGATATTTGAATTATGGTGATGAAGTTTATCTTCTTAATGCTAGTAGTTCTACACTGACGCCTGTAGGAGTTGGTTCTGTGGGAAGTCTATCAAAAGATCCCAGCCTCAGTGTTAATTCACAGCTTAGTCTTAAAGCTAGAGGTAAAGTGTTATTTAACCATATAGATCTGATTACTGCTTGGATTCTCAATTCAGTATTAAATATGAGCAGAGTGACACAAGTGTGTTAATGGATTTATTGATATGGCACAAGTGCCAGCACGGAAGGATAGAACAAGAGACAAACCCATTAATGCATGTGTCATTTTGTGTTTATTACACATCGCTCGTCATAGAATCCATGAATTAAATAAAAACAGACTTACAACAGTTATGCAGGCACACACAGGGCTTGTTTTGTCATGTGTGATGATGCTTTTATTTAATAGTTCCGTGTTCATGGTTGAGGCGAATGTCATTTATGTTGTGGGACTTTAATGGAATGCATATGCCATGTGTGGCATACGGATTTGAAATATTACGGTACAGCAGGAACACTTTAATTCTAGGTACAAGCATTAATAATATGTACATTGGAATGATACCTTTTTCACTTGTAGAGATGTTCAGATATTATAATTATGTGAACTACAGGTATCAAAGCACCAAGCCTTGAAATAGTGTGTCTGTCGTTTGCATAATGAGGTCCTCAGAGGGTGAATTTAGTGATGCTACCCCGCATAGCGGGCTAGCATCACCAAATTCACCCTCTGGGGACCTCATTCTGCTTACACCTCAGCAGAATGAGGTTCCCAGAGGGTGAAATTGGTGATGCTAGCCCGCTATGTGGGGTAGCATCACTAAATTCACCCTCTGGGGACCTCATTCTGCAAATGACAGACACCCTATTTCAAGGCTTGCAAAGCACTACTGTATGTATTCACTGGTACAGTAGTCGAAATTGGCCACAGCAATAAGCAATGCCATGGGACGTTTTTTGTTAATTTTGAGGACTGATTGGAGTGATGTTCAGTTATTACAAAATTTATCAAATTATCCGTTCATCACAATATCCATTGCTCCAAAAAGCTCCTTGAAAATTGTTGCAAAATGCACTCGAATAGCTGAGTTTGAATAGTATTAGGTCTGACCTGAGGGAATGCTAATGTTTAGGTATGTTCGGTGGATTCACCATATATTGGGCTTGGTAGAGCCTCACACAGTATGTGCTCAAATTCTCCTATCAGACATAACAGGTTAAGTGATGGAACTAGCTACAGTAATGCCCTAAATAATCAACTCCTTAACCACATCAGAATTATGGGTAATTTTTCAGGATTTAGTTGGAAATATGGCTTGTTGCCATTCATCGGAAAGCTCTCACTGTTACCCATAATTCTGCTGTGGTTAAGAAGTCGATTATTTAGGGCATTACTGCACACATTCTATATGTTTCATATTCTAGTCTTGAATCCTGGAAAGTTTTTGGAATTTAAAAAAAGCATCTCCACGTCTGGAAAACCTCAATCTGGAAAATCCATCCCTCTCAGTTTGGAAATGTCATGGAATTTCAAAATTATCCATGAATTACAGGTAACATTGAAGTTGAAGCATGTGTGAAAATTGTCAATATTTCAGGACATTTGTAGAAGATAATGCATATGTACTAATTTAACTGTTAGTCTGTTACTGAAACCAAGTTGTGATAAGATATTAACTATTTAAGTTTTATCATACATTTGACCGAAATCCTGCCTAGCAAAGCCTGGAAAACTTATGGAATTTCATTGGCTTGAGGTCTTGGAAAATTTATGAAAATCCTGGAAAAGTCTCAGAATATTCGTGGAATTTCATCTTTGAAAAGGACTAGTACTACTAAGTATGAACCCTGTAATCAATATATTCTATATATCTTGCAGGTCCGAATACCGTGGTCACTCCCTTAGTGGCCGGAAATGTCTCGCAGTATTTATACGGGAATGTTCAGGTCCCTGCTCCGGCCCACTCCCAGATACAGTTCGTCACACAAACTGGCCAAATATTACAGCCTATAATCAGACAGAATGACCTTACTTTGGGCAACCAGTTAGAGACAGGAGATAAACAAATGTCATATGATGATTCTGCGCAGCCTCTTGACCTCAGCATGAAGGTTACTTCAAGTAAAACAGGTGCAAGTGAAAATAATGCTGAAGCAGTGACTAGTCAGTGTCGGAAAGACGTTATTGTTTGTTCTAGTATGAATCTGAAGCAGAGACCTCCGAATGCTGTTCGTCAGGCGTCATCATGTGCTCAGCATAGTGATGACAAAACACCCATGACTCACAACATGTCATGTTCTCAGTGTCATAATGTGAAGTCATATCATATTCAGTTGCCATGTGCAGATGTCCCCAAGAAATTTCTCAGTCAAAATGATTTAAATTTGACTGCAAGTCTCACAAGTAATTTTGACGAGAATGGGAATCTCCCAACTGGAGGACAGTGCTTTAGCAGAAACGATGATTACATTATCGGGAACAATAGGTCCTCTGATGGATTGGATGATCAAAATACCGTAATGTTGAGTGCGTGTTCACAGTGTAATGCCGAACAACAAAAAACTCGTAACAAATCTTCACTCAACAGCACTTCAGATCAACAGCAGAATTGCAGTGTAGAAAGGTTAAAGGTTAGACAAACTCAAATCAGTTCAAAATGTGTTTCAAAGAAAAATGCTTGTCAGATATTAAAGAGTCATTACAAGCATTTATTTAAACTGGATGTCGGGAGTCATAGGTTCGTTGTTTGGTCGGATATTCGTGACATTATGTTTCCAAACTGTCCACCAGACTGCAAGGTGGCTCTTGACGCAACAAAGGCCTTCTTTAATTATCCTCATATTACTAATGGCATGAGAGTTGTGGATCAGCCATTACACATGGAGTTCATGGAACATTACCAGTATGTAGAAATCGGCACTTACTTGATTAACATCAGCTCTTTGTTGGCGAGCAATTTGGATCTTTGGGAGTTCGTAAAACAAAAGCATGCTGAAAATAAAAGTGATTGCTTGAAAATTAACGTTCATGATAATAGCTCGAAGTCAGACACAAATTTAACAACTAGTGTTTCTATTCAACCAAAGTTATATCTAGAGAGTGCAAAATCTGAAGACAATATCATTGATGAAGCTAAAGATATGAGATATGAATCTTTGGTATCAAGAGTGAGAAGTCATCCGAGCTCATATGAGCTGAATGCCATTGTGTTTACTACTGTTCTGCTGCCAGACTGTCGTGGAACCCTGCGGACTTACTACCCTATCAGTGAAGTGACACAGACATTTCAGAATGAGGTCATCAAGAAGGAGCTTCACGAGCTATGCACCAAGTGGTATCATGACCAGAACTGTGATTCCATCATACGATGTCCTATAGAGGTTACCAAATCAGTTGGAAGAGCCTTGATATCTCGGAACGGTTGGGGTTAGTATAATCAGGCTATAAATTAACCCTTCCATTACTGGAGCTTTCTGAAATTTTGTGAAAACCCTGTGCCAATGCATTTTCTTATATATGCGGGTCTATTATTTCCCAAATAAATTGGTGTGTATGCAGGAAAATGCGCAATGCAATAGACCGTCATTGCATTAGTCATCAGTGTACACCATGTACGATGAATTTTCCGTACAATGTTATGTTTGAAAGTTTTGATATCGGGTACCAACTAGTCGACGCATCGCGACTTTTGGGCCTCGACTAGTCGACTCTGAAATTAACTAATCGTTTCAACACTAGTATTACAACTATCAACAAGTACATATAAAAATAGATACATTTTGTTTGCATTTTTTTATTCATAACTCCCCGATGATCTTTGATGAAATGATGAAATCAGATATGTTTACTTCTTGAGTGCCGATTTTTGGAGATTGGTCTTTCAAATTCAGGAGATCTGTCTCAAATTCAGGAGACTTTTTATAACTAAATTCTTTCTAGTTTTACTCCAATTATTACTAAATTATGCAATGTGGGTAACAGCATTTTCAGGTGGCAACTTGAGTTGATATATGACAAATAACTCTCTTTTAACCCTTCCATGAAATTTAGCATTCGCATATTATGCAAGTCTCCCATAGGGAACCTCAAATATATAAGAGAATACATTAGCCTAACATTGTTATCTTGACATTGTAAGCCAATGCATTCTCATATATATATAGGTAGCCTTGCATATATAAGAGAATGCACTGGCACATTATCCATAATGCTGCACCAGCGCAGCTCCCGTCATGAAAGGGTTAATGGTTCAATCTCCTTTCAGGTGGCAACTGGACTCATATAACAAATAACTCCCTGTTAGTTGAAAGTGAATTTGTGAGGAAGATTATCAACAGAATGCTAGTTGGACATGTTTCTCCTGATAATAGCCGAGAGGTGAGCAGGTATAAAGCTGTGATTTAATATGCTTTAACCCTTTAATCTGTACTGGATGGATTCTCTCACTCAGTTATAAAAGTGTAGATTGCAACGGTCTATTATTTATCTGGAGGTGTTTTCAGGAAAAATACTAACTAGTATATATCTAGACGTCAGATAATACAGAAGTACAGAAGGAGTCCTATTTATTGGAGGGAAATGTTCAGATAATTAGTTCAACAAACAACTTACTAGTACATGTACCTATGGTCGTTTGTTGAATTTATTATCTGAACCTTTCCTAAGGTAACTACTCATCAATGATTATTTAGTATAGAAAGGGTTAAAGGGACATAATGTACTCGCAGTGAATAAATGTGTAAATTTCAAAAAGGTTTGTAAATCCATCATCACTAAGAAGAACATGGAAAAATAGATAGACGTTGTTCTTCATTTTATTATTAATAACTCGCCAGGGACAAGATTTCACATGCTGAAACCATTATTATGTAAACATTACTGTTACAGCGAAATTCAATTTAACAAACATCCATATTTTCCATCACTCTAACCTTAAGTAGATCTTCATGATTGTATACCAAGAATTATTATGTACCTTGAGTTCACAGAGTGTCATACTGTCTTTTGATTGGATGAAGCGCCATCACATGTCAAGAGTAGTTTTGTCCATTACACGGTGAACGAATTATTGCCCAGGCCTATAGTCCTCGAACTATTACTCACCTTCTGATGTCATAATCTGGTGAGGCAGAATTATCACATTGTGACGTGAGGCCGGAATATTGAAAAATATTGCCCGGGTTATAGTATTCAAACTATTTATTCGCCTGCTGATGATTGGTGTGAAACAGAATTTGGCACGATGCCAGATTTGTCACGATTCTGGCGCGAGGCCAGAATTTTGCTAACTATCGCCCGAACTTTAGTCTTCGAACAATAGTCCTGCTTGCTGTTCAAAAGACACCACCTTGGGAAAAATATCCCTATTCCATCTCAAGGCAGTCAATAGGTGTATACTATTTTCCCGAAGTGGCTATTACTAGTCCTACTTCTGTTCAAAAGACACCATCGAGAGAAAATAGCCCTCATTGTTCCACCTCCAAGACAGTCAATAGGTGTCTTATTATGTATGACACAATTCTCAATAGCTGCAGCTGTTACATTAGCAGACGGACTAGTCCCTGATGCGTGATTGTGCTTTGTCAAATCAAAAGACATTATGACCCTCTGCGAAATCTACATATACCGGTATAATAATCTCCATTACACTCTTTAAATTTTTTGTACTTCGATGATATATTTAGATTTTTAGGAATACCTTTTGATTTGTGCTTTTGTCTTCTACTTACAGGTCCAAGCTGACAAGACTGGAGTTACCCAACCTGAAGTTTATCACGAATGTGACACATGCCAAACACCCAGCCAGCATTCACAGGAGGAAGTACTCAATGAGAGCCTGCAGACTGATGATACTAATGAAGGAGGCCTATCAGGTTGTAGTTACAGAGTAACTCTGTCAAGGCGAAGTTCACCCGATAAAGTCAGAGATACCGATAAAGAGGTCATGGAGAAAAGCCCTGGAAAACAAGGATCGAAAGTTCCTACACAACATCATGGTCTAAAAGAAAACACCAGTGCGAACACAGCTAAAAAGAAAGTGAGCCCAGTCATCAGCTCGATGGACAGTCACATACAAATGAAAGAACATGGAGGAAAAACAAACCATATGTCTGCTAAGGGTTCGCCGAAAACTAGGAACCTCAGGCTATCAGTGAATAACAGAAAACACCATGAGAGCAGTGATTGCATGTTGGTTGACAAAGCGAGTGAGCAAAATATTGTTTGTAAAAGTAAGTCATCGGTAAACAAGGAGAATGAAGAGAGAACTGAATCGGACAAATGTCAAGCGAAGAAAACAAATGTCAATGATCGCTGTATTATGAAAAAAAATATATTGCCGGACAAATCTCCCCAGAGATATAAGGCGAGAAATGTCGTCACTACCAAGGAAACTGGTTGTAAGAATTTGAAACTCGTTCTCACGAAAGAAGCCAAAGCAAGAAAGTGCCAGACAAGGAGTCCTGAAAGGTCAAGGTCAAATTTGCAAACAAAATTAGCTCAACACGATAACCGAACTCTTGATGAGGAAGATACATTAGCATGTCATAATGAGTGTGGAACACAAACTACAGATGATTTTCCTACTCATATGTTTGAGTATTTTGAGAAAGAACCCCTTGAACAGTATAAAGTTCCGAAACAAGTTAAAAGTGCTAGTGCTCCAGTTTTGCCAGTTTCTATGAAATATGCTGAGGATTCTTCAGAAAAAAATGGGTCGCCAGAGCTCAGAATTGAACATTCAAAAGTGAAGCTGCATACTTGCAGAACGAAAACAACATACATTCAAACAGATTTGACAGGCTTGCCGTTGAATAGAAATGATTTGTTACTGCTTGGGAATCAAGCTTCTCAGAAAAATTCTATAGTTGTTGATATTCCTTGTCATAAGCCGGTGGTTGTAGAAAATAATAATAATATTGAGAAGAATACGAAGGAAGCACATAAGGATCATAGTGGTGATGGCGAAAAGACAGTGGTAGGTGAATCTGATATTGTCGGGACGATTCTTCAAGAGATGTCCCACATGAATGAGCAACTAGAGGACAAGTTCTATAACATCAGTCATCATCCTCCAGAATATATAGAAAGCAAAGAAGCCAAATCTGCTGCATGTTCGAGCAGTATTTCAGAAAGCAAATGTGCTAATATTCCCAGAGAAATCGCTAACGAACATGAAGAGAGCTCTGTTCAACCAGATAAATCAACAAGCAAAATAGATTTTCCAGCTGACGGAGGGATGATTGATGCTGGAGATGAAGCGAAATCTGTTGAATCAAGGACATCAACTATTATGAAAAAGGTACCTGAAGAGTCCAAGAATACACCAAATAAACCACTATCTAGAAAGTCAACTAGCAGCATTATAGCTAAAAGGAAAGTCCGCAAAAATGAGAAGACGGCATCATCACCAGTTATAGGACATCTACGATATTCACATTCCAATAAATCAAAAAATACTGCATCCCCAGTTTCCGGAAATCCGTTTAATATGACATTACAAGAGTTGAAATCTGTAACTTCTCTTCCACTTGTTGATTGTGATTCAGGCCAGATTAGTCGTTCAGTGAAAGAGTCTTCTAATAATATCAGGAATCAAATGTGTGATAAAATAAAGACATCTTCAAAAGTTGATAACAATTTGATAAGTCGTTGTCATAGTAGTGAGTTTATACAAACTATGTCTTCAATGAACAAAACAGCAGAAATTAATACCAATAACAATAAGCAAATCAACGAGAGTCCTCACTCGGATGCGCTTGTTGTTAAATGGGACTTGACGCAACTTAGAAAAGCTCTAAATTTGCCACTGCAAGCTGAGAATGCTTTTCCAGAAAACATTGACTCACAACTGCTACACACTTCTAATGAATCATCAACGACTCCAGCCGTTCCACCACAAGATGGAATGGATGTTACAGATTCGAGAAGTCGTTCGTCGGTCTATTCAAGTGATGTTCCAGATCTCACACGAAGCATGTGTGATGTATCATCGGAATCTGAAAAGCTCCCAGATATGCCGATTCTGGTCCCCGAAGAACCACCTGCGACGAGGGATGTGCAAGCATCAAACAGCATCATCACCAATACAGGCGATCTGGATGGGGTTATAATTTCAGGAGCTTATAGCCTGAATGAAGCAGACAATATTGAAGCAATGGATTCATCTCTTTTTGAAGAGCAAGATGGTAACCTCTGTCTGAATGAAGTTAATGATATTTTCAAAAAACCTGATAACTCTGAAAACAGTGACGGACAAATGTGTTTTTTCCAACCTCTAAATGGTGAAGCTCCGCCTGAGAAGGAACCTGGTGGTGATATCGAGCCAAAGGAGAAAGTTGTAAAGAAAAAATTTAAGACAAATAAATCAAGACCAGAAAAAGAAATTGCTGACAATGAAAAGAACACTCCTGTTAGTGAAACAAGCAAAGACGATGACAATTCTGATCGAGATAGTCATGTTTTGAAAGAGAATGTGCTTCGAAAAAGACCAAGTGAGGTAAAACAGGCTGAAAGAAAGAAGAATACGAAACTAGTGAGAAAGAATAAAGAGACTAGGAAACCATGCAAAATGAAGAAAGTTGTCTCCAAAGAGATATCCACTCAAGTAAACTTGGGTGAATATGAAATGGGTACCAGTTCATGCTTGAGTCGTTCACATAGAAAACTTCGGAGGTCATCGTTACCAAGGAGATGCAAAGATGACAATAATGTGAAGTCGACACCTGAGCGGAGATCAAAGAGACTGCAGGGTCGTTTGATGAGTGAGGAGTTTCCATTGGATAGTGAGTTTTCTTTGGATTCTTTGAATGTTTTTCCATCAACTTCAACTCTAAATAGACATGTTACAACACAGTGTTATTTCAGTGAATTTAGTTCAGCAAAAATTGGATTCAGTAGTGAATTAGGGAAGAAGGATTCTTTGCAGAAAAAAACCAGATCAAGATTTTTCCCAGATATTGCAACCAGAAAATCAAAACGAGGTGAAAATTCCAGTATTAAATCAAAGCCAGACACGAGGTCAAAAAATTCATGCAAGGGTCGCAATAATCAGAGTACTGAAGAAAGTGATAATTTCTTGCCTGATTTGGATGACTTTGATCTCAATGACATCTCTGATGGTGGTGAAAATTCCTATATTAAATCACAGCCAGTCACAAGGTCAAAATATCCACAAAAGGTCCGCGATAATCAGAATACTGAAGAAAGTGATAATTTCTTACCTGATTTAGATAACTTAGATCTCGATGACATCTCTGATCAGCTACCAATTCTCCAGATGCCTGAGAAACGCAGCTCTCTCCGGGGAATATTCTTCCCTTCTGTGAGGATGTCCGATTCAGATGACAGTGACTCAGTGCAGATAATTAATGATGAACCTACTGTAGAAATCGAACTGGTGGATGGTTCAGGGTACATTAAACCTGAACCAAAGGAAGAAAATATTCTACAAAATATCAAGTCAACTGAATCATCGGAGAAGATAGCAGAATTACAGACTCAACATCGTGATATCAGCTCTGTGTCAGATTGTAGCACTGAAGGCATCTGTGATTCTAGTGGTGATCACACTGCTAGTGATAGGTACAAATCAGGTACTAATTCAGTTTCTTCTGAATTACGAGCACACCAAGGAGACTTTATTTCAGTGGAGGAGCTGAAAAATTCCGAAGATTTACAAATGGAAAGTATTAAAAATTTACAAATAAATTTTCCAAGTGATGATGGCGGCTATGATTACGCAGCGTCAGGAGATCACCATGATGATACTAGTTGTTATATCAGATCTGATATGATTCCTCATATTGCTGAAGAAACTGTGATGCAAGATGCTGGCACCTGTGACCTTTGTCATGCACAGTGCTCGGGAAGCTCACTGTGTGAAAGTTGTGTTTATATACTGGGTAAGAAGGAGATGGTGGAACAGCTAGGACTTATCTTGAGCTCCGATGACGATGACGATTTCCATTTTAATGAATATATGAAGAGATGTCGTAAGAAGGTAACACATGCCAAGAATCGACTTATATTACAGTCAAGTTCTAATGAGTCTATGATGGATGATCGGAGAGAGGTGCGGTATGATCGCTGCAGAGGTCCATCGTCTTCTTTATATAGCAGTGGCAGTTCTGTGGAGCAAAAGGAGCAGAGAAACAGAGGATCTGGGTACCAATACAGGAGAAGGAATAGATCCAGTATAGAAGATCGAACGAGCCCAGAGTCTAGCGATGATGAATCAGGGACAAGACATACACCAGAGAAAAGAGGTAAGTTATTTAATTGTGAACATTTAGAAAACTTTCAGCTACACTGTGGGTCAACAGAAGTAGAATTAGTAGTATGAGATTTTTGTTATAGAGTTCTTCAAAGTACCGGGTAGAGATTTTGAATTTCAAGATCTATTTATCAGTGGCCACAACTGAAGATATTGGGTACGGTCTATTATCCATTTCGAGGGATGTTCAACAAATAAAAGCAGACGACAAATCTTATAAGTGCAGGAGAATTCCTATACTTTGGTGGGAAATGTTCAGATAATAAGTTAAACATATGGCCATTTGTTGAATTTATTATCTGAATATTTCCTAAGGGAACTGCTCACCAATGAGTATTTAGTGTAGAAAGAGTTAAATTAACTGATTTCAGAAAACAAAACTTCTGAACTGTGCACAATTGAACAAATTTTCAATATAAAATTTTTAGCAAGACTATTCTCCATTCTTATTCCTTCACATTCTACATCACTTTGAATAACCATATGTTGCACAAAATGTTTGTAATTTCTGCTTCGTTGCTTGTTGTAGGGAGGCTTGAGTTCCAAGACTGGGGATAATCAACTACTGAAACTACTACTGAAACACATGCATCAACATTGATTGATCTGCCTTAAAAATCTAAATTGTGTGGCCTACTATAATTACATGGTTAACCCTTTCATGATGGGAGCTGCGCTGGTGCACCATTAAAGACCCTGTGCCAGTGCATTCTCTTATATATGCAAGTCTCCCATATGGAGCCTCACATATATAAGAGAATGCACTGGCTTACAAGGTCAAGGTAAATATTCTTAGGCCATAGGGTTTTCGCAAAATTTCTGGAAGCTACAGTTATTAAAGTGTTAAACTGCCACATTTTTTTACAGGAAGAAAGCAACGGGAATCAAGCCTGAAAAAAGACAGCAGAAGAAATAGGTTCATATTCAACTTATTCGACTCGGAAGATTCAGCTGAGGAAGTCGCAGATGAGAACTGGGTTAGACAAGCCTTCAGAAACGAACAACTGTCGATAGAAAAAAAAGCAAAGAGAATGAATAGTTCAGCTTATTATTCAACACCTGAAAAGTCATCCAGTGGTACATGGACTAGTATGTATTTATTTGCCTTCTAATCTGATAACCTAATTTTTTTTAATGGGCTGGGACAATCAAATTAACCCTTTCATGGTAGGACTTGCGCTGGAGTAGCATTAAAGATCATGTACCAATGCATTCTCTTATATACCTTACTCGTATTTAAATTCACGCAGTACTATTTTTCGCTCAGTTTTGAATTCGCGCACTTTGAATTCGCGCACCGTGGTACCCGAATTCAAAGCTGACAAATATATCTTTGTGAAAAACTTTTTATATGTGACAGTTTCAGTTCTTAATCGTTCCCGAAGGTACATGTGTATATTAAAGACCACGACGACGAATATTAACATCAAGCGGAAATGTAAATATAATATTAACATTTCTATATTCAGTCCAACCTTCTGCAATGTTTTTAACTCATTAACATAGGCCTATACTGTACTCTGATTTTCCCTGTGGTTTAGTATAAACTCAAGAGTCGTACTATTTTTCGCTCAGTTTTAAATTCGTGCACCCACCGATGCGCGAAAAATAGTACTGCGTGAATTTAAATACGAGTAAGGTATGCAGGTTTCCCATAGGGAGCCTCGCATATATAAGAAAATGCACTGGCTTACAAGTTCAAGATAAATAATGTTAGGCCAATGTATTCTCTTATATATGCGAGGCTCCCTTTGGGAGACTCGCATATATAAGAGAATGCATTTGCATAGGGTTTTCGCAAAATTTTAGGAAGCTCCAGTCATGGAAGGGTTAAGGAAAATCAGACTTAAATTAAAATTTAATAAAGAATTTCAAACTGAACAGTATAGAGTGCATACTTTTCAAAATATCTTCAGTTTTTCTGAACAATGAATTATTATTTTAACATTGACTAAATTTGGTGGAAAACAAAACACATTGTATATAGAAGTAGTAGAATGAGAGAACATTGCATTGGATAATTAGGCAAATTTTACAATCGGAATGGTGAAAATCAGTTTGACATTATGAATTGGTGTGAACTGCAAAGCTTAGCAGACAAGCGAACAGGAAATTAGATTTATAGTTTCCTTTCCTGGAAAACTTTGTATTCTTTTTTTCCTCGGCTTAGTCCTTTTTTTTTCAGACAACCAAATCACTACAACTAACAAAAGTACATTGACAATGGTTGTGCATAGGACCCTGCGAATTGATTCGATTCAATGCAATTCGGAATCATTTTTCTTATCGATTCAATTCGGCTGTCCCAATTCAAATTTGATCGAATCTGTTCTCTCAGGTAGATTGACTGCATTCCCATTGTTTCTATAGACATAAGCTTGAGTACTTTCAACATTGTTGTTAGCCAATGCATGCACATACAGATAACACTGTCACAAATGATCTATAAATAGACCTCTAAATTACTTAATTCATTATAATCTCAGTAAGAAATATGTAAACCCAATATGACTCCAGGAGTTGAATGTCACAAGAGAATTACAGCCAAACTTATTTGGCAAACCTCACAAGTCTATCCCATGTATACTACCATAGTCAAGGAGTTCAGCATGATACATTTACAATTCAAATGGCAGATTTCAGTACAACACAGAGATGGATGAAGTTTGACAAATACCACAGTTCGAAAGCACATTCTAGAGTTACTCCCAATCCACCACTCATCGCATACAATGATTCACATCCATTAGTATTTATGAGGAAAATGAGATGCATGATTATTCTGCAGAAGATGCATTAATATGGCTAGGTAATATGCAACACATTGGCGATCAGTTATTAATTGGTTTTTGGTTTGTTTATACAGCTATCAATTTAAGTATTTCCCAAACTCTGTTGTTATACTCGATATAACGATTCGATTTGAGATTTGATGCGATTTTGAATCTCTTACCGATTCGATTCGAAATGAAAATACCCAATTCGCAGGGCCCTAGTTGTGCATCATATTGTTGAATGTTGATTCCACTTTAACCCTTTCTATACTAAATACTCATTGACGAGTAGTTCTCTCAGGAAATGTTCAGATAATAAGTTCAACAAACAAACAACCATTGAACTTATTATCTGAATTTTCCACCAATGAATATGAATCATTCTGCTCATGTATTATCTTTTTCTATGTCAGTCGTCTGCTTTTATTATCTGATCACTCCTCCAAATGAATAATGGACCATTCCAATGTATGCTGTTATAACTGAATTGGAGAAACCATTCAGTATAGAAAGGGTTAAATATAGGAACAGAGAATATTTAACTAAATGTCCCCTGGTTGCATATTCAGCATTTGACAATGAGATGAATTGATGATAAATGTATCTGAATGTAAATGATCTTTGATTATGAATCCTTGACTGTCTTTTTTGAGATTTTATTTTATTTATCAAGGTTCATAAAATAATCTTTTAAGATTACCAAGTTGAAAGCACCCTCATAGTGTTGAATTTTTCTGATTTCTGAAGCATTTTTTTCTATTGTATTGTAGGTGAGAACACTGATTTCAACATGTCTAATTCAAATACATGTATGTCTACAGACTCTTTCTCATCTGTGTAAGTGATTTCATATCTAATTTCAAATAGCTTTCATTGATAAGTTACACATATATTTCACCACTTATTTAGAAGATGGTGCTGTGTACATTAACTTAAGTCAAGTTTATTGGTACATGTACTTATCATTTATTAAGCTAATAATTAAGCATATTGTATACTATGTAGAGAATTAAGACCTTAGGAAATTTATCATATGTCAGAGATTGGCTCCATATATGCAGAACAGAGGAACATAAATTTTTAGCAGAATTATTGATCTTCTAATGCTTGGGACAATTTTAACAGACACGGATTTCTTGTGTGCAACAATGTTATGACCGAAGATCTAAACATTTCCCACCAATAAATAAGAATCCTTCTGTACTTGTAGTATCTGTTCGTTTGTCTGTCATCTGCTCATTTTTCCGGAACACCCCTCCAAATGAATAATGGACCATTCCAATATATAATTGTATAACTGAGTTGGAGAATCCATTTAGTAAATAAAGGGTTAAACATGGTTCATTGTTACCATTGATAGTTTTTCACGTAGTGATACTGTGAACAATCAGATGAGGTAAAAACCAATGAGGTGAGGAGGGGTAAACATGATTGGGTGTGTAGAGGTATAGTAGGTATTTCCACAAGCCTTGAGTTTTATTCTCCTCAATGGAAGCAGCTAATAAATTTATTAACTTAAAACCTTTGGAGAGTATAACATCATATACATGACGTCATATGTGAGTCAACGTCATAGCAATAATTATTAACAAATTCGGGTCAAAAGGTCCAATAATTCATTTTAATTTATGTATATATATTTTCTGTTTACGTGTGCTATCATAATCTATTGCACTTATTCATTGGGACATTGTATTAATAAAAATATCTCCTATACAAATCATTTATAAATCAGATGATCAATTGAAGTTATGTCTACATAAAAATGACACTTCCTGAAACGACATATATGTCGTTCCACTCGCGAAACGTACGGCGACATATGTGTCGTTCTACTCGCCAAAGGGTTAAAACCTTTCTATACTGAATGGATTCTCCTATTCAGCTATAGAATAATACATTAAAATTGGTCATTTGTTGAACTTATTATCTGAACATTTCCTAAGGGAACTGCTTGACAATGAATGTTAAGGGATAAAGTGATGTGGATATCGAATGGGAATATAGAATAAAGCAGTTATTTTTACATAATTTTGTACCCAAATTGGCAGCACATGACATTCTTATACCGGTATATGAATTACATGCAGTGACTCATATATGGCAGAATAATTGCTGTTTGTTTCTCAGAGAAAATTGTCCTAAATTTAGGAGTAAAATTTGTGCGTAGTTCAGATGTTTGTTTACAGAAATGGTATGATCAGGGTGGCTGGAATTCTGGGTGACATTTAGTTGAATGCATCATTCTTCCAGTGGACAAGGTGCCTGTGTATTCACTGATCAGTTTGATTCACTGAAATAAGCACACCATAGTATGATGTGGTCAGCAAGCATGGATATAATGTGTCTGACACTTGCAGAATGAGGTCCCCAGAGGGTGAATTTAATGAAGCTATCACACACAGCAGGCTAGCATAACCAAAGTCACCCTCTGGGGACCTCATTTTGCTTCTCATCCTCTGAGAAGTATCTATAGTCTCAAATTAACAGTGTTTTTAGTTACTTGTTCCCTTCTGTTCAGTGTCTATATCCCCTAATTTACAGAAGATAAATTGCATAATCGAGGTGGCTACTAGTAATGGGTGAATATCACCAACTTCAACTGAGGAACTTCAATCTGATTCTAGGTCTCCCATAGCAGTTGAGGCCTAAGCAGAATGAGGTTCATAGACACAGTCCTTCCCAGGAGACGGGAGCGATTGCTCTCGCAACCGTACGCACTCGTAATTTTTAATTCACGGGTGCTAAACTTCGCACTCGTCCCTCTTGTCAAAATTATTATGGTGAGTGTAATTGTTGATTCAATATTGAACTATTTTAAGGTTTATTAAGATCCTTTCCCCTCTCAGTTCAATTATGGGCATATCATATGAAAGTGTAACTGGATATTGTTCTACATGTACCTGTATCCCACAATGACATTTTTGTTAGAAAAACCCATAACGATAATATTATGTGTCCAATATTACACCCGTTATCTCAATTGCGGGAGCAAATAAATGTCTCACTGTGTTTTCCTTATGGGAAGGACTGATAAGACAGGGCTCGAAATATTCTGAAATTTCTACTTGTCAAGTTGTCACAGGTAACAGGTAGAATTATGCCCTACCTGTCACCTCAAAATTATTCCTGTGCACCCCGTTATTAGCTCAACTTTACTTTGTAAAGTTTGAGCTATTGCCATGGCTTGGTATCCGTCGTCCGTGTGTGCGGGTGTATGTGCGTGTGTGATGCGTCAACAATTTCCTTTAGCACGGGCTACAGTTCGTACCTTTAGTCCGATTATTATGAAATTTTCAAATTTGTCATGGATGTTGACATTGACATGTAGATGGGAACGAGTCATTTTGGGGTCAGTCGGAATAAAAACATGGCCACCAGCGGCCATCTTTGATTTCAAAATTCAATCCATTAGCACGGGCTACAGGCCGTACTGTTCATCTTATTGTCATGAAATTCGTCATGGATATTAATATTGACATGTAGATGGGAACGAGTAATTTTGGGGTCATTCGGCCGAAAAAGATGGCCGCCGGCAGCCATCTTAGATTTTACTCTTTGCATGACTAAATCCTTTGACACGGGCTACAGGTCGTACCTTTGGTCAGATCATCATAAAATGTGTCATGGATGTTAACAATGACATGTAGATGGGAACGGGTCATTTTTGGGTCATTCGGGCAAAAAACATGGCCGCCAGCAGCCATCTTGGATTTTACTCTTTGTATGACTAAATCCTTTAGCACTGGCTACAGGTCGTACCTTTAGTCTGATCATCATGAAATTTGTCATGGCTGTTGAAATTGGACTGTAGATGGGAACGAGTCATTTTGGGGTCATTCGGACAAAAAACATGGCCGCCAGTGGCCATCTTGGATTTCAAAATTTAATCCATTAGCACGGGCCACAGGTCGTACTGTTCGCCTGATCATCATGAAATTTGTCATGGATGTTAATATTGACATGTAGATGGGAACGAGTAATTTTGGGGTCATTCGGCCAAAAAACATGGCCGCCAGCAGCCATCTTGGATTTTACTCTTTGTATGACTAAATTCTTTAGCACGGGCTGCAGGTCGTACCTTTAGTCTGATCATCATAAAATTTGTCATGAATGTTAATAATGACATGTAGATGGGAACGGGTCATTTTTGGGTCATTCGGGCAAAAAACATGGCCGCCAGCAGGCATCTTTGATTTCACTCTTTGTATGACTAAATCCTTTAGCACGGGCTACAGGTCGTACCTTTAGTCCGATCATCATAAAATTTGTCATGGCTGTTGAAATTGGAATGTAGATGGGAACGAGTCATTTTGGGGTCATTTGGACAAAAAACATGGCCGCCAGCGGCCATCTTGGAATTAAAAATTTAATCCATTAGCACGGGCCACAGGTCGTACTGTTCGTCTGATCATCATGAAATTTGTTATGGATGATAATATTGACATGTAGATGGGAACGAGTCATTTTGGGGTCATTCGGCCAAAAAACATGGCCGCCAGTAGCCATCTTGGATTTTACTCTTTGTATGACTAAATCCTTTAGCACGGGCTGCAGGTTGTACCTTTGGTCTGATCATCATAAAATTTGTCGTGGATGTTAACAATGCCATGTAGATGGGAACGAGTAATTTTTGGGTCATTCGGCCAAAAAACATGGTCGCCAGCAGCCATCTTGGATTTTACTCTTTGTATGACTAAATCCTTTAGCACGGGCTACAGGTTGTACCTTTAGTCTGATCATCATAAAATTTGTCATGGCTGTTGAAATTGGAATGTAAATGGGAATGAGTCATTTTGGGGTCATTCGGACAAAAAACATGGCCGCCAGCAGCCATCTTGGATTTCAAAATTTAATCCATTAGCATGGGCCACAGGTCGTACTGTTCGTCTGATCATCATGAAATTTGTCATGGATGTTAATATTGACATGTAGATGGGAACGACTAATTTTGGGGTCATTTGGCCAAAAAACATGGTCGCTAGCAGCCATCTTGGATTTTACTCTTTGTATGACTAAATTCTTTAGCATGGGCTACATGTCTTACCTTTAGTCTGATCATCATACAATTTGTCATGAATGTTAATAATGACATTTAGATGGGAACGAGTCATTTTTGGGTCATTCGGCTAAAAAACATGGCCGCCAGCAGCCATCTTGGATTTTACTCTTTGTATGACTAAATTCTTTAGCATGGGCTACAGGACGTACCTTTAGTCTGATCGTCATAAAATTTGTCATGGATGTTAACGATGACATGTAGATGGGAACGACCCATTTTGGGGTCATTCGGCGGAAAATATGGCCGCCAGCAGCCATCTTGGATTTTACTTTTCTCTTCATGTCTATAAACTAGTATTAGACATTCAACTTTCCACATTCCTAATCGCTCCATTGACTGTAATACATTAAATTATTCCCTTTCCAAGTTGAGCTACAGTGTCATTGACACTTTCATATAATTTGAAGATGTCATGCCTTTGAGGATGATTTCATTCTGTTCATCTAATGTTTTAACTTTCAATCATGCAAATACTTCAATCATGCAATATTATATAACATACTGTACTTAAAATTCTCAATTTATCCATAATCCACCAAAATCTGAGCATTTAATAATCTCATCTTCTCACTTAAAGGATTTATGTGGTCTAGAAACTACCCAACGCTATCGGAAAGATTAAAATGACCCAACTCCCATTCCGATCGCATAATAAGTAAGCAGAAAAATTAATAAATAATACCATCACCGATATTCGGAGATTTCCGTGACTAAACTACGAATGACGTAGTTGTGGGCGAACAAATTAAAAACACAGATTCGGAGCCGGAGTTTATATTGTGCCGACTACGATTATGTAATCATAGTCAGCCGATACTAAAATGCGAAAATCTGTGTGCGCACGTGGTGTATATATAGATTACATCGCTATGCGATGAGTTATTTCAGTAAATTAAGATAGCGTGGTTCACTTTGGAAGTCATTACCGTATAGCAGATCATATACTTATATTAATAAAGTTATTAGTAGCGCATCTGATAGTCGTTTTTGCAGAAATTGATGACATGCTGTCACGTGTTTGGTTTGTTGAATGAATGCTGCTATAGTGCTAAATTTGAGAGTCACTCAGCGACTATTCATCATGCAGTGTCAACCGGCGAAATTGTTTACACTATACAATGGATCCATAGTGAGTGGTAATGCATGGCAGCAGACAATCGCATCAACTTTTTCATAAGAAGCTCCCAAACGTTATAAAACACTAGGCGGAACTATCTATCAGGTGTTTCATTTGTTGTAAGTTATTTCCAAGTTCTCAATTATTCGAATGCCACCATGCCAAATACAGATCACCATTATTAAGTACCTCCAAAAAGACAACACAGTTCGCAATTTAGAACGCTCTTTATTGTCTACCGCTTTTGGGAGACAGAAACATGGCCGCTCTTTATATTTAAATGTCACAATACCACATACAAAATCACAGTCACGTTCGTAATTGAGGACGCTCTTTATTAGAGGCAATCATTGTATTTTTCTAGGCTAACAACAATTAAAAACTTCCTCTCTAGAAAGTCAATATCTGCCATCAAAACGAAAAAAAAGACGAACAACAAACACAAACTGAAAAACAAAGCCTGGCTAGCATTCAATTTAAAAAAAATGTCATTATGCCAAAGTGCATGCCTAATTAATAATTATTGTAGTTTCGATTGTCTGTTGTGTGTTGGAATGAATTCTTTTGTGTACGCACTGATCGTATCTTGACTGGAAGGATTTTAGCAAACGCGTTTCGTGTGAAGAAACAGACAGGAACATTATTTATGACGAATATAAGCCATCATGATGCATGTACTAGTATAATAACCATCACCTTTTTAATCAAACCCCATTTGTGTTTAATTGTACTCCTATATCGCACAACGGAATGAGACTAGTGTATAAACTAGCTTCCGAAATTTGTGCCATACAACGAAGAAGCCAGAACGCCCAACTTGCATTCTTTCAGAAACAGTTCAATTTAGTTTCGCACGAAATTCCGCTCGCTCATTGCATTTCTGCATAAATTAATCTCATTTCACAAAACTTTTATCTCTTCAAAGTACATTTTAGCGACCATTGTTCATTATATAATCTAACATTCTAGCAAATCCAGTTCATTAAATAAGCACATTCAAACAGTTTTATTCAATGATCGCTAGTTATCGTATAAAGGTAATTAACCGGCGACTGCGATATATATTTGTATACGTAATTTATCAACTCGTTACACGATTGGCGCAATTATTTCAACCCACCGCTGTCACCGGTAAGCAAATCAATTAACTTAACGCGGCTGATGAAAGCTTATGGCTATGGGGGGGAAATGGTAAACATCAAAGGGGGTGCCTATTGGCACCAATCATGGCATCATCCTGGCACTACTCGTCCAAGAATGTTCCAAAGCGATTCTAACAAATTTAAGTACTATATACGGTTCCAAGTTTTGTTGGTACCAGAGGCTTTTTGGAGAGAATGGCACCGAGCTGCAAGTGTTCAAAGACTGTGAAACAAACAGCGGTGGGTGTGGTTCATAAATGCTATATGGCACCGATCTGGAAGTGTTCAAAGACTGAGAAACAAGCAGCGGTGGGTGTGTGGTTTATAAATTCTATATGGCACCGTTTGGTAGTGCTCATGAAAGTACTCAAAGACCGTCCAAGAACATTCAAATTTATGTTTTGAAGCTATGAGGGCGTTTAAAATGTGTATGGGGCCCTAATGGCAAAGGGGGGTGCCTATTGGCACCAATCATGACATCATCCTGACACTACTCTAAGACCGTCCAAGAATGTTCCAAAGCGATTCTAACAAAGTACTATATACGGTTCCAAGTTTTGTTGGTACCAGAGGCTTTTTGGAGAGAATGGCACCGAGCTGCAAGTGTTCAAAGACTGTGAAACAAACAGCGGTGGGTGTGGTTCATAAATGCTATATGGCACCGATCTGGAAGTGTTCAAAGACTGAGAAACAAGCAGCGGTGGGTGTGTGGTTTATAAATTGTATATGGCACCGTTTGGTAGTGATCATGAAAGTACTCAAAGACCGTCCAAGAACATTCAAATTTATGTTTTGAAGCTATGAGGGCGTTTAAAATGTGTATGGGGCCCTAATGGCAAACAGCAAAGGGGGTGACTATTGGCACCTATTTGCCGCCAAGATGTACGTTGTTGTACTTAAAGAGACTGCGCATGTCACAGAAGTTGTGCTTCTGTTTACATAAAGCCGCGCAATGCTAACGGTTCATCGGTCAAAAATGTATATAAACGCTCTTTATTATTTCCATATCAGGATAACAGTAATAGATTTACGTTTAACATATCATGACCCAAGCAAAAAACCCCGTACAATCCCTACCAGCGTGCAAATTGTTAGGCGTAATAAATAGCAGGTCAATTTACTCATTCGATTAGGTATCAGCATATGATTGAAAGGTAAACAGTGTATCTCTGACAGTTATGTTGTTTGTAACATGCGCAGGGGAGGGTCAGCTATCAAACGCTTGAGCTATGGTATAGAGTTAAAAGGATTTTTGTTTTAATAGTGGTAACAAAAGCGGTTGTTTATAATATTTTCTTATAGGACAGACAATGAACATCCAATCATTGGTTGTTAAGGTGTCATTATTCGTTTTAATAGCGCGTAAGTATATATTAAAGGCACCGACGGTCATCGTTGCAGAAATATTTGTTCAAATCGCCATCAATTGAAGGAACACAGTAATATACACAGTTCCTCTCATTGACCAGACATAATCAGCGCATAAATAGCATATTGCCGCCAAGACGCACGCTGGTGTACTTAAAGAGACTGCGCATGTTACAGAAGTTGTGCTTCTGTTTACATAACGCCTCGCAATTCTATCGGTTAATAACACAAAATTATTAAAAACGCTTTTTATTATTTCCATATCAGGATAACAGTAACAGATAATTCTCTTTACTTTTAACATATCAGGACCTAAACAAAAGCCCGTACACCCCTACCAGAGTGCAAATTATTAGGTTAATTAAGAACAGGCCAATTTGCCCAGTCATTCGTATAGGTATCAGCATATTGTGATTGAAAGGTAAACAGCGCGTCTCTGACAGTTACGCCTGAATATTAAAGGGAGCTCTGAGAATGCACTCGCGATGAACGATGGTGAGCCTCGTCCTGAATTATGTTTCTAACGGGGTGTATTAATTCATATTACGTTAAAGTGAGACAATGCACTCAGTTTGTGAATGTTAGAGGGACGAGAGGCACTCACGTAAGTGAATATTAAAGGGAGGTGATGCAATCTCGGTGTACGTCCGTAATAGGTGTATAGTGTATGTTCGTAATATGTGTATTACGTTATCTAATGTTAGATTATGTATATCACGTGATAACATCGATGAACGATGGGATAGCTTCAGTCCTGAATATTAAAGTGAGACAATACGCTCGCGATGCTAAAGACGGCCATCTCAGTGTGACACGAGGCAATCTCGGTGTGTGAATATTAAAGGGAGACAAAGCGCTCACAATGCAAGTTAACGGGAGGTGATGCAATCTCGGAATATTAAAGGAACACAATGCACTCTAAAGGGACGCACGGCACTCGCAGTGGTAGTTTTCCCAACGTCGATGAAGCAGGCTCTTGTAACACCACTCATCAAGAAGCCGGGGCTGGATCCGGAGACGCTGAAAAACTACCGACCGGTATCTAATCTTTCCTTCTTGTCGAAGGTTATTGAGCGTGAGGTCGCCAAGCAAGTCCGCGACCACCTTAAAGGGGGTGGTTCAGCAGAAGTCTTCCAGTCCGCGTATAGGTCATTTTGCAGTACTGAAACTGCGCTTTTGCGAGTGCAGAATGACATACTGCAAGCCATGGACAAACAACAGGTATCGTGCCTCGTGCTCCTCGACTTAAGCGCAGCGTTCGACACGATCGACCACGCTGTCCTTTTAAACAGACTTTCCGATCGTCTTGGGATTGTCGGGACCGCATTGGACTGGTTTCGATCCTACCTACACGACCGTACGCAGAGGGTTGCCGTTTCCGGTTCCACATCGAAAGCAGCTTCTCTTAAATTCGGCGTTCCACAGGGATCAGTGCTGGGGCCGTTGCTCTACACTATATATGTACTACCCCTTGGCGACATCATTAGACGACATGAATTATCTTTTCACTTCTATGCGGATGACACACAACTGTATATTCATTTTAAGCCGGATTTTGATTCTGAAAGTTCTACCAAATATAAGCTTGAACGATGTGTGGCTGATATTCGATCATGGATGACAATCAACTTCTTAAAATTGAATGCAGATAAAACTGAAATAATATATATTGTTTTGCGACAGCAACTTTCAAAATGTTCTAAACATAGTCTCAATATTGAAGGCAGTGTTGTCTCGCCATCCAGCACAGTCCGCAACCTCGGATATTTCTTGGACGAGAACCTGTCTGCTGAAAAACACATCGAGCAAGTGTGCAGGTCCTCGTATTACCATCTTAGAAATATCAGCAGGGTGCGGAATGTTATCGACGTCGAGACCACAAAACAGCTAGTACATGCCTTCGTTACAAGTCGTCTGGACTACTGCAATTCTCTGTTGTACGGCTCCAACCAGTCTATCTTGGACAAAATCGAAAATGTGCAGAAATCTGCATCACGAGTTATTTTTATGAGCCGTAAATATGATCACGTCACGCCATTATTGCGCGAGCTCCACTGGTTACCTCCGAGGGAACGGATTGAATTCAAAATTTTGAAATTAACGCACAAGTGTCTGAATAGCGAGGCCCCATCATACTTGGCAGACTTGATTTCTCGATATGTTCCTCCGCGGCCTCTGCGGTCTGAAAGTTCTCACAGCCTTGTGTTTGTACCGGGTGACCTCGTAACAGCTGGTGACCGGGCCTTTTCCGTGGCTTCACCATTTCTCTGGAATAAATTGCCTGCTCACTTGAGGGCACCCCAGTCGCTTAAAATGTTCACATCTAAACTTAAAACGCATCTGTTTCAACGTGTGTATCATCCGATCCACTGATGGTAGCCAGATGAGCAGCTCATTGTACATAATTGATATTTCTTACTATGTTCTAATCATCATTATATATGTATTGATGTAAAGCCTAAGAGCTCTATGAGGATTTACGGCTTTAAACTAAATTTATTTATTTATAAGTCAAAAGGACACAGAACAAAATTTGAACTAAAATTTCAAAAATAAAGAAAAAAATATCAAACTTTCAAAACTTAATTTTTTTTTTTTAAATTGAAAGAAAAAGTTTTAAAACTTAAAAAACTTGAAAATTTTCAAACATTTAAAAAAAATCAAAAATTTCAATTTTTTTTAAATTGCAACAAAAAAAATCTAATTTTCCAAAAACTTCAATTTTTTTTCGAAAATAAAAACAAAAAACTCCCGATAATAAATAGAGGATATCCACACTTTTTCAGTGGATATGGGTTATATCTCATGAGTGATGACAAAACATTGAATTTCCACGAGTGGCTTTAGCCACGAGTGGAAATTCAAATGTTTTGTCATCACGAATGAGATTTAACCCATATCCACTGAAAAAGTGTGGATATTCTGTTTATTATATACTTTAGTTACTTGCCTATGGCCCCCAATGCATGTCAATACATCAGAAATTTCACCAGTGGGATATCACTTATATCTCACTAGTGGGATATCACTTATATCTCACTGCTAAAACCTTATAATTCATGGGCAAGTATATAATAAAACAAAATATCATCTTCACATTTTTGAAGCGTTATAAAAACAATTATTTTTAAATCTTCAAATTTTTCACGATTTAAGATAAAATTTACTAATTTTGAAAATTCGAAGTTTCGGGCTCTTATGTCATCCATATCGTCGCCCATCCAAATATGAATATATAACAAAGACGAGAATAACATTTTGATGAAGTTTATTTAAATTTAATCATTGTCTGAATCTTCAATCGTTAGATTTATTTCTAAGAGTTTCTTGAATTTCCTCATCGCTTCATCCGCAGCCCATTCATTATTATAGCCGAGTTTGGTCAGCTTGACCATTTTCTTCATGATAGTGTTGTGTATGGGGGATGTTTTCAATCGATGCTGGTATTCTATCAATCGTCTGTAACTTTTGAGAAAGATATCAAATTCTGTGTCGATGCATTCTCGTTGAGCTTTTTCCTCAGACTCTTCTTCCGACATGCTCTCTTCTTCCATCTGTCGATCAACCTTTCTCTTCTTCCATTTGTCGATCAACCTTATCAGACCACGCGGCCATCGCTTCCGCATCATCGTTGACGCGTTTAAACATACTTTTGAATGTGTCCATCTCGCCGGCACATTGCGCAGCTTTCTTACGGCCGATTACCGCTTTACTACCGGCGACATTATCATCTGCCGAATCTGATATCGTTTCCCTTTCAACTTCGTCAGAATCTATATCCGTTTCATGGTCATATGCAGTATTGTATCGCCCGAATATATCGTTCTTCGTTCTTGACATAACTCCGTGTTTACTATTCTTATGTCTTTGTAGATTGTAGTTCGTCGATAAGATCTTTCCACCGGTGCATAATCTCAAATTACGGGGAAGAACTATCGTCCTTGTATGATCGAAAAGAAGAGAGAATATGGTGTGGTATTATAAACTCGCCGCGTTCGTACCTCTATTTTTCTTTTAGAGTTATTGTTCTTAGGTAAAAAAAATGGCGCGCGCGGCCCCCTCCCCTCCCTTTTTTTAGCGGGGTTTTTTTTTTTTTAGTAGCAACTCAGCAAGGAGGGAGAGGCAAAAAGAGCACCTCAGAAAAAGGGGAGAGGGTAAGAGCAACTGAGCAATAGGGAGAGGAGAAAATAAATCTAACGATTGAAGATTCAGACAATGATTAAATTTAAATAAACTTCATCAAAATGTTATTCTCGTCTTTGTTATATATTCATATTTGGATGGGCGACGATATGGATGACATAAGAGCCCGAAACTTCGAATTTTCAAAATTAGTAAATTTTATCTTAAATCGTGAAAAATTTGAAGATTTAAAAATAATTGTTTTTATAACGCTTCAAAAATGTGAAGATGATATTTTGTTTTATTATCGGGAGTTTTTTGTTTTTATTTTCGGAAAAAAATTAAAGTTTTTGGAAAATTAGATTTGTTTTGTTGCAATTTAAAAAAAATTAACATTTTTGATTTTTTTTAAATGTTGAAAATTTTCAAGTTTTTGAAGTTTTTAAACTTTTTCTTTCAATTTAAAAAAAAAATTTGAAAGTTTGATATTTTGTTCTTTATTTTTGAATTTTTAGTTCGAATTTTCGTTCTGTGTCCTTTTGACTTACATTCACTGCGAGTGCCGTGCGTCCCTTTAGAGTGCATTGTGTTCCTTTAATATTCCGAGATTGCATCACCTCCCGTTAACTTGCATTGTGAGCGCTTTGTCTCCCTTTAATATTCACACACCGAGATTGCCTCGTGTCACACTGAGATGGCCGTCTTTAGCATCATAAGCGTATTGTCTCACTTTAATATTCAGGACTGAATTTATCCCATCGTTCATCGATGTTATCACGTGATATACATAATCTAACATTAGATAACGTAATACACATATTACGAACGTACACTATACACCTATTACGGACGTACACCGAGATTGCATCACCTCCCTTTAATATTCACTTACGTGAGTGCCTCTCGTCCCTCTAACATTCACAAACTGAGTGCATTGTCTCACTTTAACGTAATATGAATTAATACACCCCGTTAGAAACATAATTCAGGACGAGGCTCACCATCGTTCATCGCGAGTGCATTCTCTCCCTTTAATATTCAGGCGTAACTGTCAGAGACGCGCTGTTTACCTTTCAATCACAATATGCTGATACCTATACGAATGACTGGGCAAATTGGCCTGTTCTTAATTAACCTAATAATTTGCACTCTGGTAGGGGTGTACGGGCTTTTGTTTAGGTCCTGATATGTTAAAAGTAAAGAGAATTATCTGTTACTGTTATCCTGATATGGAAATAATAAAAAGCGTTTTTATCAATTTTGTGTTATTAACCGATAGAATTGCGAGGCGTTATGTAAACAGAAGCACAACTTCTGTAACATGCGCAGTCTCTTTAAGTACACCAGCGTGCGTCTTGGCGGCAATATGCTATTTATGCGCTGATTATGTCTGGTCAATGAGAGGAACTGTGTATATTACTGTGTTCCTTCAATTGATGGCGATTTGAACAAATATTTCTGCCTTTAATATATACTTACGCGCTATTAAAACGACTAATGACACCTTAACAACCAATGATTGGATGTTCATTGTCTGTCCTATAAGAAAATATTATAAACAACCGCTTTTGTTACCACTATTAAAACAAAAATCCTTTTAACTGTTTACAGCTTTCAATCATATGCTGATACCTATTCGAATGAGTAAATTGACCTGCTATTTATTACGCCTAACAATTTGCACGCTGGTAGGGATTGTACGGGGTTTTTTGCTTGGGTCATGATATGTTAAACGTAAATCTATTACTGTTATCCTGATATGGAAATAATAAAGAGCGTTTATATACATTTTTGACCGATGAACCGTTAGCATTGCGCGGCTTTATGTAAACAGAAGCACAACTTCTGTGACATGCGCAGTCTCTTTAAGTACAACAACGTACATCTTGGCGGCAAATAGGTGCCAATAGTCACCCCCTTTGCTGTTTGCCATTAGGGCCCCATACACATTTTAAACGCCCTCATAGCTTCAAAACATATATTTGAATGTTCTTGGACGGTCTTTGAGTACTTTCATGATCACTACCAAACGGTGCCATATACAATTTATAAACTACACACCCACCGCTGCTTGTTTCTCAGTCTTTGAACACTTCCAGATCGGTGCCATATAGCATTTATGAACCACACCCACCGCTGTTTGTTTCACAGTCTTTGAACACTTGCAGCTCGGTGCCATTCTCTCCAAAAAGCCTCTGGTACCAACAAAACTTGGAACCGTATATAGTACTTTGTTAGAATCGCTTTGGAACATTCTTGGACGGTCTTAGAGTAGTGTCAGGATGATGTCATGATTGGTGCCAATAGGCACCCCCCTTTGCCATTAGGGCCCCATACACATTTTAAACGCCCTCATAGCTTCAAAACATAAATTTGAATGTTCTTGGACGGTCTTTGAGTACTTTCATGAGCACTACCAAACGGTGCCATATAGAATTTATAAACCACACACCCACCGCTGCTTGTTTCTCAGTCTTTGAACACTTCCAGATCGGTGCCATATAGCATTTATGAACCACACCCACCGCTGTTTGTTTCACAGTCTTTGAACACTTGCAGCTCGGTGCCATTCTCTCCAAAAAGCCTCTGGTACCAACAAAACTTGGAACCGTATATAGTACTTTGTTATAATCGCTTTGGAACATTCTTGGACGGTCTTAGAGTAGTGCCAGGATGATGCCATGATTGGTGCCAATAGGCACCTCCTTTGATATTTACCATTTCCCCCCCCCCCCCCCATAGCCATAAGCTTTCATCACGCGGCGATGGAGCTGATCGGTCATGTGACCCTGTTGTGGTCATGTGATCTCACTCACGTGTATTACACTTCGGATACTTCCGCTCAATTTTGAATTTTCTTGGCGAAATGGGTCTGTTAGACATATATAATTAGTATTATGACGATAACAAAATTTTTTTTTTGACAAACTAATTCCTTTAAGAGTTTTAGGGATGTTAGTTGGCAATAGTTTACGTGAATCGTAGCAAATTGAACTGGAATTTTCATGCTCAGACTAAGAGATGTCTCAAAGTTCAAACTGACATTTATATAGGTATTATCTTCTCAATAGAAGCCTGTGGACTATTATCAAGGTCATCTGTCATTAAGGTTGCCTGTCATAAGTGACAGGTAGCACAACAATCTACTTGTCACCCATAACTAGTGACATGTCCGTGACCGGTGAACATTTTGAGCCCTGTTACTAGAGGAGGAATTTGGTGATGCTAGCCCACCATGCAGGATAGCGTCACTATATTCACCCTCTGGGGACATCATTCTGCAAATGTAAGACACACTATATCCAGGGCTTGGTAGTCAGTGGGTAAATGATGCTCCAATCAAATTCCTATGTATTGAATAAAAGCAATGCAGTTTTATATTCTCAATAGAACCATTCATATTTTATTATGGTCTTCTACAGAAGTGCTACTACGTCTTCTGTGCTGTGCTCTCATAATGTTCCATCCATAAATTTTTACTTCAGCATACAGCATGAATATAAGGACCTCAAAGATTTTGGTGAGTTGGTGAGCAATAGAGGGATTGTCAAAATAGAAGATGAAGAATTTCCATATGTTGTCGTCAATGGTTACAGATTCATATTGATACAGGATGCTATAATGTTGTTCCCTTACTGTAAAAGGAAGTGTCGAATCCCGCGCTCTACGCTGCAGACCAACAAGGATATTATCAGATCTAATTGCTCATGGGAGGAAGTATGTATACTTGAAATTGATACATATACTGTTGCCAGAAGTACTTATTTAAACATATCTAAATTATTTTTTATACATCTATATATTATAGATGTAACATAAAGTACAGCTTTCCATGTTGATATTTTTCTGATTGTTTAAACTATCTCAAATACACCCCGTAACAAATTTTGAATTAAAATTTGGGAACAGTCCAAGATGCCTATTAAACCAAATAACAAATTAACCCTTTCATTACAGGGAAAACCCTGTGCCAATGCATTCTCTTATATATGCGAATCTCCCAAAGGGAGCCTCATATATATAAGAGAATACATTGGCCTTATAATATTTACCTTGACATTGTAAGCCAGTGCATTCTCTTATATATGGGAGACTCGCACATATAAGAGAATGCACAGGCAGAGGATCTTTAATGCTGCACCAGCCCAGCTCCAATCTTGGAAGGGTAAACCCTTGATCACTATGAGACTGATCATTAGGCCACACAATTTGATGCACATTTCCCATTTCTAAGGCCTGCATGCTTGGTCCCGCAACCCCGCATGTGCAACTTTTATTCACCGTTCTATTTGTTGAGGAAAGTTTTAATCAGTTTGAAATAATTTCAGTATGTTTTCTTTTATACAAACATGCGTGGAATTGGGATAGATCAGACCTGTTTCTCTGTTCAGATTCCTCATTCATTACTGTAATTGGTTACTATGTTCAAACAAATACGTGATTGGGTGATTTTTGATGAAATAAATCACATGGAATCTGTCAACTAACTTTTTACGGGCATTTATTTGTGTATTATTGACCATAAGCAACTAAAATTAGACCCGGAGCCAGCCGATGCGGATACGGAATTCTTAAAAATGTTGGTGTCTGCCAAAGAAATAAATAATAAAATATAAATACAAAATGCGCGTGCTTTTCAAAATGATTTGGCCTGAGAAACTGGAAATTGACTTTGCATGGCCTTAGCCAATATCATCATCTGTTTTCAAGCCTTGAAATAGTGTGTCTGTCATTTGCAGAATGAGGTCCCCAGAGGGTGAATTTAGTGATGCTACCCCGCATAGCAGGCTAGCATCACCAAATTCACCCTCTGGGGACCTCATTCTGCTTACAACTCAGCAGAATGAGGTTCCCAGAGGGTGAATTTGGTGATGCTAGACCGCTATGCGGGGTAGCATCACTAAATTCACCCTCTGGGGACCTCATTCTGCAAATGACAGGCACACTATTTCAAGGCTTGTCTGTTTTGATTGTTTTATGGTGTGCTTTTTGTTGAATTGCCATTATCTGATAAGATCAGTGTGTGATTGATATTCAAGTCTGGATTTAGTGTGCATAATGAGGTCCCCAGAGGGTGAATTTAGTGATGCTATCCTGCACAGCAGGATAGCATCACCAAATTCACCATCTGGGAACCTCATTCTGCTTTGGTATTAACTGCTATGTGAGACCTAGGATCAGATTGAAGTTTCCCAGCTGAAGTTGGTGATCTCTCCCCTTCAGTCACCTGAATTATGATTTTTATCTTCTGCATCACTAAAATCACCTTCTGGGACCTCATTTTACAAATGTCAAATACACTACATCCAGGCTGATGAGTACTGAGTACATGTAGTTCCATTTAGAAATGTTCAGATAATAATTTCAACCAACTGGCATATTATATATCTGAACATTTCCCACCAATGATCAGTAATCCTTCTGTATTAGCTTTTCATCTGTCTGTTGTCTACTTTTATTATCTGAACATTCCTCTAGATGAATAATAGACAATTCAAATGTATACTTTTAACAGTCTTCAAAATTGGCCCCAGCAATAAGCAATGCTATAGGCAATGCCGTGGCAACATGTGGAATCTAACATGCCATGCAGCATTAAATTTGCCATGGGGTGTTTTTCCTAATTTTGAGGGTGCTTTTATAACTGATGGGAGAATCCATTTAGTAAAAAAATGGTTAAATATTTTTATGCGAACGGTTACTTCTATATTTGTATCGTTTCTCGGTCCAGTAGTATATATAAATCAGGCCTTAAAATCCGTAAAATTTTGTGAGAATAAAAATATAGTGTTTCTATACGAATTCAAGACTTTTTACTAGAATAAAAATGAGAATCATGATTCTGATTCTTGTCGGAGTTTATGGCCTGTAAAGTTAACCCTTCTATGACTGGAGCTTCCTGAAATTTGGAGAAAACCCTGTGCCAATGCACTCTCTTATATATGCGAGTCGACTCACATATATAAAAAAATGCACTGACACAAGATCTTTAATGCTGAATCAGCTTAGCCCCCATCATGAAAGGGTTAATACTATATTATTGATCATATAATTTGCAGTTCAAACATTATATTGATTAAGATTTTATTACTCAAAGATACTTTATCTCTTTCTGTAATCACTTCCAACAACAACAACAAAATTTCTACTAAACATGCTTTAAAGACAGGTTTGCATTACATGTATTACCACCCAAAAAACAAGATAAACATCTGACCAGTTTTACTTAACAAGGAATAATGTCTGTTTCCTAATGTAATCACATGTACACAGTTTAAAGACATTTGCCTAATCACAAACTTATAAATTGTGATATATAAAACTTTGTGGTTGGGCAAATGTATTTAAACTGTATAATTATATTTTGAAACTATTGCTTATAATTACAGCTCAACAGAAATATATCAATGCAAATGTGCATTTTGAGTTGGATATATTGTTAAAAATTGGGCACTTTATTGTAATGTTGCCACAACGTCGTGGGTCATCGTGACAAAATTCCAATGCTTCAAAGTGCTCCGCCCACCCTCAATGTAATTATTATCCTATTTAAATACATTTTCTCAATCTAAGTTAATGACAAAATACTATAAAAATTAAGTGCGTGTAATTATACATATTTCACTCAAAAGTGGTTTAAAACATATGTACAGATTACTAATACACCAGAACAGTGTAATGTACTTAAAATAGCCATATTTTCTGTCCCAGTTTAAAAAAAATCATTTTTGGAAAATTATTTCTCAGTGACATCAGTTGTTTAGTCTCTCTGACTCTAAGTTTAATATTGTTCTATACACCTGAATATATACAATAAATTCAGGGAAGAGATACGCCATCATTATTAAATAATATTGAAAGTGACATTCCTTCTTCTATTTAATTTCAGGTATCATTGTTTGATAGGTTCGATGATCTTGAGAACAAACCACTCACCAATGACACGATAATTCGTTTGGATCTGTTAATCGAAAATCTGCACAAATTACGGAGGGAGGTCACCAATAAGCATTTCAAAACGCCACTTAAAAATAGTCAGGATTGTATATTCCATTTCTCACCTGATTCAGTTTCATAAAAATGTCTTAATGAAAATGTATTCATATTAGTGATTTGATGTGCCAGTTAATTTATTATTTTAAGTTAGAGATTTGTCTCTATCTTCCTGTTGAAGACTCATATACACCCAGATGAAGTTAAGTCACTAATCAATACATGTTGTTTCCTTACCTCATCCATTATATATTTATTTTATCAATTTAAAATCATAGCTTTTTGTTGAGGACTGGAATACTCAGGGATTTCAAATATTATAATTGTTCAAGGCCTAGAACAAAAATATACAATTTATGTCGGAAGTATGGTTGCCCGATATTCTTCTATAGTGAACTTTAAGCGTAACTCACCCTCTCATCTTAAATCACCAATGTCGATAATAAAATGTCACAATTGTGAAAGTCACCCAGTTTATTCCATACAAGATTATAGTTTAGATTAAATTAGCAACTCAGACTTATTTTTTCTTATAAATTGCCCAATTAATATTTACACGCCTTAGTGTGTAAATTTAAGACTGACATATGTGAATAGGGACATTTTTCAGATGAGAGAAGCAAAGTTCTGAAATCTTGATTCTGTTATACACGTAGCAATTTATTGGAGGATTAAATCACCGATGAGGATTCTGTCACTAATATGATTTAAAGTATGTAAAAACTGGGGTATCACAATAATTGCCATTAGTGATAACGTTATCAATTAGGCCAGATATTCAGTCATATTGTTATCAATAGAAATGGAGTGCAGATGCCGTGTTATGAGAAAAAGTGTCATTACGAGAAGAATTGAGCATTTATTTCAGTGAAAAAATTACAATTCCAGATACGGAATGTTCACAATGGAAGTGATTTCGAAGCACAAATAAACGCTCAAATTTGCTTTTCTGTGTTTGATGCTGACTTGCGTAATCACAGTTAATGCCCCTCAACAATAAAAGAATCGTCGAAAACTCTTGCGATCACTGCAATAAGAAAATAATTACCCTTTTTCCCATGTTTGAATAGAAATATCAAGGTGTACTTTATGCAACAATGTTCTCATAACAACACGGCATCTGTGCTCCATTTCTATTGATAACAATGTGACTGAATATCTGACCTAATTGATAACGTGGAGAAATAATATAACTCTTTTGAAATACACTCCATTTTGTGTTGAAATTCGGCAGCAAGGAAGAAATGCACACCATGAATGTGACATATAACTACCGAGAATGTGACATGACAATGAACCGCATTCAAGTGATTACAGAGTGTGATAAAACCAGAAAATTAGAGAGGTTCTCATTCCACATCAGTACATTATTTGAAAAAGTATAATATAAATTGGTCCAAATATTTGTTTAGTTTTTTTGTCTATGTTGATCAAACTCAGGTTACATACACAGAATGACACGAGTGTGTGAATGGGTTTGTTTGATACAGCATGAATGCCAGTGTGGAAGGATAGAATGAGAAGCACAGCCTCGACTTCTATCCTTCCGCGATGGAACAAGTGCTGTATTGACAAACTCATTCAAACAAGTGTCATTCTTTGTTTATTACACGCCATCCATCCCAGAATCCATTAATTGAAAAAAAATAAAGACTTAGACAAAGTTTATTCAGAAACTGACAGCGCATATATGTCTTGTCATGTGTGATGATGCTTTTATATTATAGTTCCAATTTTATGGTGTGTGGAATTACTTAAAAAAAAGACATGGCTGTGTTTTTTAAGGAACAAGTGTGTAATAAATAATTATTCTCATATTGTTCCTTGTTTATGCCTTTGTTATTGTTTTATTAAGATTATATATGTTATACTTAAAGATTCATTGTCTGATTTATCACCCTAAAATTATCATTTCTTCGGTTGCGGGGGTGAAAAATATCTGATTTGTGTCGAGGAACCCACCCTTCAAAGCTCAGAGCTATCAGATTTTTATTTTTTAAATCTATTTATTTTCTACACCTCAAATTTCATATATGGTGATGCCTGGTTCGACAGGAAATCCTCAGCACATGCTATTACCAAAAAAAATACATCTTTGACACGTGATCGGCATGGTATTATAACATGTCTATGATCATGCATAAAACATGATTATTGAATCAGGAGTCAGTATATACCTCTATGTATCCACATGAAACTTTCACAAGATACTGTCAATTTTATTTCTGGTGATAATTTTAGTCTTTTATTCAGAGAAACATTGCTGATCACTGCTAAACTCTCGTTTCGGCTCCCGTATATATTTCTGGTGGAATTTTTGCGGAGCTGACAACAATTTGAGTTGTAGACAATAAATAGATTTCAAAAATCGATATCTAATATCTCTCAGCTTTGAAGGGTGGGTTCCTCAACTCAAATAAAATATTTTTCACACCCAAGCACAAGAAGTAGTAATTTAGAGGTGTTAAATCGGGCAGGGCGTCTTTAAGGGCTCTTTCCACCAGATTTGCAGCCATTTTTATTAAGTTTTTCATAATTCTCAGATTTCCAAGATTTTTTGTCCAACTGATGACCATGTAGGACAATTAAATTGGTTGAACAGTTAGCTGCCAAAATGGTTTGAGATCATATAGCTATCTTGAAAGTTGTTTGGCAACTGACCTCTCTGTACTCTCATAGATGTTTCAGAAATAATTTTAATTGCCTTTAGTTATGACAATGTGTGAAAATATGTCTCCATATTGATGAGAATTCCAGTAATAAAGCAATAGACTTTCTGATGCAAATTTCCAATGGCCGAGAATTTTTGTGATATTTTAGCCTGGACAATTTTGCTTGGAAATGGTCAACATATTTTAGCCATATGGGAATATCAGTAATATGTATAATTGGTGCTGAAATAAAAAAAAAGGCACATGGCCAGACATGGCTAAATTATTTTATTATTGTTCATAAACTTCAGCACCAATGATACATATTACTGATATTCCCAAGTAAACTGATAGTAACATTTCTCAATCTTCACATTTGGCAAAAATTCCAGGGGAGAAGGTTGTAGAGCACAATTTAACCATTTCCATACTGAATGGATTCTCCCATTTAGTTATAAAAGTATGCATTGGAATGGTATATTATTTACCTAGAATGGTGTTCAGGTAATAAAAGCAGACGACAGATACAAGAGCAGAATGATTCATACTCATTGGTGGGGAACGTTCAAATAATAAGTTCAACATGGTCATTTGTTGTGAAGATTTCCTAAGGGAACTACTCGTCAATCAGTATTTAGTATAGAAAGAGTTAATATTTAAGAATAACTCTTGTTTCAATTAAGGTTATGCAGTTATATTTACATACACCTAATATCGCTTCCGATTTCCCCATAGCATTACGGTAGACACGCCCCATGAGTCAACGTGTTCATAAACCTATGAACGTAATGTCACGTCACTTTCAATGTCGTTCATAGGTTTATGAACTCATTGATCCCGGAACGACTGCATGACTATTCAGCACGTCCGGATTTGGCTAGTAATTTGTTTTGGTCTATAATCAGTGTTGTTACCCTGCACCTAAAACTCATCTCCTCTGATTACACAACCTACGACCTCACAAATATATCATAATGGCAGAACGGCATGTTGTCAATTTCTTATCATCCACAACCGAAACTTAATTGTTAGTTTCAGATATTATCATTCTTGAAATCAACACGTCTACAAAAAGCGAGGAATCAAACTGTCCGAACTGAACTCCATGCGTTTATTTAAAGTTGAATAAATAGTGGGAAAGACAGACAATCCTAGTTGATAATGAATTTAAGTATATAAATATAAATAATAAACGGCGGATTCAACGTGGTCATGGGTTTTGACCACGATAAAAATTCAGCAAACTCCGCATGAACCCCTTTCATGAAGTTTGCTGAATTTTTCTCGCGGTCAAAATCCCATGACCACATAGAAACCGCCGTTCATTTCTTATATAACCGAAAAGTTGAAGAGAAATTCTATAATGCACGTAGCGCTGTTATAAAAAATTTATCTTCAAACTTTTTGGTTATAGCTCATAACCTTAATCAAAACAAAAGTTATTTCTTATAATTTAATCCATCATTTCACAGGAGAACCACCAAAAAGTAGGAGTTGGAAGTAAAATGAGCGCATTACATTGAGACTATTTCCAATGAAAAAGACACCTTAAGTTGAAAAAGACACCTGTCACTCAAAACTGGTGCTCATCGAGTGATGAAATTGCATTGGCAATTCAGCATTATTGATTGGCTATTCACAACTTATCACAAGCCGGGCAGCTGTATAGTTGCACGTGGGATTGATATATTTGACCGCGGCGACACAAACCCGTGTTGATTTTAATTTCAGTGTTCACTTCTTTGCAATGTTCAATCTTGTTGATTTGTCTGGTTACTTGTGCACTGAATATTAGCATCTAGTACGGTTATTGTCAATACAGTCATACCCTAAGGATTTATGATGCAGCACAGAAATTTCATGTTATATCGTAGTAAGTAACAAACAGTTTCCAGGTACATTTTTTACGCATGTGGAAAAGGCGTGGTCACTTGACGCTGCTGTCATTTCTGTAGCGGGGAAAGTAATCAAGCAATTTAGGTTATCGAGAAATAACTTTAATAGCTAAATGTGTGACAACTAATGGGTTTACACTATTATGTGGATTGACAGCTTATGAATAAATTATTATTAATAATATTAATATTACTGGCACCAGCTTACCAAGTGAAAATATAATCTTCTTTCTTCACCACACTTCTCCCTATTTCCTAGACAGAGAAAAATGAAATGTTACATATAAGAGGTGTAATGATACATAGAGGTAATACCTTGCAGCATTTATATTCTAGTCACTCAGGGATAACACCTAGCAGCATGTCTTTTCAGCCTCTCAGGGTTTTTTTTATTTTATTTACCACTGGACAAATGAAGTCCAACAAGTCTATTCAATTCCATTTGTTGATTATTTGTTATTTTGTTTTGTTTACAGATATTCATCTTTTTTATTTTTCGACATAATATTTTGTATGATTAAAATGATCTAATGAGACTGAAGGGATCGTTGTCACAGGACACCATGGTACCAGGTTTTCATATTAAACATTTCAATGCCCTCCACTTCTTTACCCAATTTTTCTGATTCTTAGATGATGAGAAATACTCCGCTAATGTGTTCAAAACTGAATAGCAAATAATCATTTCAAAATAAGTTATTTTTATAAATATGATATAAAATTGGCAGAAAACAGCGTCATTATAAACAAATTACATGCAGTGAATAGTTTTGGCAGAATCTTTGTCGTAATTTTATGCCCAAAGTATAATATTTACATATATAGGAGATATAGCACAGTAGCAATGTTATATTTTATGCCTCCGAAACATGCCGAGCATTGCTCTTTGAACATGCTTGGGACTATACAACACACCAGGTGCCTATTTTTAGAAGCAAATTGAATTTTTGAGACAGTGCAAAGTTTTGGGGATTGGGTGGGATTCGAACCCCGGCCCATGACGGCGAGCACGCCTTGCGACTCAAAGTCCGACGTCAATACCACACGTCGATACCACACGGCCATGTGGCCGTGTGGTATTGACGTCGGACTTTGAGTCGCAAGGCGCGCTCGCCGTCATGGGCCGGGGCCGGGGTTCGAATCCCACCCAATCCCCAAAAATTTGCACTGTCTCAAAATTAAAAAAATTTGCTTATAATATTTACATTTGTGCATATTTCAAACGTTGTCTTATCTGAAATAGTACAGTTGATGTTGTTGGAATTTTCGATAATCTTAGTTGATTGCTACATTCTTCCACTGGAGTAGTGTTTGCATACTAAGTTATTGGTTTTATTCACTGAACTTAGAAGTAAGTCCGTAATATGTCTTTAATAACTTAATAAGCATGTTGGCATTCGTTTCATGGCACATTATAGCTTTCTTTAACCCTTTTAACCCTTATTTTCTTGTGGAAAATCAAGGCGGAAACCTGTTTTCCAAAACCCCGTTCTTACGCAGCAACAATGTTCGGAAATTCATTCTCAATGATAATGTATCAAAAACACGATCATAGGGAGCCTGGCATATATAAGAGAATGCACTGGCTTACAATTTCAAGGTAAATATTGTTAGGCCAATGCATTCTATAATATATGTGAGGTGCCCTATGGGCGACTCGTATATATAAGAGAATACATTGGTACAGGGTTTTTGCAAAAATCAGGAAGCTCCAGTCATAAAAGGGTTAATATGTTAGATCAGTGCATGATCCATTTACATCACACTGTATTGACAATCTCTTATCATTATAAGGTTTTCATATTGTTACAGCAACTGATACAAGTGTTCATCTGAACTATTCATTACCTAATTCTTGATACGCTCAATATACAGTAATGCCCAAAATAATTGACTCCTTAACCACAGCAGAATTTATGGGTAATTTTTCATGATTTAGTCAGAAATATGGCTAAATCCTGAAAAATTACCCATAATTCTACTATGGTTAAGGATTCGATTATTTAGGGCATTACTGTAATTCTTTCTAAGCACTTTCATAATTTCCTCATGCAAACTTCAATGATATGAGAACAAGGAGAGGTCAAAGAATATGTCAGATGCATCAAAACACACCACCGAGGGTTAAAGAAAGATTGCTAATCCCAGGATATTTAATCCTTCAAAGGTGGATAACTTCAAATACATTTAATTTACATGAAAATGCATTTGTAAAGTCCTAAGATGTCCCCTGCATTATCATTACTGGTTCTTGAATATTCAAACTATAAAGATCGATAAATGACATCTAGATTTATGGTGGTGAATGGGTTGAAGAAGGTGCTGCAGCCATGTTTTGGAGACCCCTTTCATGACGGGAGCTGCACTAGTGCATCATTAAATATCCTGTGGTAGTGCACGGCTTACAAGGTCAAGGTAACTATTGTTGGGATTCAAATTATTTATCCTATTTTATAAATACATATACTATAGAAAATGAAGTGGGGGTAACAAGAGATGGTCTGTCATCCGGTGCATACCCCCTTGTGGCATACCGCCTGGTGTGGGCATACCTATAACCTATGACTGATATACTCAGACAGATGGACCCAAAATGAGCATTTTCATATAAACAAAGATGAATAACTATAGAATGAAAAACCTAAACAAAATGATTGCACATGCCATTGAATGTCCTCACAGTGGTGAACATCCATACCAAATTTCATTGAGATCTGAGCACTACTGTTCAAGTTACGACCTGAACAGACATTGGACGGACCAAAAAGCCAACATTTCCAGATAAACAAAGATGAATAACTCTAGAATGGAAAATCCGAACAAAATAATGGAACCCTCTATTGAATGTCCTCATAGTAGTGAACATCCATACCAAATTTCATTGAGATATGAGCATGCACTTCTGTGTTATGAACAGACGTTTGCACGAAAGGATGGATGGATGGACAGGTACAAAACAGTATACCCCCCTTTTTTTTAAACAAGGGGGTATAATTATAAGAATTATAAATAACACCTCTGTGTCTACCAAATGTAGGATAAACTTTTGAAATGGTGAATCAGAAATAAATGGAGGACTCAGTGTGGTTACATGTCTTGACAGTAAGAAAATTTCATTGATTTTTGTGAAAGCCTCTGAAGGGTGATAGATACATGGATTACTTTATTCATGTTATATTCTATGAAAAAAATTACCGAAATGACTGAAATGACAGATATTTAAAAGTTGTTTTCAACTACCCTCATATCCTGCTCTTCTTTTTTTCCATATTGAGAACAAACACTTTTTATTGTTATTGAAAAGTGGTAACCGTTTTTAGCCCAACTTTACAATTTTAAGTCAAGTTTGAGCTATTGCCATTGTGTTGGCATCCGTCGTCTGTGCGTCCGTCTGTCAACAATTTTCTTTGCCGCACCCTACAGACCACATACCTCATCCGATCATCACCAAACATACGGATCTTCGGGGTGACCTATAGATGGGAGCCGTAATTTTGACTGAAATTCTTTTAAAAACATGGCAGCCATCTTGCATTTCAAATTTGAATCCATCGCCACACCCTGCAGTCTGCATTTATTGCAGAATTGTTTTTGAAAATTTACAGGCTTGTTTTGGATCACCTCTAGATATGAGCTATTGAATATGAACGATTTTCGATGAAAAACATGGCTGCCGGCAGCCATCTTGGATTTTACTCTTTACATGACTAAATCCTTTGCCACACCCTACAGACCACATCTATCATCTGATGGTTACCAAACTTCATATGGATCTTCTGGTGACCTCTTGATGGGAGTCGTCAATTTTTTCCAAAATTTGAGAGAAAAAAAAACATGGCCACAAGCAGCCATCTTGTATTTTACTCTTTGCATGACTAAATCCCTTGCCACAACCTACAGACCTCAGGCTCCAGCGCTGATAACTCTACAGATCCAGAGTTGCTCCGAATGCCCCTGAAGTTTCCATTCTAAAATAGCCTGTAAAACTGTCCTGAAAGGTTGTATGTATTATACCAGAAAAAGTCAAAATAAAATCGATATTAATTGATAGAAGCATTTCTGGACAGGTGTCTTCATTCATGTCTATTTATACCTAGGAAACTTGTTAGGAAGAGATTGTCCATCAATAGTGACTTGTATTTGTCATGCTCATTTGACAAAAATATAGGTGAATAAAAGACATGAAATACCGACTAAATATGATTGAGAAATACTTATGTCAGCGCCAGAAACCTATGTCACAAATGTAATTTCGAAATCATTGATACAGACATTCGGATAGCTGCTATCTGGAACGCATGAAGTGGACGAGCTAGATATTTGTTGGCAGAGTTGAAAGTGATTATGTGCATTTGACGAACATCTGTTTGATATTCATAATGGGGCACATTCTATACCTAATTTCCATGTAAATTTCAGTAATAAATAGGTTTAGTTTGGTCCACACAGTACAAGTTGATCAAAATTTGCTAATGAATGACGGGTTTAAACATAGCTGGCCTTGCAACCTAAATCGCTTGATTGTTTATCCACACAGCGACAGCTCAGATATTTCAATCGTGGTGATTGGCTGCCTGACCAGGCGTGAAGTGTCTTGGTTGGGAAGCCAGAGTTCGAGTCATTTTCGTTTTGTACTGCGGCCGCGCGGGATCGCAATTTGAATGTGCATTGTGAATTTCCACAACTCATGTACTAGTTTATCGCACCAGACAAATTTATAATCAAAACCACTTTGATTTGTGACTTATGTTCCTGGCCCTGTTAAATGATATAATAATTGCTCACAAAGAAAATGAAAGTGTCAACAACATTGTAGCTCAACTTGGAAATGGGATCATGCCATATATTACAGTAATACAGTCCATAGAGCAATAGGGAACTCAGACAGTTTATATGCTTACGTAACTAGAGGTTACCCTGAAGATACATAAACAGATTGGGATTAATCGGATGAAAAAGTTGGAATGTAGGGAGTGCCAAAGGATGCAGATATACTAATAGAAAGATTAAAATCTGAGATGGCTGCCATTTGGAGGTCACCCAGAAGATAAATATGATGTTTGTTAACGATTGGATGAGGGATGTGATCTGTACGGTGCCAAAGGATTTAGTCAAGCAAAGAGTAAAATACAAGATAGCTGCTGGCGGCCATGTTTTTTAATCAATTTCGAAAAGAAAAAAAATGAAGGCTCCCATCTGGAGGTCACCCCGAAGATCCATATGAAGTTTGTTGATGATAGGATGAGGCAGGTGGCCTGTAGGATGTGCCGAAGGATTTAGTCATACAAAGAGTAAAATCCAAGATGGCTGCATGTGACCATTTTTTTCCAATGAAATATGGATTATGTTGTTATATTAGCTAGACTGGTCGATAATATGGGGGGAAACAGCTAATTGAAACCCCAGAGGCATTTTCGAGGAAAAGTTGACGGGCAAACATTTAAACCTATTTCGAACGTCCTGAATACATTCCAGATACCTGTCAACCTGTGTGACCCATATTTGACCCATAAAATCGGTGACAAATATGGGACCTCGTTTTTCCTCGTTTAATTCCGACTAGAGTAGTCGCATATGTTTCTGACACGTTTTTTATTGACCATATTTTGAGAGTGGGTCATAGAATTGTCATATGTTATCACATAGCAACATAATCGCTTGATTAGAGAGCATTTACCTTTTAAAGAACATTTACATTTAGAGAGCATTTGATTATTCTAGAGCCTTTTATGAGTTCAGCTTATATGATTTGGAGATCATCTGCTAGAATTGTAATTGAAAATAATCAACTGGTTGTATACACAGCTACCACTTAGATTTGACCTATTTTAAACAACTTACATCTATTGCAAACTTACACACATATATGTAAACAGGCATATGTTCATTAAGTTTGTAACTATACTGTCTTGTAATTGTCTTGGAATTACATTGTTAGTAATTCGGCCTGTGATGGTTGTGCTGATACCTATTGTATAGCTTAAACCAGACTATTTATTTATAATAATTTATTTACTTATTTTATCCATTCATTAGTAGCCTTACATTGTCTAGATTGTGCTAAATGATAAATGATCATTTCATTTGGGTGGAAACTTCAAGGTGAGTTAAGATGAATTTTATTTACTGATATTAATATGAGGGTGTCACCCCTACCCCCTGAATACCAGTTAACAAAGATCGGTGAATCCTGCATTCCAGTTAACATACATATGGAATACATACTTAGTAATTTCACACTAATTTAATAGTTTTCACATATTGGCTGAAGTAGTATCCATATCTGCAACATTATCCGTATATCTGCATGGCTGGCTGGCCACCCATTCGGACAGCCATCCATGTGTCTAGCCATCAATCCGTTCGCCGAGCTGTCCACCCATACATTGGGCTGTCCACCCACACATTCATCCATATATATCCGGTCGCCTAGCCGTACATCGGGGCCATCCATCCATCCATCCATTCATATACATCCGTCCGACCGAGCTCTCGAGTCATACATCAGGCCATCAATTCATCATGCATCTATACGCACAACAAAAAAAGTTAGTGTAGACCCTGCCAATCTATCCATACATATATCCATCATTTCATCAATCCGACCAATCCATACCCACACATCCATTTATCCATCCAAAGATCAATCCATCCAACCATTCATCCATCCACCATTCGATCAATCGATACATCCATCAACCCATCCACCCATACATACATCCATCCATCCATCCAGACACCCATTGATCGATTGATACATCGATCTACCAATCCATCCATACACCCATCAATCAAACCATCCACCAATCACTCCATCCATACATCTGGCTATTGATTCCACCAATGTTCCCAAACAGACATGTTTAATGTGGAGGTGGGTAGTTAGGGGGTTCACAAACTGAAGATCTGGTGAGACTTTACGTTGCTAAAATCTAATCCATATTGCAGTCTTCTTTATCCGTTGTATCATTATCTATCAACCCTTGCTACTAGAGCCATACAGTAATGCCCTAATTAATCGACTGCTTAACCACAGCAGTATTATCGGTAACTTTTCAGGATTTAGTCGGGGAGAGCTTTCCGATGAATGGCAACAAGCCATATTTCCGACTAAATCCTGAAAAGTTACCCATAATTCTGCTGTGGTTAAGCAGTCGATTAATTAGGGCATTACTGTACACATGTCTCAAGTCACCCCTTGTCAAGAGTGTGGTACTTGAGACGCCTGTTTGAACACTAGTTTTGATATCCCAGATCAACCAAATATAACTCTTTACAATGGATTAATTGCTGAGAGGATGTGTGATAGATTTCAAGTGGTGTGGCTATATATGGTCCTAATCATTCACTTCAAGTCAGCTTTCACATACCATAAAACTGTTTCAAGTCACCCAAAATTACAGTACTTAAACATGGTTGTGTGTACAATCTGCATATATGTGTGCAATATACCTGTACCAGCTATCATATGTGTTGCATACACATATATGAATATAATATATGACTAAGGATTGCAACATTTAATCATCCATGATTATATATGGCTATGCCTTTGAAAGTATAGGACACACGATTGTGCAGTGTACATCTCTGACATTTCTCCAGATGAAAACAGTACAAAACAACACAACTTTAACTACAAGTTAATCATTTAAAACTGTCTTCACTATTTGTGATCGCCACTTCACATTTAGATAGGCGTCCTGAAAAACCTCGTAAAGTACAAATCGATAATTCAGTTATCGCGTATCATGTATATATGGCAAAAACTTAAATTTATTCAGAAATATCGAACAAAATAGTTATATTCTCTTCAATTATTTCCCAAAAGTAACATATTGCAATTATTAATGATAGTATGACTTGTACATAGTCAACGGCCTTTCCGAAACAAGTGCCGCCACATGAGTTATTCAGTATTATAATCTCCTGTCAAATTGGATTTGGCTGGGAAACTCTGTTTACAAGGTGTTTGGGATAAAGACCAATCAGCAATATTATTATATATATACTGAGGCAACATAGGGTGCAATTGCAAGGGCAGAAGAGATAGCCCATCTATAACATGCTCATTCCACTTCTTGGAGCCAATACTTAACCCTTTCATGATGGAAGCTGCGCTGGTGCAGCATTAAAGATCCTTTGCAAGTGCATTCTCTTATATATGCGAATCTTGCATATATAAGAGAATGTACTGGCTTACAAGGTCAAGGAAATATTGTTAGGCCAATGTTTTCTCTTATATATGGGAGACTCGTATATAGATAGAACCGCATGAGTGTCTGGATTTTGACGAAATTATCGCACGAGATTTGTTGGCGGAGCGATATCTCGAGTGCGGGACACAGTCCCGCACGAGAGGTATCGCATTCCGCCAACAAATCGAGTGATAATTCGTAAAAATCAAGACACTCATGCGGTTCTATTTTTATTACATATCTCCATATCATAGTAAGTTGACTCACAATCATACATCTCCGGTACAGAAAATGTGAATTTAATTGAGTTTTTAACGGCATTTTAGGGTTAACGCAACAATCAGACAGGGAGCCCGTCTATCCGCGAGTGACCTTGACCCATCTTTAATGATGCGTTTGAAATTAAATTATGTGCCTCGACAAACATATTCTTGAAATGAAACTACTTGAATGAATCATCTCATCGATTGATTGCTTATTGTTTCTTTATTGTCGTGATTGAAAAAGTAAAAATAGTAACGGTGAGAACCAGTCTAACAACACTGAATGAAATAGTTCTGTCGACAGATTGCACTTGTGCGATTCTGAGAATTATCACACGCCTGGAAACTCGTGTGATCATGCGAATTACGTTGATAGATATGTAATAAATATAAGAGAATGTAAGGGTTAACAATTATATTAATCCATTTATTACATGCATTCTACAGTAATTAGTTTCAATGCGTGAAGCTGACATCATGGGCATAACTTCTGGTCTTATAAAGAATTCAAACATGTGGCGTTATGTTCATAATCACTCTTTCTTTCTGTAAATTTGTATTATTCAATCATTGGTGAATTTCAATCAGGTGAATACTGAATAAATAACTAAAGGTTGAGTGCTCCATATATTAAGGTGTTTCACATTTATAACAATGCTAATTTAAGAGATTAAGTAGATAGAGATATTTGGAAGCATTGCAACCAAAGGCATCACATCACAGTCCATATCGACAAAATGCTCTCCAATACACAGTAATATACACGCCCAAACATTTTCACATGGTCTGTGATTAACAAGTTGGAAGAAAGATAAAACAGAATGGTCTAAGTGTATTTCTATCATTTTATTACAAATTCTCGACCTAAACAGAGAAAAATTTCACAATATAAAAGTATAACCTTATTCCATAAGCCTTTATATAGAAAATTAAAAGTTTGACAGATAAATATCCCCCAAGTTAAACAAGAAAAAGTTCAAAAGTGTTCCGTCACATGAAAGCCTGGTTGTCTCATGTTAAGTTTACATTACACAACTAGCCTATTCTGGTCTTTTGTGCTGTGGTCATAATCACTAGTTATTAATAAACAAGATTTGACAGCATCAAAATTTTTTAATAAATGCATTAGATATTTGACTAGCTGGACAATATACTTCATCTGAATCATCATTGTGGTGAATTGTGACCCGCCATATCAAATCCAGTCGTAAGTCGGGATTTTTTTACCCTGTGCCAATGCATTCTCTTATATATGCGAGTCGACCATAAGTCGCCTCGCATATATAAGAGAATGCATTGGCCTAACAATTTTTTACAATTTTAATAATTTTTTCTTGTATTCTTTAACAATTTTATAATTTCACCCATACAGAGCCCCAGACAAACATGAACAGACAACACTCTTCTATATGCTTCTATATATGTGTGGGGCTCCCTGCAGGGTAATGGATGTTTTTTATTTTATGTCCTAAAAATTGTAAGAAATATTTATTTTTAAAAAATGATAACAAATTGTTAGGCCAATGCATTCTCTTATATATGCGAGGCGACCTATGGTCGACTCGCATATATAAGAGAATGCATTGGCACAGGGTAAAAAAAATCCCGACTTACGACTGGATTTGATATGGCGGGTCACAATTTGTTAACAATTCATGAAAAAATACATGCAGAAAGCATGATATTCAAGCCTGGAATTAATGTTTTTGGACTGTCGCATGTCAGGATCTTAAAGTAACCTGTCTGACATTTAAAAAATTTGCTTGACATTAATGTTGGTAACTTTGAGAAAAATAAATTAATTTCCATAATAAAACATGTAGTTCCATGATGAAAAAAATAATCTTCTTTAATTCAATGATTTTATTAAGTTTTATACAGAAATCAGTACAATTTTATTTTATTTTAGTAATTTTCCAGTCCTCATAACCAAACAAGTTAATCAGTTTTGATCTTCTCCACTCTCTCACATTTAACTTTGCAGACACTTTAATGTAGGATCTGTTTATTTTTATTATACAGGAAAATCTTATTATTTTAACATTTCCTGCATATTGTGTTTGACAAAAATTACTTTTTTGTGTGTTTATTATTCCCAATTTTTTTTCCATGATAAGCTTGCCAATAAAACTAGTGACCATAGTCCTGACAAATAATCACAAAAATACGGTCGGATATAATGCCAGACTCAAATACAAACGATTGGACATTTGCCGTTTTGCACTGAACAATGTCTGATATCAAGTGGTTAGATCCAAGTATGATGAAATTTGAAACTTGGTTTGTATTCAGCTAGAGGACGGGCATGTTTTAACCCTTTGATGACTGGAGCTGTGCTGGTGCAGCATTAATTAAAGATCCTGTGCCAGTGCATTATCTTATATATGCGAGAGGGAGCCTCGCATATATAAGAGAATGCCCTTGTTTACAGGTAAAGTTAAATATTGTTAGGCCAATGTATTCTCTTATATATGCGAGGCTCCCTATAGGACTCACATAATATAAGAGAATGCATTGGCACAGGGTATTCGCAACATTTCAGGAAGTTCCCATTATGGAAGGGTTAAAAATATCCATCAATATTATCAGGACTAAACCATTGAATTGATATATGAGTTTCAAGTCTGAAAAAGGTGCTATTTCGGAACACATATACAATTTTGACAAATTATATGTATGAAGACATTGAAACATAAATTCTCCCCACCATACGAAAGTAATTTATTAAGATAGGGCACACAATTAACATCCCATTAATAGAGGTTTCATGATCACATAGAATGAACTTGGTCCAGTCATTCATAACACATATATACAAATATTATATCTCACTGTTTCAGTTTCTGATTGGCTGAGTACAGAATTCTAAAGACTTAACAAAACACATCAAAATGACTGCCAAGTTCCACTTGTCAAGTTGTTTTCAGTTTCTGCCAAATTTCGTTTCTCAAGTTGATGGAGTCTTCAAAACTTTTTAATTGCAGTGAATACTGGTACTAATTTTCACACGCTCTGTTCACTAAACATAAAATAATTTAGTTTCATCAAGTTTTATCAAATGTCTTTGTTTAGTTTGTTAACTATGATTTCTCAGAAAAAAACACATATATCCTGAATTAATGTGAACCAATATTGTCATCATTCCACTGGCAAATTATTGCCATATATTGAAAAATCAGAGATCAGTTTGCCAAATTCATAGAATTTATTAACAAGACCAGCTAGAGACGTTTTGTGACAGTTTCCAACAATATTTGATATAATATGATAAATAATGCATGTGATGTCTTTGGCGATGCACAAATAGTTGCCTCGAGGTGTGATAGTCCATTGAACTATGTCTTTTGGACAATTCCTCATCTTGGAGCACTATATTGGCAATCTCAATGGCAAAACATGAGTTATCTATATAAATAGAGGATATCTGATGTAAGGTAGGTTGATTTATGGCTTATGAAACATAGTCAGAGTCATAAAATCATCGTAATTGAGAGAAATAGTTCCTTGGCTGGTAGCGTCTCTCTGTCTGAATGCATCGGTGAGGCCTTTAAGCATCACACATGCTTGAATAAAGCTATCCAATGTGAGGCTTCTTCGAGCCTGGATGTCGAATCGGTATACAATGACATTAATGAGCTGCATCGACACTCGATATCCCATCTCATTCAGTGCTGAAAAATACAAACATAGTTGTCAGTGCCTCAAATCATTGGTTGGCGATTATCGCAATACGATAGGGGAACACTCTGACGTTCGTACTCAGATATCACCAATTTTTGTACCTAGCTTGCCTGTCCTAGGTTTCACGGGGAAATGGCTAATTTGGTTCCATTTGTTATTATAAATATATTTATCACCCCATTTATTATTCCTTTTCATGAAAATAAAATAAAACAAGCCGAAGATGATATGTTTAACATTTCTTAAGCATGAAATTGGTGATGTTATCAGAGTACGTTATATTTGCGATAGTTACGTTAATACGCATACGGTGTTCCCCTATCATATTGTGATAATCGGCAACCCAAATCATTCAAAATGCTGATAAATCACAGGTGAATCTGGGTGAATTGGTTAATACACATAATGATACAAGTGTGTCAATGGGTTGCAGTTGATATAGCACAAGTGCAAACCCATTGACACATGTGTCATTCTGCCACCCATCCTAGAATAAGTAAATTAAAAAAAACAGACTTCAAGATTTATTAAGGCACAAACAGGGCTTGTTTTGTAATGTGTGATGATGCTTTTGTTTTATAGTTCCGGTTTCATGGTTGAAGCGAACAACATTTAAGTCGTGTGACATCAACGGGATGCATATGGAATGTGTGTCCCATATGGATTTGTAAATATGGAACAGCAAGAAGACTGTAATTCTAGGAACAAGCGTGTAATAAAAATCATGCTAGACAGAAGAAAGAGACATGTAATACTGATTTTCACTTGAGATGTAAGCTTTACAAATTTGCAAATCATGAAGAACAGACCAAGAAAAGGTGAAACTGATTGGTGACATCACATTTGGCATTGCAGTGAGAAGGTTAATAAAAAACCTGGAATATTGCTGATACACTGGAGTAGAGCACGTTTTCATGAGGATTTCACTTTTTGCTGACATTTTCACCATGGTTAAAATTGTTAAAACTGCTTTGGTCAGTTTTTCCATTTACCTCACTATGATTTTCTGATATTCATTTAAAACAAGAATCTACACTGATATTTTTGTATTCAAGCCTGGAAATAGTGTGTCTGATATTTGCAGCATGAGGTCCCCAGAGGGTTAATTTAGTGGTACTATACGCATGGTGGGCTAGTGTCACCAAGTTCAACCTCCGGAAAGCTCATTATGCTTACGCCTCAACTACTATGGGAGACATATGATCCGATTGAAGTTCCCCAGTTGAAGTTGGTGATTTTCACCCATTAGTCATCTCGATTGTGCATTTTATCTTCTACAAATTAGGGCATATAGAAACTGAACAGAAGGGAAAAAGTAACTAAAAACAATGTTAATTTGAGACTATAGATACTTCTCAAAAGATGAGGCCTAAGCAGAATGAGGTCCCCATAGGGTGATTTTGGTGATGTGTGGGGTAGCATCACTAAATTCACCCTCTGGGGACCTCATTCTGCAAATGTCAGACACACTATTTTCAGACTTGTCTGCATTGCTGCCCATCTCTATGAAGAAATACCGTAATTGTTTATGGTTACATACTGCTTCTGTTTTATGAGGATTATGGGAAAAAATTAGAGGCTATGAATGTAAGGAGTGCATATGGAGAAGAAAGTGGTAATAATAGACTTGAAAAGATATATATTGGTATGTATGCTTTATAATATACTGACTATAATGCCTGAAAAGTTTACATACATGTAGAATGGTTTTATTGAAACAAGAATGAAATATTATAACTGCCTTATCAAGCCTTGAAATAGGGTGTCTGTAATTTGCAGAATGAGGTCCCCAGAGGGTGAATTTAGTGATGCTAGCCCGCATAGCGGGCTAGCATCACCAAATTCACCCTCTGGGAACCTCATTTTGCTGAGGTGTAAGTAGAATGAGGTCCCCAGAGGGTGAATTTGGTGATGCTAGCCCGCTATGCGGGGTAGCATCACTAAATTTACCCTCTGGGGACCTCAATCTGCAAATGACATACACCCTATTTCAAGGCTTGTGCCTTATTCAAATGCTCACCCTGATGCAACTCCTGACCCTCTATTGATCCAGATCTGTTCCTATCGAACCGTTCGAACACACCTTTCCATTGTTGAATATAAGCCCAGAGAGCTCCGAACTCGTTCATGTCAATCGTCCCGCTCAAATCTTTATCAAAGAGCCCTGAAAAAAAGAGAACAGCCATCAGTGTGTTACATGTGACATTTTACATACGGATAGCATGAAAGCCAAATACTCAAAATGGCATCCTTACTTCAATCACTTGAGTGGGATATTCGCTGAACTGTCTCGACACAAGTGTGTATGAAATGGTCATTGCATTTGTAGATCGTATCCTGAGTTAAGAAGTTGATAATGGCACATACCAATGCTCTTTATTATAATTGTAAACAGATTCTGAGTGACAGAATTGGTGGTTGTGACACAACTGTTAACTTTTCCTAACCTAATACCACTACATGCAATTGTGAGAATTTTCCTCAAATGAAAATGGTCAGATAATAAGTTTGACAAACGACCATTGTTGTTTGTTAAACTTATTATCTGAACATTTCCCACCAAAGAATATGAACCTTCTACACTTGTTTTAGCTTTTTGTAATCTGCTTTTATAACCTGAACATCCCTACAAATGAATAACAGACCAATCCAATATATACTTTTATAACTGATGGGAGAATCCATTTAGTATAGAAAGGGTTATGAGAAAACCAGAATGAATATGATATTTTTTCAAGAGGGATATTTCTCTTTTATCAAGAGGCAAGTCTGTAAATAATGTATCTGACATGTGCAGAATGATGTCCCCAGAGGGCAAATTTAGTGAAGCTATCCCGCATGGCAGGCTAGCATCCCAAAATTCACCCTCCAAGAACCTCATTCTGCTTAGGCCTCAACTGCAATGAGAGACCTAGCATCAGATTGAAGTTCCCCAGTTGAAGTTGTTGATGTTCACCCATTAGTCACCTTGATTATGCATTTTATCTTCTGCAAATTAGGGGATATAGAAGGGAAAAATTAACAAAAAACAACGATAATTTCAGACTATAGACCTATACTTCCAAGAAGATGAGGCCTAAGCAAAACGAGGTCCCCAGAGGGTGAATTTGGTGATGTTAGCCCACTGTTCAGGGTAGCATCACTAAATTCACACTATTTCCATGCTTGTCAGGATGACCTCACCAATCATCAGCCACCATTATACCATATATAGCTTCTCATTGCTAATCTATATCAACCCTTTGTAGACAAAATGGATTCTCCCAGTCAGTATAAAAGAATACATTGGAATGGTCTATTGTCCAGTTTTGAGGGATGTTCAGGAAATAAAGGCAGACAACAGATAATAGAAGTGCTGAATGATGCACTTTTCTTTGGAGTGAAATGTTCAGATAAACAACCTTGTTGAACTTATTATCTGAACATTTCTCAAGGGTACTACCGGGTATTCGTCAATGAGTATTTAGTATAGAAAGGGTTAACCCTCCATGACTGGATCTTCCTGAAATTTTGGGAAAACCCTATGCCAGTGCATACTCTTATATATGTCAGTTTCCCCACAGGGAGCCTCGCATATATAAGAGAATACATTGGCCTAACAATATTTACCTTGACCTTGTAAGCCAGTGCATTCTCTTATATATGCGAGGCTTCCTATGGGAGACTCACATATATAAGAGAATGCACTGGCACAGGTTCTTTAATGCTGCACCAGCGCAACTCCAGTTATGAAAGGGTAAAGAGAAAACCAGTATGAATCTGATATTTTTTCATCAGGAGGACCTCACCAATCATCAGTCTGCATGCTTCTTCATTGAAGTGTGACCAGTTAGCATTGACTAACGCTGCTCTCAGCTCCATTGCATTGATGTGTCCTGAACGATCTTTATCAACAGTCTGGAACCAATTGACAACCTGAGGGTCCATTCCTTGTGATGCTAAATAGGAAAGTTATAGCGATTTATTATTAGATCAATTAATTACATGGAAAAAAAATTAATTTGATACAATGAGATCAAAGCCATAAACACTATTTTTATATGCCTATTTAAAAAAATGGAACATTTTATGCTAGTGGTCTGTCTGTCCAACCGTCCGCTTTTGGTTTCCAGACTTTAGTAAGTCTGAACTGAATGGAATGATATTTGGTATGTGAGTTTACTAGCCCAAAATACAGGTCAAATTCAAATTTTGATTCCGCCCGCCAATTTTCATCAATACTTTGTTGGAATAACGGTAACCACTGGCATATTTTGCCATGCCCTAGCGATGCTCTTGTTTATATTATATATTTGCAATTTTCTTAAAATAAATATGAAAATTTTATATTTCTCAAAATATCGATAACTGTATGAAAAGGCCACATGAGGGAAAGTGGGTGCTTCCAGGGGGACTGGAATCAACTAAGGACAAAGAGGATACAACTTCAAGACAAGGTTTGTGCATTTTGTCATGTTTTTTTCTAAAAGAGTGCATCTGTCAGAAAAGAATTTCAAATTGGTTGACATTTGTTGTGAGATATTGTTGTGGAAGAGAAATTTGGTTGACTATCGTTCAAGCTATCATGCTAACAGTCTTAAAATTGCTAAAAAAATAAGCAAACTAAGGGCCATAACTCACGTAAAATATAAATTGACGACAAAACTGTTGAGGAAGTCTGACATACTAAATATTCCCTTGCAAATAGACCTCGCCAAAGTTATTGTGCTATGTGATTAAAATTGACAAAAATAAACTAATTAAGGACTGTACATGTAACTCTGACCAACAGGGCCTTAGCCAGAAATTTGAAGTATGGTGTTCAAACCCCCATCGCAAAGCGATGGCTGACGAGGTACACATCAGAGGGGGAGAGTAGATGGGGGTCCAGGGGACCTCCCCTGGGGGAAATTTAAAATTGGTTTGCAAAATGTGGCCTCTGATGGCTTTCCTGGGAAGATTCATGATGACTCCCATATGTTGAGAATTGTAGATGTTCTGGTAACATATGATGCAATTTTGGTTATACATGCATTTGTGTTTGGAAAATTTGATGGGTCCAATCTAGAGGAAACCCTGAAGAATATGGGTCCCATGTAGAGGTCACCCCAAAGAACCAAATGAAGAACCAGATGAGGGACGTCGCCTGTAGGGTGTGCCAAAGGATTTAGTTATGCTAAGATGGCCATGTTTTTCATAAAAAATCATTCAAATGTCATAGCTCCCATCCAGAGGTGATAAATATTTTGTTCTAATTTCTGCAATAAATGTGGGCAGGGTGTGCCGATGGATTCAAATTTGAAATCCAAGATGGTTGCCATGCTATAACGAATTTTGGAAAAAAATCGTTGGCTCCCATCTAGAGGTCACCCTGAAGATCCGTATGAAATTTGGTGATGATCGGATGGGGGGTGATTTGGTCTGCAGGGTGTGCTGAAAAATTAATCATGCAAAGTGTAAAATCCAAGATGGCTGCTGACTGCCATGTTTTTCAACGAATTTCAGAAAAAATCAATGGCTCCCATCTAGAGGTCACCCCGAATATCCATATGAAGTTTGGTGATGATCGGAAGAGAGAAGTGACCTTAGGGTGTGCTAACATAAATTGTTGAGCGACGGATAGACAGACAAATGGATGACGGATGCCAACCCAAGGCAATAGCTCAAACTTGACTTTGTCGAGTTGAGCTAAAAAGTTATGTCATATTAAAAAGGTTTCAATACATTTTAATTCATATGTTTATCATCCACAATTAAAATAAAAAATAATTCTCTTGGAAGCCAATCAATTTTTTTAATACCGGTAGGGAGGTTTTTTGTTGGTACAATGTAGGTAGGGTCAGGGAGAACAAAGTATACATTTATTATGGACCCAGTAGTACTCTGGATCCCCTGGGTGTTAACCCTTTCATGACTGGAGCTGCATTGGTGCAGCATTAAAGACCCTGTGCCAGTGCATTCCCTCATATATGCGAGTCTCCCATAGGGAGCCTCGCATATATAAGAGAATGCACTGGCTTACAAGTTCAAGGTAAATATTGTTAGGCCAATGTATGCTCTTATATATGCGAGGCTCCCTATGGGAGACACATAAGTAAGAGAATGCATTGGCACAGGGTTTTCCCAAAATTTCAGGAAACTCCAGTCATGGAAGGGTTAATGAAGTCTGTGAGGCTGCATTGTGATTTTACTAACCACCGAATCCTGGAGCGCCTCCGAATCCAGCTGGTTGTCCTGGGGCGCCTCCGAATCCAGGTTGCCCTGGAGCACCTCCAAAGCCTGGTTGTCCCGCATATCCTGCTTGTGGTTGTGCATAGCCTGCCTGTCCAGCTGGTGCACCATACCCTGGCTGTCCACCAGGTGGTGCCGCATATCCTTGTTGTGGGGCTCCATATGGAGTCTGACCAGGATACCCTCCTGGTGCCTGACCCTGACCCTGAAGAATAATAAAGGTATTTCCATTCATGCATTCAATTAGTGCTTCCGCTGAAGTTGAGATTATTAAAATTTGATGTATTATTACACATGTATGTACATGTACCTCAAAAGCTGCTATTGATCAGGGTGGTCCCCAGAGAATGAATTTTGTGACACAAGATGTGCAGGGTAAACCTCTGGGGACCTCATTCTGCAAATGTCGGCACCATGTTTTGAGGTCTGTACATGTACATTGTAGGTCATATGATACCCAAGCCAATTTTTAGTTTAGCAAAAAGATCATTGATTTGCCTTTCATGCATCCAGATTAATGGAAAGAAAAAATAAAAAAATAAATATATATATTCTAACACTCTTTAAAGCACAATCCAATTGTTACAATCATTCCCCCAATTTTTGGTAAAGCACACCAATTTCCAAGGTGTTCAATGTTGGCCAGCGCTGGGGTTGTGTGTCGTGGTCAAGCACGCTCAATGCACTTTGTGTGGTCAATTGTGCTCGAAGTCGATCAGATCATGCGAATAGTTATTTACCTTTAACTTTGACTATTGATTGTGGTCAGGTCAAAACATATAAGATGGTATTTTTCCGCTAACAGAGTGAACAAATTAGGGTAGGTACTTAAGTAGGGAGATTTTGATATATTTTTTATGATATTTTTTCCAGGGTGCAGAAATATTGAACTGTCTCGACAAAAGTGACATAAAATGCCTACTAATGTTGTGGGGAAAGTTATGAACAGCACAGTGGAAATATACATTCAGATTGAATAAAAGATGAAACATGCTTTATGCTTAGTGTGGTCATTTTGCACTAATCCATGGTTCAAATTAAATCATTTCTTGCATATATTCTGTTGAGTATATAGGAGATGGTCCCGTATATGGCCGGATTTAGTGTACAGTACCCCTTAAAAGACATATGTGACCCGTCATATCAAATCCAGTCGTAAGTCGGGATTTTTTTACCTTGTGCCAATGCATTCTCTTATATATGCGAGTCGACCATAGGTCGCCTCGCATATATAAGAGAATGCATTGGCCTAACAATTTTTTACAATTTTAATAATTTTTTCTTGTATTCTTTAACAATTTTATAATTTCACCCATACAGAGCCCCAGACAAACATGAGCAGACGAAACTCTTCTATATGCTTCTATATATGTGTGGGGCTCCCTGCAGGGTAATGGATGTTTTTTATTTTATGTCCTAAAAATTGTAAGAAATATTTATTTTAAAAAAATGATAAAAAATTGTTAGGCCAATGCATTCTCTTATATATGCGAGGCGACCTATGGTCGACTCGCATATATAAGAGAATGCATTGGCACAGGGTAAAAAAAATCCTGACTTACGACTTTAGTCTACAGTACCCCTTTAAAGCTCAGAGTTATCAGATTTATATTTTTGAAATCTGTTCTATTTCACCAACTGGAATATTTGGCGGCTTGGCAAAAATTCCACTGACTTCTTCAAGAAATAGTACAGACATGTGCAGATGCCGTTACGAAAGTCATGGCTCCATGTACGATCAGTGGCGATCGCAAATTAATTTTGGAATTTTAGACGATGAAATGTATGGCCATCAACAAGAATATGGTCTGTTGTGATAGTTGACCACCGCTTCTGCTAAATCCGTCCGAAATCGCATAATCATCCAGTGCACATCGATAAATGCTAAGTTGCCCTCTCTGCAATTTTATACCAATTAGTGTGACGGCACTTAAAATGGTACCGTAAGAATTTTCTAAAAAATCCAACTTATTCTTTCAAAACTGAATTGTAATTTTTCAATATGGCCGTCTGTATCGGTGTGTATTAAATTTGATTTGTAGAGCTCCCGGAAGATTGAACAATCAGGAGTTTATCACTTCTTTTTCGACATTTTACCAAAACCTTCGGTAATAAAGTTTGTTTTTAGACCAGAAATGGGACATTGCAATGGGCAAACCATAGTTTTCTGTTAAGTTTGTCATCACCAGGACACGAAAATGTGAAAATATACATGAAAAATCTGAACAGGTCTACAGGTGGCACATTCAAAGACAAGCACAGTGGCTCCAGTGTTAAATTTTTATCGCCCTAGTTTGAAAATGAGCAAAAATGATAAGCTCCAGTGCATACCCATGATAAATCATTTCGATATTGCACATAATTCATCAAGAATTTAGTAAATTATAGGCATTATAGCCGAGCATAATGACATTTTATCTAATATTTGTGCATTTGTTTCTTTGCAGAAAAAATATAGATGTTACAATTGCAAAAAATATATAGGGCGGCTAAGTGTCAAATGGTAACAGGGTCGTTCAATTTATGATGCAAACCTGATGTTTGGCATGTGCGTCAACTATGAAGACTGATTATTTTCCGACAAACTAATCACAATGGTCGACATATTCAAAATGGCTGCCACTTTTACAAAATGGCCACCACTTTTAAGAAATGGCCACCGTTTTCAGCTTTTACTCAATGCGCATATACGACGAATGTGACTTCTATTCCATATTTGAACATTTTAAATTTCACTCAAATAAATGGTGTTGTAGGATGGAATACACCCCTATGGTAATATTCCCGGAGCCACGTCCCTGCATATCAGCAAATATAGCTTCAAGGAAACCGTGAAGCATCGAAATCAAATTGAAAGCACACTGAGGTGACGATTTCGCACTGGTGCATTTTCGCCGAATGCGCACCCGTTGTGCAGCTAATTGTTATCGCAAAGGCAACGTATCATTTTGTGATCTTTTATAAACCTTGTTTTAACAGACTTACGAACCACACATGACAATGATTCTGATCGGCAATATTAAAAACAATAAACTCAGAATGATTTCGGAGTTGTCATAGTAAAAGCACTGGAAATTATGAGGTTGGGAAAAGATACAACGAATTTCAGGTTTTAAATATTGAATCCTGTGGACCAAGAGCCACATTATATATACAGTACAGAATGGCCTTTTATTGATGGGGGAAATGTAATTTCTTATATAAACTTTTCAATTTTACGCTTCCTGAGCTCAATTTCTGGGCACGGTAGACTTTCTGTCGCCGGACACACATTCGCGATTGCGCACTGGACGATTATACAATTCAGACGGATGTAGCAGGAGCGGTGCCCCCCCCCCCCCCCCCCCAGTGACCATGCTGATCATATGTGTAAATACTATCTGTTTACATTTGTGATATTTTTTTTAAACACATGTTGGGAATTCCAATTTGAACTATAGGAATCACCATACAATGTATACATGGAAGTTGTAAACCACACTCTCTCATCACAAAACTGCCAAGATATTTGAAGAAATTTTTTTATTATAGAACTTTTTTTGGCAAATATGATATCGTGATTGGTATTGTTGTGAGTATTTATTGGTAATGAACTAATTTGGATAACTAAATGGGCTTTTGGTAAAATTCTGTTGTTGTTGTATGGGGACCATCAAATCTGATTGTGTAGGCCTATCTTTAAAAAATATGTGTAAAATATGCTTATTCCACGGTAGATCATGTCATGAATCTCTAATCTGGCTAACGTCTGTAATGTCTACGGGCATTAGCCAGAGTAGAGATTCATGACATGATCTAAATTTCTAATTCCACGGTAAATAATGATTTCCGGCATTTGGTGTGGGATCGGTATAGTGACATAACAACATCTAATATAGACTAATAAACAATCAGGTGGCTGCTAATCCCCGTCACTACGAATCGCTGCGAATGTTGGTGATTCGCGGCAAATTTTCTCTAAAAAAAAAACGGCTTCTAGACATTTCGTACCTTGGTCGTTTCGTACAAAGACGTTTCGTACACTCTGGTCGATTCGTACCAATATTTTGGTTGTTTCGTACCAATCTTTCTGGTGTAATTTTATTCAAGTTTTATTATGATAACGAAATAAAAGTGATACATGAATAACATTATTAATCAACAATAAATGAAAATGAATGAATGACACAATCAATCTTCTCTTCGCTGACCAGCTTTATCGTCATGTCGACTGCGGCGGTTTCTCGTTTTAGCATTGGAAGATCTTGGAACCAGACAATAAAACGGAATGTTTGTCTGTCTGTTTGTCCTCCAAACACACACCATGTTCAGATTGGAAATGTCGTTGAATCAATCCATTGATGTTCTACATAGGTAAACAGTAACTGAATATCAGGACGCAGTCTATCCAAGGCCGCGACAACTGCAGAGGGGATTAGCAACATAATCCTATGCCAAGTCCAAAAACGTTCACTCCGAATCGCTCGGGCGGCTAAGATCTTTTCAGATCAACCACACAACTCACAAGGGATGGTCGAAAACCCTGGGATGGTCGAAAGGGCCGATAGGCCCTTTCCTTCACCACTCATATTATTGCCTTTATTAAATTTAAGATAAAGCTAAAAAAAGAAGCATTTTGTGATGTTAAGTTATTTTTTCTTTCTTTTCTTTGGATTTGATTGTGATTTTTCTGTCGAGGACGGTGGAGATGTCTGTTGTTGTTGTTGTACTAATTGCTTGACTTGTTCTTGCTCGGCGTCCCTGTCATCACCGCTGATGGGGGTGAATTTATTGGAACATATCGTCCATTGTTTTTGAGCCAGATCAATCTGAAAATTTACGGTCTTCAGAGACAATATTCGGTGGTTAAAAATTGCCGAGGGATGGTAAAAAGGTGAATTTCTACAGTTCCCGTTGTGTCAATTATACTACCATTAGGCCTAAAAAAAAATACCTTTGTATCCCCTAACCCGCCCACACCTATTAAAACCTCCCGCACCAAAAAATAAATTATTTTTTTTTTTTCGAAAATAGAAGAAAATAGCTGCCGACGCTGTTTGTCTCAGTTCGTCGCTTTATAATAGGCCCCGTTTCTAATGACTCGACGTCCGGACGCATTTCGTAAAATGGCGGCGCCCACGGAAAATAAAAAATACATCGTTTTCGTTTAAATCTTCTAGTGATGAGCCGATAATCGGGAACGACAATCGGAATCGGCCGATTGTGGCCCATCGGGTGACAATCGGTACTCGGGTTTCAACATCGGCATTTCCGATTGTCTAAATAGAAATCAGGTGCTTGTTTTTCTTCAATAATCTGTTTTAAATATGACGATGTTTTGTTGAATAAATGACCAGTAAACATGGGGAAAGTGATTTACCAAACACAAACTTGATATACAGCCATCTCCTCTTCAATACACCGGCCGTACCTGGGTCTATGTTTGAACAATATATTACAGTGGGGATCGCCGGGAAGCACGTGACACTTTGGGTTAGAGCCAGGCTGCGATGATGACGCCGTGATTGCGCGTAATCATAAATTATATGATGATGTACACAAATTACATCTCATGTACGCCGATACGTAACTTTATTGTTCGTCAACCTGTAGACATTTTGATTTATGTATGTCAGACTATCAAAAATCAAAATGTATGCATACGCAGCACAACAAATCTATCTATATATAGTACACACAGCGTAAAACAGGTATAAACTGTAGAAACCGAAAGTGCATGTCACGTGACATTTAATTGCGCAGCTGACTTCACTGTTTGTTCAATTAAATTGAGCATATTATAACATGTGTATCAGTTGTCAGGACGCAGGAATAAAAACTGTACAAGCATTAATAGTCAGATATTAAAGAAATTTATTTATTAATTTTACTATCTGTAATTAATCTTTTCAAAGTCTTTCACCCTACACAACTTTCCATTAATGATTAACTTTAAATAGTCGAAGACAATGTCATTCCATCCAGTCAGCCTCGTGTGACGTCACGTATAGGTCACCACCAATGATTATTTAATGGATATGTCGTCATGCACGTGGCTACATCAAACTTTCAAACTATTTGTTGTGGAATACCGGTAGCCTAGAATACTTGGGTAAGTTAATGCATTGCATCGTCGATACAATACATTACAATAAATACACCGAGGCCCCGTACCACAGCCTCTGCAGGACATGTGCCTGTATTCGATCACAAGTCCGCCCATACCTACCTATATACTTACCCAAACGTATAGGCTACTTATGTATATATACTGTGTACTGGCATATTACTACGGTTGTTGCTTGCTTCTAATTCTAAGTATTATATAACACATATAACATATTCTGGTATAATTATTACAATAATCGGAATCGGCACCTGAATCGGCCGATTGTGATCTCAAATAATCGGCGCAAGGCTCTATTTGACAATCGGCTCATCACTAAAATCTTCCATCAAAACAGGAATATTCACCTATGTCATGGCATCACAAACCATGGTTAGCAGCAGTGTGTTAGGGCTAAAGTTTCTAAAATGTTCTCTCATGGATGCGGTAAACAAATTTACCGTAGTTTCACATACTAAGAAGTTTTTACACGTGTTTCAAGAACACCATACGGGTTTTACGGACAACGTTGTCGTTAAATGTAGTTTGGACTTGGATTGAAAGGAAACGTTGAAAATGAGTGTTTTGTTGGCGATATTTTAAACACTTTTAAAGTGAAAATGGTAGCATATGTTGGTATAGGATATTTTTGATTGAATTGGTATTGAATATTTACTTTTTATTGTACTTTGTGATTTTAAATACAAATAAATACTATGCTATTCGATTTTATGCCTCGTGTCTTGTTGATCTCCTTCCAATATCATAATGAAGCTTCCAGCATTCAAATCACACCTGACATGTATAAATACATGGGAAAGTGAGAACTTTTGGGAGATTTCCACAAAAAAAAAAAAAAAAAAAGATCCCGCTCGCCCGCACCTATATTTTTCAGGTCCGTTTGGGGAAACAAAGGTTTTTTTTTTTAGGCCTTTAGCGTGAAGCAGGTGAGTATATACTAGTAGTAGCGGCGTGCAGCGCAAAAGGGGGACGGACAGCGGAGCGCATTACAGGCCCCTGTGACCTGCACGTCCAGTCTGTCCTCGTAAGCATAGATGTTCCAGCCTAGACAAAGGACAGACGGCAATCCACTCAGCATGCACTGGACTTGGCTGGGGATTAATTTTGTTGTAACAACATACTGCATGTGTGCGGTATAATTTACGAAACACAAGAAAAACAAAACGGTGACACGTCAGCAAAGTGTGAAATCACTGATGAGCACTTCTAAAGACTAATCAGTGATCGGCAACCCTTCGCGCTGTAACAACATACCAACTTACCAAGTATACTGAACAGACCTGGTACCGCCGATTTCATGATTACTAGTAATGGTACTTAACGACCAAAAAGATTGGTACGAAACAACCAAAATAATGGTACGAATCGACCAGAGTGTACGAAACGTCTTTGTACGAAACGACCAAGGTACGAAACGTCCAGCACCCAAAAAAAACAAGTATCAATGAGCGAAATTAAACTTTCAGTTCAGACTTTGATATATCTTCTTTTACTGATAGTAATATATGTGAAATTTAATCCACACCGCATGAACTCATTATCGCGAGCATGTTCTGCCAAAGCGGAAGTAATGGCTATAAATAAACCGGTTTACTCGCGAAGTAGGGCGAGACGTTTTTTAAATTGAAATTTACACTAAAAACAACGATTATTAATTTATAGATTATGATATATCCAATTGCATCATTACGTTTAAATGTGATTGGCAGAATTTAATTTGAATTAATTAGTACATATAATGATTTTTTGCACTAAAAAGGTAGCTGATTTTCACGCACCTGTCCGTATCCAAAGTTGGGATTTGCCATTTTTACTGAAACGGAACTTTTTTTAAAACTCGTTAAGTTAGATGTGATGGATTCAGAAATTTGCTCTGAAAATGTGAATAATAGGGAGACAAATTAATTATTATTTACAAAAAAATTCTACTCTGACTTTACGATTTTTTTATAACAAATTTCGTTTCGTCTTTTTTTAACGTTCCAATTTTATAATTGATCTCGGACGATCAGTCGAACGATGTCCGCATATCAGCGATGAGTAACTGAACTTTATCCTCTTGACAACCATCTCCAAATATAAAAAAAACAACAAGTTTCTCTCTGGGACATTTTCTCTGAATAAACATGTGGAACTCAAGAAACATATCCTCTTTGATCAGTTTGATTGTTGCTGTTTGTTTCAAATTTGTGGTGAGTTATTTTCCAAAACTGGCAAAAGGATAAGCCGCTTTACCCTCCCTTCCGATTCCCAATTTACCGTTCTAATCAAAACATGTTGCTCAGCTTTAAACAGGTCTGGCAAATGTGTGCTCACTACGCCGATCGATGTCGGTCATAACGGTTTAATAACTGTTTATGCATTGGCGAATATCTTGAAATTGAAAACGATATTTAAAGACATATTAATTATTATTATGGACTTGTTTTACTTTTACTTTTAGTCCAAAATTGACTAGTCTAGACTATATTATATATAATATATCTTTACTACTTTAGTCTAGTAAATTCTGCAATCAGTCAAACAAAGCGTTTACCTTGGACTGACCATCACAGACGACCTAAAGTGGACAACGCACATATCCAAGATCACTGGAACTTGGAAGAGCCAATAGCACCTTAGGCTTCCTACGCAGAAACTTACGAAGAGCGGACAATAAATCCAGAGAGACTGCATATGATATAGAACTATGTCTAACTATGGTGAGAACATGAGTTCAACATCACTCGAATATGGAGCTGAAATATGGGACCCCGCCGCAGTAGGAGAAATAGAGAAGATAGAGAAAGTACAGAGAAGAGCGGCTAGATTAATCACCAACAACGATAGTATAGAGACAGGGAAAAAGGCGCAGTAACCAGCATCAGAGGCGGACTGGCCGATCGGGAGACCGGAAAAATTCTGATTCCACGTGATTTTCTATCAAGCGAGAATCCGAGGGTTTTTTTTACGGTTTGGGGGGGGGGGGGGGTATATGTGGTTGGGCCGCCCAACCACAACTTGGGCCGCAAATGAAACCGACGTGGGCCGCCACATGTGTTGTTTAACCAGCCGTGTATCTCACATAAATTCATGAGGGCAGAGGCGGACTGCATGGCCGATCGGGAGACCGGGAAAATTCCGGACGTGGGCCGCCACATGTGTTGTTTAACCAGCCGAATTGGCTAATCGTAATTTTGACATTAAATGAACTTGTCGGCATCATATAACACCACGTAAAGACCCCATTAATCTCGAGATTTTAACGGTAACTCCCAGCTGTAAATCCCAAAAAATTTCTTATGCACCCCTCCCCCAATTGAAATTTACAAGAAAATAGGAACGCTTCAGTTGATGCCAGTCTAGTTTATCGGATTCGAGATTTTCTTGTATAGTTTTCAAAATGTTCTATCCCCGGGCCGAACAACCATGAACAGCCCGGTGTGTCCTGGTCTCTTGTCCGTAGCCGTGTGCATTTGTCTGGAGTTAGACCGCTAGATTTTATGCAATTTTTCAGGTAAAAATATCTGTATGGTCTCATACCGGGAATATATAGAACCATGGTTTATGAATATATAGGATATTAGACCAGAGGTGCATATGGAATTATGCAAAAACATGTATTTGGTCTGCATCTGATTCAAGGGGGGGGGGGGTGCAAATGGAATTATGCAAAAATATGTATTTGGTCTGATTCTGATTCAAGGGGGGGGGGTGCAGTTGGAATTTTCCAAGGTGGACTGTGGACGCCCCCCCCCCCCCCCCAGATGGGCCGGTATTATATTAATTTCCCAGGCCGGTTTCTTGGCCCAGTCCGCCTCTGACTAGAGCTGGGACGGTTATGGGTTTTTCGTGACCGGTTATGAACGGCAAAAAACAGCGGTTAACCACATATTATAGGTACTATTATGGGTGGGTAAGCCCAGTATGCAGAACGGCGATGATTGTGATGCTCACTGACATGGTAAGTTTGAGAACGGCTCCTGCCCATTATACAAAGAAGTTGTCACCCATGACACACATAATCACATATCTAATTAAGTACACATCTTCAATTTATTACTGAATAAAATAAATATACAATGTCAATCCCCTGTGAGGCTGTGTTGTGTTCATTTATTGTCCTTGTAAAATTACTCTATCGCCATCGGGATATGTGATCGGGCGGGAAGCTGAACACACCGACACGGAAGTGACGACTAGAAAGGTTTAATATACATTCCGGAATATTTTATTGATTATTCATCACAGTGATCATACACTATAATAGTGATGTTACGGTTAACCGACCACGGCAAATCCGTGACCGGTCACGTCCATAGTTGGTGGTTAACCGGTTAACCGCATAACCGTCCCAGCTCTACCTCTGACCAGCATGATAGATGGCCTACGGTTAGACTCACTAGATATCCGCAGAAAGATCAAGAGAATAGAACTCTTCGGCAAGGTGGTTGAGGGGAAAATCCCAGCCATACACACACATGATTTACTAAAGGATAAGAAAGGAAGGAAAATTCGAGCAAAAAAGTTTCCACGACCATAAAAGTGATAACATAATTTCGAGCCAAGAGTGTATCAACTCACGATCGATCGAACCAATAAGAGCCAACACGGAACAATATAAACGTTCATTCTTCGTGAGAACGATCAGGGACTGGAACAGTATAGAAGAATATGTATGCTCTGGGAATACATGTACATCAGGAGAAACATCAGAGTAGTAGCAAAGACGCGACAACAGCCGAGAGGCTCATGCGTCGAAAAAATTACAGATACAGACACAGATGGGCAATTCCACGTGACTGACATTACATTCAAAGAACTTTTTCCAGATTCATTGTGATGAATAGAGCAACATTTATAAATATATAATCTTATTTCTATGTGTGATGTTGGCTTGTGCCAGGGTGCACCCAAAAATGTGCATTATTCTGAGTTTAGTCAAGTAATGATAAAATGGCATCGTTCAATGTTAGCGTGACTGACATTACATGAAAATATCAAGGCACAGTGCCAACTTGTTTTCAAATTAAATTTGTCTTAAATTTACAGAAACTCATATGATTTTCTTTGTTAATTTTTCGTTGTAGTTATTTCAGATAATGTAAAAACAAAATTTATGCTTAGAACCAACATGAAATATTTTTTGTTGTCCAAATTATGCGTGACTGACATTACACTAATTTCGTGACTGACATTACGCTATGAAATATATCAAATATTTCCAACAGTTTCCAATACAAATGAGTAACTATTGAGTAATCATATTTGATGGGGCTTAAATGCATTTAATATATTTTATTACCATATACAGCACATGAACATGGCAATGACTAATGTAAGCGTGACTGACATTACACAATTTTGTCCAAGATACATAGTAACTGGATTAAAAATTTAAGTTGTTTGACATTCAAATACTTTAATATGAACACCTTTTTCAAAATATTTTAGTTGGTATTTAAAAAAATTCTATGGACAGACTAATCTGTCTTGTCTGATATTATGTTACTGAATTTATGCCTAACATTAACCTATGAACAAAAAAGAACAAACTATTAGTTCTACATTCTCAATTACCTTTTGTACAAGTTTTTTCAGACAACAGCGTTTGGTGACCGGGGAAAATGGGAGGTGGTTTGCATAGGTTGCCTTACTTTGGCAAACATTTTCAACAAATATTTCATGCCTGTGACATTTCAGTTGGAAATTTTACACCAAATCTAGGTTCAAATTTCCCTATTTAGTTTGTTTACCAGTATTTAGTGAGATATATTTATACAAGTTGAATAAATAAGTAAGTGGATCAGAATCGTCATTGTATGGCAGCCTCCCGAGAAAAATGATAGTATAATACTGTGGACTTTCTCGTAGAAGTTGAACAACTCATTGGCCACAACAAAAGTCTGAGCACACTGTTCATTATACCTGGGGAAATGAATTTCCGAATATATAACCAAGCTGATAATTTTCAGCCCACTTGTAGTTAGGGATGTAACAATGCAGAAGTTCACATTGCAATGCACATCGCAATGTTTATGCTTCGATGCGCTGTGCACCATGATGCACAATTGCTAGTTGTCACTGTATCTATGAATTAATTCAGCCTCGTTGTAGGGATCAAGTTGCTCAATGCCCAAATGGTAACCAACCTGATTCATGCAATTAGGAAGGGTAAATTACCTACTTTCTCTTTCTCATTGATGAAATTGATGTCTCTCTTGGAAATAAATGTTGAGAAACTGAATTCTTGAGTGTTGTTAGAAAGTATTTGATGAGTTTTGGACCCAAAAGTATGTTTTTCATACATTAAATGCTCACATACATGTACATCATGAGAACAGTATTAAAATTTACCAGTAGTAGATACACATATATGCAACTGCATATGTTTACAAATCCAATTACTAGTATGTTTACTTACAAGATTTTTATGCCATCTACCAGAATAGGAACAAATTGCAAAACGTGACTGACATTACCGGTACATGCTGTGACTGACATTATGCATGACTGGCATTACATATTTCAACTCTTGCTAGCGGTCAACATAGACATCGAATGGTGCCTATTTTGAACACAGACATTCAGGCTCAGGAATATTGAGTGTATCTAAGATATGGTTATTATATTGTCATGCATTATAGTTTTATAACAACAATGGTAGTACAATGTATTTACGTGACTGACATTACATATAGTATGTAGATTTCTAAAAAATAATTTTTCCCAAATGGACATCAGGCACATGAATATAAACCAAAGATGTGTTATAGCGTGCATCGATCTATTTAAATACTGAAATACTACAGGCCAATCTAATATTATTCCACTTTACCGGTAGCTTACTGCACACTATCTCAGTATCTGTATAATACAGTTACAAATAGTTATCGGCAGAGTAGGATCCAGGGATGTTTTGATACCTGTTACAGGTTTGGGCTCCCAAACTCTGGAGACCCAAATGTCCCCAAATTCCAAGTGGAAAGTATTAATTCAAGTTGGATTTTCCATATTTTCAAGGAATTTTTCTATAATTCAAACATATATAAGACAAATCATCAACCTGCAAGTGATATAGTCTATTATATAGAGCCTTTATTTGCACAATCAAGTGTCCAGTACTGAATTTTGTAACATCCAAATTTATATGGGGACATACTCAAATACAGAACAGGTGTCCCCAATAAATCTCTGGATCCATACCTGCTTATCGGAAAAGCTCACAACCCGATCTAGTGGTACGTGTGAGTTCAAATGCTTGAGATTATGTACACCATTCTAATGCTCCTTTTCATTTTAGCAGCGGGAAGTAATACAGTATTGTCTTTGATGGGGTATTATCTTTGTTTTACAAGTGATTTGGTTCATGTATTCACAGAAAATAGTCCCCATGATTTTTACGTTCACCTCCAGTTGTATGTTTTCACACAAAATCAAAATCGCTGTGTCGATAAATTCCAACACTTTATCACAAAAAAGTGACATTTTTTATTTGGTTGAAAGTGACCGGATAATAGGGTGACCTTAATTTGATTGTGCAATTTAACACTTCTAGATTATTATCGAAACAGCTGGTTCGAGAATAGAATAATAGCTGAATTCAGCTACTAGTACATGTAGCTAGGTTAGCTGCATCCAGCTATTGTACATGTAGCTGTATTCTCACATTTGACAGACCTGTTAAAACAAAATCTAACCATACATGTAATCACGAATCATCTTGAATCTGGTATATAAATGGTATACTGCATGTGCATGTACATGTACATGAGTCATCGAGGTGGCAAATTGTAAACATGATTTTAAAAGTAATTTTAATTTACTTTCTGGGAGTGGGACACATGAACTTCATGAAGCAAATAAACTGAATGTGTGTCCATTATGGTATCAATTGAATGTTTTCACCAAAACAAAAAAGTGTAGACTCTTTAATATTACCATGTGTACATCAGGGTTCACGCTGCCGCTTGCCAAATTTGCCAATGGCAAACATATTTTCATTTGGCAAAAAATATTTTCATTTGGCAAAAATTTTGGCAAGTGAGTTTTTAATTATGGGATGTGAACTATCTAGTCATAAGACATCATCAAACGTGGGTTATCTGTTACGTGTGCCAAAATACAGACAATACAATGGGAAACTAAAAACAAGAAATATATCAATTCACATGTAGCGCAGTCAGCAGTGTTACTAGTATGTTGACAGTTACTAGTACATGTATATGTAATCGTCTTTAGTTTTCACAAAATGGTAATTCCATCATTCTGTCATAATCAAACTTTCATCAAACAGCTAATCAACCGTGGTTAAAATGTGAGTCGGAAAAAAAGTACTTTGTACTTTGTAACATGATCTCAATGTAGTGGATACAGCAAAAGGTGGATTATTAATTTGTTTTGACAATTAATCCTCCCTTTGTTCATTTGGTTTATGGACACATGTAGTCATTGTAATAATGCATCTTAATGGTGACATTATATAACACATATTTCAAGTTATGATGTGAGCGTTATATTACCAGCGAGTATAAGACAATAGATTAATCAGCCGAATGTGAATAATGACGGATTAATGGCTCATTGATTTCAGCAGTAATACAAGGCAAAAAATATGTATGCTTGATGGCTGTGTAGCAACATTAAACATAGTTAGCGGTACCAGCCTACCAAGCAGGTATCGCTTAGATATTTATTGCTACTTTGATATTTATTAATAATACTAACTTGCTTTTGTGGTAGCTCAATTTACCTGTGTCTGTGGTTAGTTTTTAACAAAGATAAAACCAAGGTAATTTCCCCAATTATACAAGCAATTAAATTTGGCAAATATTTGAATTAATTTGGCAAAAAAATATTTCATTGGCAAAAATTTTGGTAAGAGAAAATTTTCACCCAACGCAAACCCTGGTGTACATGTATTGGGACGAAAATAGGTGTTGGATGGGTGACTTCCATTTTGTTCTTATCAGCTTCAGCTTTCGCAAATGTGTTGTAAACACATCATGCATCTGGTCCAGCGATTGTGAGGAGTGTGGCAACCTGCACTTTGTCCGCTTTGACTGTTTCTACACCTGTAGCAATAGAGCTTTCCACAGCTGTCAGTCAAATAATAATTTATTAATAACAGAATCAGCGACTGAGTCCTCGCTTGCTGCTTTGAGGATTCGTTATTCACCGTAAATTTGATATCTGCGCATACATAATGCTCTAATTAATCGACTCCTTAAACACAGCAGAATTATGGGTAACTTTTCAGGATTTAGTCGGAAATATGGCTTGTTGCCATTCATCGGAATGCTCTCAGTGAGAGCTTTCCGATGAATGTCAACAAGCCATATTTCCGACTAAATCCTGAAAAGTTACCCATAATTCTGCTGTGTTTAAGGAGTCGATTAATTAGAGCATTACTGCAGTAATGCCCTAATTAATCGACTCCTTTAACCACAGCAGAATTATGGGTAACTTTTCAGGATTTAGTCGGAAATATGGCTTGTTGCCATTCATCGGAAAGCTCTCGGGGAGAGCTTTCCGATGAATGGCAACAAGCCATATTTCCGACTAAATCCTGAAAAGTTACCCATAATTCTGTACTTTCAGATTTAAATTGCCTATCTTCAAACAACTTTTTTGTTGTCAAACCATAATGTACTATAATATTTTAATCCTATGGTCGATTCAAATTTAATGGTTCTTGTGTCATGATTGGCATGATGATTGAATCTTGATATGGTACAGGTCTGTGCTGGGGCTTTTAACGGGGTCCTACTAAACAACGAACACAAACGAACATAAACGAACACAGGTCCAAAAAACGGAATAGAAGGGTGAAATTGGGTTTGTGGACGCGTGGGGGTCAATTCTATGTGTATGTGGTGTTATTTCCAACTTTGATGAATTATTTTTTGAGTTATTAGCATTATTTAAATACAAAGCTACTAAACAACTAACACAAACGAACATAACATTGGCCGTATAGCACTATACAGCGTTAATCAAGGTGTTAATTAACTACCGCTTTAATCTACGGCTTATACTCTGTCTCTTTGTTAATTACACATCACTGCGTGAGTTGTTTTAACTCCTGTCAGTCTTTATCTGGGCTTGGGACCAGAAGACTTCGTGGAAGTCATAGTACTGTCGTTGAAGCATTGGACCTAGAACAAATTGTTGACAAGCTGTTTTTGGTGTCATTTTGTCGGGTAGAATCTGGGGAACAACTTATATAAAATCCGCTTTGGGGGAAATTTTCTTGAACATTTTGAAAAAAGGTCCTATTTGTAGTTTGTTTGTATGATTTTCCGTTAGAAAGTGGTAAAATTGGACAATTTTCGCTAAATTTCACCAGATCGTTTCCATTTATAATAAATTTGGTTTAAATGGCCATATGTGCCAATATATACCACTTTAAATCAATGTCTGATAATTGTGAGTCATATCACGAAGATTGGGAATTTGGACCCTTCAGTGTCCCTCAAATTCGAAATAGATGTATTAAATTTCGAAGAAAAATCTATTATTATTTTAATGCCCAGAATAACCGCAAATCGAACACACAAGTGCCCATTTTAACAGAAATGAGGCCATCACTTCCCAACATAGGGACAAAATGGCTACCGAAAGTAGTAAAATTTGGCAATTTTCGCTAAAGTTCACCAGATTGTTTCCATTTAGACGAAATTTGTTATGTAATGGATAGCACCACATAAATTATGTCGGATCATAATCCGATAATAATGAGCGATATGTCGATAATTTTTCCCTACAAAGTCCCAAAATGGCGGCGAAAAGTTGGATCGAAAGTCAAAAAATTTAATTTTGTCATTGATTTGTAACTAAATCTTCTCATATTATCTCTCATATATATTTTGAAGACCTCTGTCTGTCTGTCTGTCTGTTTGTCATTAATACAAATCTACGATTCTCGACCGATCAGGACGAAACTTGGTACGTGTATGTAGTTTGACCAGGCGGTGGTCGTTGTCGTATTGGCGAGCCCGTGCGACGCCCGTGCAGCGCATGCGCAGACGAGATCTCGGAAACGGGTGGAGCTATCGACTTTGATATTTGCTATGTGAATGTACCTTGCCCCGGATACGAATTTTATTGGGTCGCCGAGCCCGTGCGACGCCAGCTTCGCGCATGCGCAGACGAGATCTCGGAAACGGGTAGAGCTATCGACTTGAAATTTGGTTTTTGAATAGCCCGGACAACGTCGGGCTCATCGGCTAGTCTAATATAATTTGATGGGTGTCCAAAGCAACCAAACTAGTATCGAAATACATCCTATGAGTGTCCAAAACCACTTATATAACGGATTTCAACGGATTTTGGATATATTGTTCCCAAGATTATGCCCGACAAAATGACATCAAAAATTGCTTGTCAAAAAAAAAAACGGCCAGACTATCAGGAGGATTTAAAGTTATAATTTTGTGGGAAAAAAAGTAGGCACGGGCTCAGGTCGCTGACGCGATTTATTATGTAATGTATCTTTGGAATTCGCTAACGAGTTTTATCATTTTGTCATTGATACATGAACAAATATGATAAGTACTGCTAATTATTTTTCAACATGACGCACTTTGATCGAACAAGCATCGCGCAATCTCAGATTTTTTTCTGTAAGCGATAAGCACTCGTTTGTCGAGAATCTAATGCAATTGAGACTTTAATTCTGTGCAATTACGTTTGAAATAAGATTTTACGTAATAAATCGCGCCAACAACCTGAACCCGTGCCTACTTACTTTTTTTCTTCAAAAAAAATGTGACTTTAAATCTGCCCAAGCCCAGAAAAAGACTGAGGGAGTTAAAAAAAAGTCAAAACATCTCACTAATGTGGAAACAAAGAGACAGAGTATAAGCCGTAGAGTAAGTGGTAGTTAACTGGTTCAGTGCTGAAAGCCCATATTTGGACCCTATGTAAGAGTGCTGGAAGCCCAGATATGGGCTTTGGCAATGACACTGTCTTGTTTAGTCAACTCTTGTTTAGTTTAATCATTTAAATAGAGTTTGTCAGGTAATATTTCAGAAATATTGTTACATATATAATTAAATTGGGACATTGTTAAGTTTGAATGGATGCCGACCAATAAAATTATCAGAAAAGGTACTTATATCGCAAAATGTTTGAGAAAAATTACAAATGTTTTGCCCTAAGGGCGGCCGACAACCAAGCTCATAACCATAACCTATTAATCAGACATCCAGGCTCATATCGATAACCTACTTTGACAAACAGACAAACAGGCTCATAACCATAGCCTAATGAGACATCCAGGCCCATAACCATTCCCTAATGAGACATCCAGACTCATAATCATTGCCTAATGAGACATCCATACCCATAACCATAGTCTAATGAGTCATCAAGGCTCATAACATAGCCTAATATGGCTAATGAGACATCCAGGCCCATATGCATAGCCATAGCCTAATGAGACATCCAGACTCATAACCATAGCCTATTGAGACATCCAAGCTCATAACCATAGCCTAGTGAGACATCCAGGCTCATAACATAATCACAAATGCATATATATGGGGGTCAAATTTGAGAAAAGAGTGCAAATTATCAACTCCGAGCATTAAATTCAATAATTTTCTGTTTGTTGAAATATATATACGCATTTTATTACGTGTATGTAGGATATTTAGCAGCGAACCAGTTAATTATCACCTTGATTAACGCCTTATAGTGCTATACGGCCAATGTTATATTCGTTTGTGTTCGTTGTTTTGTAGCTTTGTATTCAAATAATGCTAATAACTAAAAAAATAAGTCATCAAAGTTGGAAATAACACCACATATAATGGACCCCCACGCGCACACAAACCCAATTTCACCCCTTTATTCCGCTTTTTGGACCTGTATTCGTTTATGTTCGTTTGTGTTCGTTGTTTAGTAGGACCGTTTTAACGTACCCCGCTGCTTCTTCTGAGTTTTGATTGGCGTACGGTTCTTGAAAAGTGCTTGAATAATAGCAAACGGAGGTTTAACATCCGTACATGGCTATTTATTTACTGAGACTAACTAATTGTATTAAAATGTTCTTTTCACAGTCAATTAATAATTGTTGTGAACATTAACCCCTTCATGATGGGAACTGTGCTGTTGCAGCATAAGCTGCATTAAAGATCCTTTGCCAGGGCATTCACTTATATATGTGAGCCTCTCATAGGGAGCCTGACATATATAAGAGAATTCACTTGCTTCCAAGCTCAGGGTAAATATTGTTAGAATAAATTGCAATGCATTTTCTTGTACTGCTATCCTCAAAGTAATTGACTTGAAAAATGTGGTGATACCCCGGTAATGACTGTGGTATAACTGGTAGTATACAGTATCCACAGTGATAACGAGATGGTCACTCCTGTGAAGTTACGGTACCATGCTCTCTATTAGCAGGTCTATTGTAATCAGCCGTGTCCGTCTGTCCGTGCATCGTACCGTTCGTCCCTCTAGCTGTCCGTCCGGAGTTATAACTCCAGTAATGATCATCCGATTTGATTTAAACTTGGTATGTAGGTGTCCAAGAACACAGGTGCTCTGCAATTCTGGGTTTGATCCGATGTTCTTTTATGGAGTTATTTCCCTTTATTCCAGTTTATTCAACTTTTTTTTACTTAGAAAATTTCTCACTTTTTCGGTTTCCAGATGATATCTCAAGTTTGGATCCTTTAATTGCAAATACCGTTTATATGTGGATCAGTCATATCAAGATACAAGTTGAGATCGAATTTGAGTTTGATCTGATGATTTTTCCTAGACTTATGGACTTTTTTTGACTTAGAAAATTCATATCAAGATACAGGAGGTGGGCGATTTTTATTTATTATATTTTATTCTTGCTATTACACAAAGTCATGGACAGTTCTTGAAATTGAAGCATTGTCCTATCTTATATAATACACATTTATATAGATCGTCCAATTTGATCAAAATATCCTGATTAATGGATCATCAAAATGTAATTTGATGGTTACGGCATGAGAAAAGTTCACATAGACATTATTTGAATAAAAACAAATTGAGAAGAGGACTAAAAATACGGTCGGGAGGGGATGTAAACCCAGCAATTTTTTATACGCCCGTTTTAAAAAACGGCTGTATTATAGTATTGGTCTGTCCGTCCGTCCGTCTAGCCGTCCGGGCATCCGTTAACCTGGTTTCCGGATGATAACTTTAGTTAGAGTGAACCAAATTTAATAAAATTTGGTATGTGGGTTTATTAGCCGAAAATTAAGTTCAAGTTCGAATTTGGGTTCCGCCCGCCAATTTTCACCGGAGTTATGCCCCTTATTTGACGTTTTTTTACTTAGAAAATCCTTGAAATTTGTTGTCCGGATGATAACTTTAGTATAGTTTATCGGAATGAATCCAAATTTGGTATATTATTTCTCCCACCAAAACACAGGTCAAGTTCGAACTTGGGTTCTGTCCAACCATTTTTGGCAGAGTTATGCCCCTTTTTCGACTCAGAAAATTCAGTTTTTCTTATGTTTTTTGGTTTCCGGATGATAACTTGATTTTGGAATGTTTATATGCAAAACACGTTTTTTTGTGGATTACATATATCGAAATACAGCTCAAGTCCGAATTTCGTTTTTGACCGATAATTTTTGCGAGAGTTATGGCCCCTTTTTTGACATAATTTGACTTAGAAAATCCCTGAAATTTGTTGTCCGGATGATAACTTTAGTTAGAGTGAACCGATTTCAATCAAATTTGGTATTTGTGTTTATTAGGAGAAAAGACAACTCAAGTTAGAATTTGGGTTCTGTCCGCCAATTTTCACCGGAGTTATGCCCCTTATTTGACGTAATTTGACTTAGAAAATCCCTGAAATTTGTTGTCCGGATGATAACTTTACTAGAGCTTATCGGATTCAATGATAATTTGGTATATTACTTTCTCCCACCAAAACACAGGTCAAGTTCAAATTTGAGTTCTGTAATATCCATAACATTTCATGTTATATATTTATTGTGTATTATTATTCGATGTACGTCGACCTTAAGAATGTGTATCTCTGGTCAGTTACGATTGAATAGATAACCACTCATTGCATGAACTCATTATGTCTCACTCCACGATCGGTCCGTTGATTGTTGTGAGTGAATAGCACGATGTGTCCCTCTGCTTAGATAGTTCATATTATATTGTGACTTTTAATAAATTCATCGAACCAGTCAGTTGTGTGTTATCTTATTCTATATTGTGTCATATTGCTGGCCATCACAAGTTCCGTCTGCCAATTTTTACCAGAGTTATGCCCCTTTTTTACCAGTTTCCGCCGACCCAACGTGCCGACTATTCTCACGCCGTTTTTTTCTGTTGCTGTCTTATGTTATTAGCCTGTATGTCCACAAAATCCAGGTCAAGTTCGAATTTGGGTTCCATCCGCCAATTTTCCCCAGAGAGGACGTATTTTGCACGCCCAGCGTAGCTCTTGTTTTATATTGGCCTTACATGAATGTACCTCGAGTTAATATTGTTTTATTTAACAGATCTCGGCAGATGATGGAGACTACCATTGTGTTATGCATGGCTCCTGCCCAGATGCTTTACAGCAAGTAACTGGTCAGCCATGTGTTTATAATGGGAGTGCAATATACCTGAATGATACTACTGGCCGGAATCTACTACAACAATACTGTCCTCAGTTCACTACAGGTAAGGATCTTAAGCCCTAAACAAGCCTGAGTTTAGTGCGCCTGTCATTTGCAGAATGAGGTCCCCAGAGGGTGAATTTAGTGACGCTATCTCACATAGCGGGCTAGCATCACTAAATTCACCCTCTGGGGACCTCATTCTACATGGCCTTAATTGCTATGGGAGACATAGTCTCAGATTGAAGTTCCCAAAATGTGACTATTGTGATGTACATGTACACCCATTGGGAACCTCAATTATGCAATGTGTCGTCTGCCAATTAGATGTAAACATATTTTTATTTCCAAATCAAACAAATAACATAATATACAGATGACATAAATATACAACATATAAGAGTTCATTTTGGAAATGAGGATCAGACAACAAGCCCGAAGGCTTATATGAAGTCTTCTCCTCTTTGGCGACATGTCCCTTCCCCAATAAGTGAGGGAGGTGCAGCGATCAGACGGGAAGGGATTGAAATAATGGTTTAGGAGAAGTGGAGATATATAACTAAATTTGAGTTAGGGATGGAAAAAGGAAGAATATAATGTTATGGATAGCATAATGTAGGAAGAGAGAGAGAGGGAGAGAGTGAGAGAGGGTGAGAAAGTAGAAGACAGGAGGGGGACAGATGAATCGTGAAATGATGACAGTGGTGGGGAGTTTTCAATAATTGAGTTGTTGCATGGTTACAATTATGCTCGTCTATAGTAAGATGCATGCATCAGAAGCCATGGGATGGGGTCAATATCATTGGCTGTTAACTGGTTCCATCCGTCAAAAAGTAATTAAACAAACACACACAGCTACGAGTGTTCATAATCAAAGTATGTCGTGGAATATATATCTTTCGTGAGAACAAGTACGTATTCAGCAGCACTAACCCGAAACAGGGCAATTCCTTTTTCAAGGTGTTCACTGTGAATTTCGGAGCATCCTTCATGTGGAATCATTTAAAAAATAGTCAGTATCATTATGAATCTGAGTGTATATTTACATAGACTGGTAAGTAATATACAAAATAATCGTTATCGGAAGGCATTTAGTGCTACATATATTCTGGGGGATATCTTGCTGCAGCATAACGCGGCCGGAATCCAAGGCAATTTGTTACTCGTACAAATCATGGGAATCTTTTTGTTCTCATAACATATGTCTGTACTGCATTAAATATTTGTGTGTTTTCGCGAGGCTAAGCTCCCTTGATCCCCGCAATAGAGTATTATCAGATAGAACAACATTTGGTAGAGAATCATATACATGTAGTTCTCTTCTGGGCTCTCGATAAAATGTACATTCAAAGAGATAGTGGTATTTAGTTGTCTCGAATTCCCCACAGAAAGGGGATTGTTTTACATGATTGTCTGTCAGGTCACAACTCATGTGCAGTTCAGTCTTAACCGGGTATGAAGGATATGAGATTTACTGCCAATTTGGGGATAAAGAGAAACTAAACTAAACAAGAAATACATGTAAAATCTATGTGAAGAAGTTTCTATAGAAATTTCATAGTAAAGAAACTTTCCAGAGAAGATGAGGCCTAAGCTGAATGAGGTCCCTAGAGGGTGAATTTAGTGATGCTAGCCCTCTGCGGGATAGCATCACTAAATTCACCCTCTGGGGACCTCATTCTGCAAATGACAGACACACTAAACTCAGACTTGGCCCTAAAGTAACACTCAAAGCAAGTGTTGATTTTAATGTGATAATTAGTCGTTAAATCAGAGATGTGCGGTTTTGAAATTTAATTTGATCCTAGGTCTCCCATAGCAGTTGAGTGTTAAAGGATTGCTATCCTGATGAATACAACAAAACATTATCGGGGAAGCCGAGATAATACTCCCACCGGCTGTCGGCTATCCCCCGTCTCAAATCCTCATATGACGTCAAATGAGTAGACAAATTAAAAACAAGGAATCGGAGTTAATTGTGTCTACCTACATGTATATGATGTCATCTGAGTGCTGATGTAAAGTGTGGAATCGACACGAGCGCGTGATGTAATGGAATTACTGCGGGACATGTCAATAACATTGTGTATACGTGATGAATTGTCATCGCCCAGTGAGTTATCTTCACTTGTGATTTGTCATCAATGCTGTTTGGAAAGGTATTGTTTTGACAAAAATATAGAAGGCCGATTGAGCGGGGGTAGATAACACTTTCGTGTCAAAAATAAAGCTAATAAAACACGAGCCGACATGTGAACTCTATTCGGGTGCATGTTCATTATGTTGTTTTAATTTTCCATATATATGCCCCAAGTGTCCCGTATATTCACAAATTTTTTTTATCCCCCGCCAAATTGAAAATTTGCAGGGGATATAGGAATGGGTTCCGTCCGTCCGTCTAGCTGTCCGTTCATCCCGAATTTGTAAGAGTCATAACTTGAACAAATGTCAATGGATTTCAAAGATTTTTGGTATATGAGTTCACCTGACCATTACCTAGAGTTCACAAGCCAGGTCCGGCCAGATATTTTTACCGGAGTTATTGGACTTTGTTTATTATACCCCCCGCAACGAAGTTAGGGGGGGGTATACTTGGGTCAGCTTGTCCGTCCGTCCGTCGTCCGTCCGTGGACACAAATTTGTCCGGAGTTTTTCTCAGTCGTTTTTTTATCAATTTCCGTGAAACTTGGCACAGACATCAACCACCATGGGAACCTGTGCACCTGCGATTATGACGTCTGGAGTTATCCCCCCTTTTTCGACTTAGAAAATTTTCGCAACATGTATACTTTTGTCCGAGCTTTTATTCCTACATATTTCGGTCAATTTTTTAAAAACGTGGCACAGATATTTAGTACCATGGGAACTTGTGCACCTGCGACTATGACGTCTGTCCGACATTTTTTGGTCGAGTTATCCCCCTTTTTCGACTTAGAAACTTTTTTCCGAGCTTTTATTCCTACATTTTTCGGTCAATGTTTTTTAATCTTGGCACTGATATTTAGTACCATGGGAACCTGTGCACCTGCGATTATGACGTCTGTCCGACATATTTTGTGTGGAGTTATTCCCATTTTTCGACTTAGAATTTTTTTACCAACATACATAATTTTGTCCAAGCTTTTATTCCTACATTTTTTGGTCAATAGGTTTAAGATTAGGGTTATGGTTGTACACCTGCAATGGGAACTGTTATTTTATTATTTTAACTAAATGTTTACTGACATGTGAAACATCTTAGTATTTTAAAAATAGGGGGGTATCCGTAGTCCCATTGGGACAGTCACACCTCTAGTTATTTTTGTTGAATTTACCAAAGAGCAAATAGACGACGTCACAGTGCTCATTTCCACAAATCTCAACGGATTTCAAAGATTTTTGGTATATGAGTTCACTTGACCAGTATCTAGAACGAGTTCGCAAACCAGGTCCGGCCGGATATTTTAAGCGGACTTATTGGACTTAATGGACGACGTCACATGGCTAATTTCCACAAATGTCAGTACCTAAAATGAGTTCGCAAGCCAGGCTTTTTGACAAAATCCCACATCTTGTTTAGCACATACTGAGAACGCAAACATTATTGAGAATGCACCTGTACAATTCGGCGGGGGATACCGCCATCTGCGACTGCTTGTTGTTCATTCATTCATGACAATGCCAATTAAATTCAGTGTTTTCGGCTGTGGCCGAATAGTGACACCCAATTGGGTATATAATTCTACATTCCTTTCCAAACGATGTTCGTTTACGTGACATTTGGCGGGATTTTTGTGGGGAAACCCGTTGCGCAAAATCAGAAACTATTTAAGTGGTCGCTGACGAAATGGTCAAGAATTTATTTCACTTCGAAAACAAACTGACCACCGACGAGAATGCCATCCCAACATTCACGATGACAACTATTCTAAAATGTGTCCCCACTTTCCTTCACCATGACTAAATAAAGAGCGTTCCCTGTTAAGCTTATTTCTGAATATGGTACGAATAAAGAGCGTTTATATATGTGATTACTTTTTAAAACTGGAAATTGCTATGACTTTGATGAGTATATAAAGCATGTGTATTGACAGTTCGTGTACATGTTTTTATATATGTTATCCCTCCTTCGTAATGTGTCATAAATGTATGTTCAAACGAACCACGGCAAATGTTTATATTGACATAAGCGCACGCTTTTATAATGCTATAGTTTTATGCGTAATTGATACAAAGATGCAGAAAGATGTCGTTAATATATGCACAAAGCCATGTATACATAGATACATGTAAGCTGGCAAACAGTAAGGTTGCTTTGTTTTGATAGTAACAGGAATTCCCCTATCGCTACGTCATTGTCACATATTATATCATGTGACCGCACCGACCGGTGATCATGTGACTTCAATCACGTGACTTCGTCTACCAACATACTAGTAAGATCTTCAACATTCTTTGGAATTTTCTTGTTTTTTCATTATAAAAACAAAATTAGCGATCTAACACAAGATTATTTGGGCAAATTGGACATTTTAATTATATAATGTTGGTATATTGAAAGGAAGTACAATGTACTCATCACTAAATTCACCGTCTGGGGACCTCATTCTGCAAATGCCAGACACACTATTTACAGGCTTGGGCATTTCCTTATTTTCAGACTATATGGTGTGCTGTGATACATTTCAATTACAAGCTCTCGATTCAAACTTTGCACTGCCGAAACAGCTTTTCGCAAGATGTCCGTCATGTTACCACAACTTTGTGGAGATGTACTGCCAAATGACATGCAACCCTCATCAGTCCTCATTCATGCACCTGGCTGGAAGTGAGGTACCACCGGGGAAAAATTATTCCTCTGTCACCCAAATGGACTACGTCATGGAGCCTTCATTTGGAAACGGCTTGTGGAATTCATGCAGGGATGTCCTCAACCCGTCAACTGGAGAAAAGGCGATTGCATTAATGTGCGGCAATATCCCGGTTGAACAGTGTGACCTTTATACTTGGCTTGCATACATGGGGTCAACCAACAATGGCAAGGCACCTTTTAATATAAATAACTGGATCAATGAAACGCATACTTTCGACAACAATAAAACAACCTGCTATGGACTAAACGTTACGATGGTTCCGTGTACGGAAGCTGTTGATAAGTTTTCCGATTCTTGCAGCTGTCAGGACTGTCGAGCTCAGTGCCCACCCATTCCTCCGCCCCCTCCACCCATCAAGCCATGTGAAGTGTTGGGAATCGAATGCTACAACTTCGCGATGTCATGTGTTTTTATAGCCTTCGCACTCGTATTTAGCACTTACTCAGTTTGTCATAACATTTTGAAGCGTGACTCTCTCAATATCGATAAGCCAATATACAAGGTGGAGCCTCAGATGACTGGAAAAGAGACAGTGAATGGTCATCGCAATTTACCAAATCAGAAGAACCAGGAACATCATCAACACGAAACTGTTGTAAAATCTGAAATAGGATGTCTGCAGAAAACTGGTTTGAAAATTGATCGTCTTATGGAGAGGAAATTTACGGCATGGGGGTTGTTCTGTGCTCGGCACCCGGTTATTGTGTTGGTTGGCGGTCTTCTCATATGTATGGGATTATCATGTGGAATCTATTTCTTCGATGTGACGACTGATCCTGTGAAGCTCTGGTCATCTCCAGACAGCAGAGCGAGGACTGAGAAGAATTACTTTGATTCTCATTTTGGGTGAGTACAAACAGGTTCCGCACTGGAATGACATTAAAATTTTGCCAAATATTTTGCCATATGAAAATATTTTTTGCCAGATTATTTTAGAAATTACAAATGCTATCACTGATATTATCAGTTTCTGCAACATTAGGTGTTATACTAGTATTTCGACATCATTGTTTGAATGACTTTTGATATCGCTTGGAAAGCCGTTAGTAATTAATAATTCTCGTCTCTCTATTGTGGTTTATCATACAATAACTGTACAATAAAATTTTAGAACGGTTACTTCATCAGCAGGGCACATACTGGTAGCTATGTAAACACCTCCACAATAATTACCAGTAATCCCTCCACCCATCAATACTAATGCTTTGCTATCAGATGTAACGTGAAAGTCACTGTTGTTACATGATTAAATGATAACCCAAACTTGTCACATTATTCAAGATGATCATTGCTCTAATCGGAAAACTGTTTTACTACTCTTATCATATTTTTTAATGGCTGATTTATAAAAAAAATTATATATTAAATATTAAAGATCATGTTTGTGCTTCAACTAATGTTTATCGGTCAAATATCGATACCAGTCAATCGTAATTGTTGGTTGCTAAGTATAAAATGTTGTATTTTTTTAGCTCAACTTGACAAAGTCAAGTTTGAGCTATTGTCATGGGTTGGCATCCATTGTGTGTACATCCATCAAGAATGTCAGTTAGCACACCCCAAGCCTTGAAATAGTGTGCCTGTCATTTGCAGAATGAGGTCCCCAGAGGGTGAATTTAGTGATGCTACTCCGCATAGTCGGCTAGCATCACCAAATTCACCCTCTGGGAACCTCATTCTGCTGAGTTGTAAGCAGAATGAGGTCCCAGAGGGTGAATTTGGTGATACTAGCCCGCTATGCGGGGTAGCATCACTAAATTCACCCTCTGGGGACCTCATTCTGCAAATGACAGGCACACTATTTCAAGGCTTGGCCCACCCTATAGTTTACATCTCTCATCCGATCGTTACCAAACTTCATGTGGATCTTCGGAGTGACCTCTAGATGGGAGCCTTCGATTTGTTCTGAAATTCGTTAAAAACAGCCAGCAGCCATTTTGCATTTCAAATTTGTATCCATTGGCACACCCTGCAGCCTGGAGGATTGTTTTGAAAATTTACAGGCATGTTTAGGATCACTATATACGGTATAACTATCCTGAAAAATTCTGCTGAGAGCTTTCCGATGAATGGCAACAAGCCATATTTCCGACTAAATCCTTAAAAATTACCCATAATTCTGCTGTGGTTAAGGAGTCGATTATTTGGGGCATTACTGTTGATACACAATGTTGATTACCACTCAGTCTGTGGCAGTCCGTGTAACAAGTGGCATTGACAACTTCTGTAGATAACTGATTGTCAGTCTTCGGATTGACATCTACATAATCCCTGGACTTATTTCAGATTAATGGGATTTTTTTCACTAAGACATCAATCCTACTCTGTGTTGGCACACTCGACTTTTGACTACTGACCCTTCTATTTGATCAACTTTCCAGGAAGTGTGACATTTGTACTCTTGTGAGAACTGCCTGTTTATGTTCAAAAACATATGTCTGTTTTTGAACCTCGTATACAGGAATAGAACCGGATATTTCAGTATCAGATCGGCTTTTACCAATAACCTCAATACCCTCACATCTCTAACTGTATCATCTTATTCTGTATTACTTGACTTTTGCAGACCATTTTATAGAACATCACAGATGATTATAGGTAGAACAGGGAACCATTCGTACCTCACGCATGATATTCCACCGCCGTCCGTAGATCATACCTACTGGAATCCAATATATGCTCAAGACTTTCTAGAACAGGTACTGTAATATCCTTTTAATTCATGGGGGACTATTATTTGTTTATTTCATTTTGTTTGGGGCAAACATGAAATCTACATCCAACGAAATAATTATACCCCCCACCGTAACAAGTTATGGGGGAGGGGTATGGTACGTTGACATTGACATGATATGTTTTGGGGGAATCGGCTTAAAAAACATGGTTGCCATTGGCCATCTTGGTTTTTACTATTAAACAATATAAATCCAACAGCACAGTCTACAGGTCATACCTTTGGTCTGATCATGATGAAATTTTCATGAATATTGACATGGAGATGGGAATGTGTAATATATTGGTAACTCGGAAAAAAAACATGGCAGCCAGCAGCCATCTTGGATTTAAAAATTAAATCCGTTATCAATAGCTACAGGCCATACCGTTTGTCCGATCATCATGAAATTTGCCATGTAGGTTGACATTGACATGTAGATGGGGAATGTTTTGGGTTGAATTGGCCAAAAACATGGTTGCTGTCGGCCATCTTGGTTTTCAGTAATGACAGTATTAAACAGAAAAATGTAAATCCATTAGCACAGCTACGGGCCATACCATTGGTCTCATAATTATACTTGGTCTCATTATACATGCATCCATGTGTCCGTCCGTCCGTCTGTCGAGCCGTTCACTCATATATCTAATATATCTCAACTATGGGTTATTGGATCTCAATGAAATTTGATGTAGAGATTTGGCATCAGGAGGGCTTTCAAAAGAGGGTTCAGCTATGATGCTTGCATTTTCCATTCAAGAGTTATTCCTCTTTGTTCCTCTGAAAATGTTGAATTTTTGTCTGTCCACTCAGATCTTTTTAAATTTGGTTTCCGTCCTGCCCATGTTTCAATTGGTACCATGGGGGTATCCCAGGACCAGAGGTGCAACTTTTTGTTCATTCTTCACAGGTGCTGGCATTACAAAACGAGGTTCAAAATCTGACTGCTACATATAACAACAAGACTGTGACTCTGGAAGATATATGCTTCAAACCACTAGAGCCCGACAACAATAACTGCACGATTGAGAGTGTGCTTCAGTACTACCAGAATTCATATGTAAACTTGACTAAGGTAGCCTGGGATTCCGATCACTTTTTTGTCCTGGCTGATTGGCTGGATCACATGCAAGCTTGCATCAAGTAAGTACTAAAAATGAAAACTTCCTCACCTGGATAATTATTATACCCCCCGCAACGAAGTTAGGGGGGGGGGTGTATACTGGAATCAGCTTGTCTGTCCGTCTGTCGTCCATTCTTCCGTGGACACAAATTTGTCCGGAGTTTTTTCTCAGTCGTTTTTTGATCTATTACCATGAAACTTGGCACAGACATCAACCACCATGGGAACCTGTGCACCTGCGATTATGACGTCTGTCAGACATTATTTGGTGGTGTTATCCCCCCTTTTTTTACTTAGAAAATGTTCGCAACATGTATAATTTTGTCCGAGCTTTTATTCCTACATTTTTAGGTCAATTTTTTAAAAACTTGGCGCAGATATTTAGTACCATGGGAACCTGTGCACCTGCGATTATGACGTCTGTCCGACATTTTTTGGTGGAGTTATCCTCCTTTTTCGACTTAGAAATTATTTTGCAACATGCATAATTTTGTCCGAGATTTTATTCCTACATTTTTAGGTCAATGTTTTGTAGTTTTGGCACTGATATTTAGTACCATGGGAACCTGTGCACCTGCGATTATGATGTATGTCCGACTTTTTTTTGTGGAGTTATTCCCCTTTTTCGCCTAAGAACATTTTCGCAACATACATAATTTTGTCCGAGCTTTTATTCCTACATTTTTCGGTCAATAGGTTTAAGATTAGGGTTAGGGTTGTGCACCTGCAATGGGAACTGTTATTTTATTATTTTAACTAAATGCTTACTGACATGTGAAACATCTTAGTATTTTAAAAACACAGGGGGTGGTATATCCTTAGTCCCATTGGGACAGTCACACCTCTAGTTGTTAATCCTTTCTTAAGCCGAACGAAATAAATGTTCTGTTTCTCTGACACCTGCCCCATCAAGCCTGAGTTTAGTGCACCTGTCATTCGCTGAATGAGGTCCCCAGAGGGTGAATTTCGTGATGCTATCTCGCATAGCGGGCTGGCATCACTAAATTCACCCTCTGGGGACCTCATTCTGCTTAGACCTCTTCTTCTCTGGAAAGTATCTTTATTATCAAATTTCTATAGAAACTTATTCACAAAGATTCTATTTCTTTTTTAGTTTAGTTTCTCTATATCCCCATTGCTGATCGAAATGCTGTTGTTTTTTCTTATGTTAACCCTTTACCCAACAAAACGGCCAAAAACACCCAAATAAAGCTTCAACAGCCTAAAATATCTTCGGTCTGTCTCAGTAAAACCATACAAATATGGATATCATTGGAACCGGTTCATTGACCACATTGTGATGGTTACAGTTATGCCCTGTGCCAATGCATTCTCTTATATATGCGAGTCGACCATAGGTCGCCTCGCATATATAAGAGAATGCATTTCTTACATTCTTTAACAATTTTATAATTTTTTCTTACATTTTTTAACAATTTTTATAATATTTTTCTACATTCTTTGACAATTTTATCATTTTTATGTGTACCCATACCATGTATGGTACACATAATGCCGACGTCCGGATCAACCATCCGTCGTTCGTCCGTCCGTCCGTCCGTCTAGCCGTCCGTCCGTCTGTCCGTAGACACTTGCTATCCGATTCATTTACTTGAATATTTTTTATCGGATCTTGTTAAAATTTTATGTGCATGTTTATGATGACACACTCCTCACCTGTATAGTTTTTGGTATCGATCGGTTGATCGGTTTAGAAATTATTAACCCTTTGCCAGGCCTGGCCCTTTGAAATTGGAAGGAGGGCAATGATCGCCCTCCTTAATTTATCCCAGGAGGGCTATTTTATCTGACCATATGATGCGAAGCATCATCCGAGTCTCGCAGAGGCAAGCGGGGGTGAGTTTGAGAGGGGGTGTCCCCCTCTCATGATTAGGGGGGTCCGGTGGTCCTCCCCCGGGAAATTTTTAATATGTAGTGTCCCTGAGAGCGATTCTGGCATATATTTGTGGATTTTGTTCAGTGTTTCTTGAGGGAAAAAATGTAGTTTTTTCCTCAACAATTTGTTAACTTTGAATACATTTGAACAGAAGACATACTAGAAAATTTGGCAGTAATCCGCCGTCGGCAAATGAACTATGCTATGTCACTGAGACTCTTTGTTAATATTCGTGTGGGGAACTACATTCAAACACTCTATAAAATCTAATAAATGTAAAAAAAAATATTTGTTCCGTGTATTGTCATTCCACTCCCTCTTTCACACCTGGTCATGTAGGTACCGATAACAAGAAATACTTCGATATAGAATTCTGAAAATATACCACAAGTTCAAAATCCCTGGTCCCAGAAAGAGTTTACTCAAATTATGCACAAAACTCACAATTTAATTATTTTAGGCATTTGGGTAAATCACCAATCGAAGTATAGACAACATTCTGGATTATTCACAATTTCACCATAGTCTGAGGCTCTGAGCTGACACAGACTGTCCGCATAATTCTGACTGGTTGACAACCAGTCAGAATCATGTTGACAGTTTGTGTCAGCTCAGACTAGTCACTACATTCACCACTATTAGTACTTTACTTTCGTTTTCTCTGCTCAACATTACAATAAGAAACACATGTTCCGTTTCAATCTACCGCCTGTGGATTATCAGTATTCCGCCTGTTTATCTCGTAATGCGCACACTCAATCTGCACGTAGAGATCACTCTCTGAGTGTCTATAACGTAGAGCGGATCTACCGTATGCTCATGACCGCATAAAAATGCGGAATACTGGTGATCCACATGTGGTAGATTAAAACGGAACATTTTATGCCGCTTTGCGGAGATCACACTGGCGTTACAAAATGTGTTTACATGGTTGAATCTTGATACACCGCTTAATCGAGTGGGTGTGTGAGGGGTGGGGTGATACAGACAATTTTCTCATTTTTCATATAAAACCAAAACACAAGCGTGTGCGCTAATAATGCGAGACAACTCTATAACAAGACAACTAACAAGCGTGTGCGCTAATAATGCGAGACAACTCTATAACAAGACAACTCTAAACCGAAGTAACAATTGTACCACATGCAAATGTCGATCGGCACACCTCGCCAGTTTCCGACGTAAACAACTTACACTGTCAAGGGCGCGGTGTTCCGAATGATGCAATGCAATTAAGCGTGTGCGCTTATAATGCGAGACAACTGTGTATACAAAAACGAGATGACAGTTGTACCACGTGCTTGTATGTCGGCAAATAACGTTGCTACTCAGATCGCCCGGGCATACTTACGTGAGGAGGGCGATAGGCGCCCTCCTTATTTTAATTTCAGGCGGGCGGAGGCGGGCGAGGGCGATCGCCCGCCTTAAAAGGCCAGGCCTGCCTTTGCATCCGCACATAGGCATGAGCTATCCGATGCTGTAACCAAAGTATTTTTTGTCCGATTGTTTTCATATTTGATATGTAGGTTTATAATGACACACCCCCCACCTGTATAGTTTTTGGTATCGATTGGTTGATTGGTTTAGAAAATAATTAACCCTGCACACAAATGCTATCTGATGCATCTAAGTCAAACTGTTTTCTTCTGATATGCCTCATATTTCTTACCTAGGTGTTTCTTAGCACGTTTTTCATCTTTATGGTTTTTGGTATCGTTTAGTTAACCCTTTCTGCTCTTGTTTTTAAATAGAATTCATCCAAGCTGTGTTGACTTAAATATTTTTCATCTGATCAGCACCAAATTTGGTACATATGGTCCTCACCCCGAAATACAGATCAGGTTCAAATTTGAGTTTGATCTGGTATATTTTAACAGAGTTATGGCCATTTAAAATTCAAGTAGCTGATAATCTAATTAATGCCTGCAGGCTCTGTTAGCTTAGAAGAGGAGATCTTATTACACAGCCAGTGTCTTATTGGAAATGAGTTTTGTTTAGCTTGACATTAGGTAAATACCATGGCTCACAGAGTAAAATCTCTTTAGATACATATCTAAGTGATAGTGCATGGTTCTCTCCTGTATGGACCAAAACACCTGATCAAACAAATCTCTCAACACTAATAAAATTTCTCTCCTGACTCTCAGACTCTATCACACACAGTGTGCTAGCATCTCTAAAAAATTGACAAGACCATGATTGATGAATCTCTGGTCCATTCTGTGTTCTGTACAAAATTAATTTAACCCCTCTGTTGAAACAGGTTCATGACATTAGAGACTGACTTATTGTATGGGTTTCTAAATCCAATGACATGCTTTTTATAGACTTTTTGTGTTTATCAGTTATTTATTTTGGGTAAGATTAACCCCATTCTATCCGATTTTATGACTCAAATATTTCCATTGATTATGTTTATAGTTCTTGGCATAGTTTATGATAACACACACCTAACCTGCACAGTGAGGGTCATTTAGTTTATTTGCTCAAAAATATTAACATCCTCCACCAATCCTGTTGACACAATGTGATAACTAAATATTTTTCACTTGATCACTATATAAATAATTGCATCCATGTTAATGATGAAACATGCATTCTTCACCTGTATAAATTTTGGTATCGATTGAATGATTTTGATAATATATTAACAGTAACTTCAATTATATTTCCGCTGTTAGGTACATTATATCTTTCCAATGATCAGCTTAGAAGAAAATTAACCGACCCCATTCCATAGTCATACACTATGCTATTCAATGTAATGAATCTAATATTTTCAATCTGACCAATCTCATATCCTACCTCTAGCTATCTGAAAATTCTGCATAAAATCATTTTATATCCAATCATTATCAATCATTTTATATCCAGGTCTATACATCCCTCACTTGTATAGTTGGTCAGGTATTGATTAGTTTTTGAATCGGGAACTAATAACTCTTTTGTCCCATCTAAATGATCCCAAGAATTTTAATATGCAGCTAACACAAAACATAATAAAAAAAATAACAATATTAAAAAAATCATATGTTATGTCTCACATTCCAGTGTAATAAGCAAATAACTAACTATTTTGTCTTTAACTGCTATGGTGCTTCTCTCTGACTATGGATTGAGCTTAATTAGCTTTATCACTCTATAAGACATATCTGTGTTGAAGTGACTTGATATGTTAATGAAATGGAATGCCACATCCGTGTTCCTATTCTGTTTATGTGAGCAAGGTGCCCAATAAGTCTGATTCCACTTGTGACCTTAATAGTAAGGTGTCAATTATTGAAACTTTTGCACTCGTGAAAAGGTTGGTGTAAGGATTTATTAAAATAGCTAATCGGTATCGCCAAGGTATGGGTTAAACATCTGCCGATCGTGATCGGCCTCTCGTTAATATGTGTTAAGCCAATGCATTCTCTTATATATGCGAGGCGACCTATGGTCGACTCGCATATATAAGAGAATGCATTGGCACAGGGCCGTTCTGTTGGGTAAAGGGTTAACACCATGTTAACACCAAGTTAATAACCTTGTATTTCAGTGCACCGACTACAGTGAATGACAGTTTGCCATTGGATATGTCCTGCCTCGGGATAAACGATGCACCATCGTTCCCTTGGGTAGTTTTAGGTGGATACCCAGGTAAGAGTTTCTTTCATAGCAACCACGAAGGGTGCTTATACCTTAGTGCCACCGCAGACGCTACGATTAAAATCGTAAGTGGAAAAAATCGTAGGTGGAGAAATCGTAGCTTGCCCGCAAACACTACGGTGCTGCGATGTTTGCAGCTACGATTTTATCAACGTGATCGATCAAATGATAGCAAAATGTTATACCACATTCTCCGCATTATGCAACTAAATACATATGGCATGTATCTCAATATTCTAAACTAACAAGTTGATGTTGAAAGTTCAAGTGAAATTGAATATTTTTTTAATTTTGACATGTTTGTACCTGTCAACTCAACAGGCTCAGCTGCCCCAATTGAATTTCAACAATTGCGGCAGCCCTCTACTCCTTGCCTAATATGTGGTATAGGCCTGCACTCCCTGCCGTGCCACATCTCCACCAATGTGGCCTCGTTTTTGTAAGTGCAAGAAGTTGTAAACTTTGCGCCATTTTTGAATGTTTTCTTTTCGTGGTATTTACAACATGACCAGTGCGACAGTGGTCATGTGACAGCTACGATCGCGCGCGTTGCAAAGGTCACGCCACGATTTTCCTGGTAAAATCAAACAGTGCTTGATTGCTACGATTTGGCTATGATATTGTCGTGGGCATGCGCATTGGATGCTTCCTCCTGCAATTTTCCCCACTTACGATTTTAATCGCAGCGTGTGCGGTGGCACTTGGGCAGTTGAATGACGTCATATATTTTTTTTCTATATCCATCAGTGATTTTTTAGATCACGGGTATGGATTTTGGAGAAATTAGCAACAGTGTGGAGATTGCAAAAAAAATGCGGAATTGGGAATGAAGCATCGCGATGAAAATGAAAGTAACTAATTCACAATTTACGAAGAATTCACATGTGATTTAGGTCTATTAATTTCAATTAGACCTATTTCTTTGGTTAGCTTAATGAAAACGAAAAATGAAGACGTCATGACACGGTTTCTGACGTCATTTTGTGGGCCAGAATCCAGACAAGATTGCACAATCCACGACACGTTTTGTCAAGTTGGCATGTCATCTCCGTCGTGATCACTGCGTGATGTTACATACATTATTTTTAGCGCTATGTCGTCGATAAAATGCAAATTTGAGGCACAGCACGTGTGGTTGCTCCACTTCGTGTCACGTACGATTCATATTATTACTACTTAATAACTTAATATGTTCACTGCCAACTACCAGCTACCAGCTACTATGTGATATATACTATGTGATATACCATTAACCTAGTTTATTATATTTTTTCCTCATTTCTGGTCGCGTTTGCAATCTCTTCAGCCATTTTGAATGCGTGATACTCATCAACTCGAAATCACGTGATTCCCCACCGTGATCATACTGGGAAGAGATACAGCATGTTTAAAATTATAAAGAGCCTTTTTTTATTTTATCCACAGAGAAAGCGTACCGAAATTCAACAACCCTTGTTATCACCATCGTCATTAACAACCACCTCGACGATGATTTGAATGAACCAGCTAAAGCATGGGAGAGTGTTTTCATTGACTTCATGAAAAATTACAAGAACCCAAATATGAGCATTGCTTTCTCATCTGAGGTAAGGTATTTAATTTGTTATGCACCAGACTCTTGGAGGAGGATCAGGTTCTACAGTACTGTAAAACCTCTTTAAACCCAACACCCTTCGGACCGGCCCTTCTGTTCGGTTTAGAGAGGTGTTCGGTTTACAGAATATATTGCTGCCGTCAGTAAGAGTTATCGAGACCCGAACACCTCGTTACTGATTACTTAAACTTTATTCAATAAACTACAAAATAAAACATAAATTTCAATAGATAAACATGCTGTACTAAGAAATAAATATATGTATAGATAAACCAGGAAACACGGAAATGATACATTTTACGGTGATTCGCGGTTTTTGAAAATGATGTTGACAGTAGATTTCAACTCTGAGCTATCGTTTTCCCGACGGCTCATTAATTGTGATAAGTTAATTTAATTAAACTGTGATGGTAACAATAAATCACCGTCTTGTACTTTTAGCGAATTAGTGTTTAGTTTGGACAATTGTTGTAAAACCAATGTGTCACTGCTCTAATTACCTGTGAAGTCACCATTGCTCGATCAGTTTGTGATATAAGCAAACATGTATCTATCTGTAGCTGCATGTATCTGTCTATCTGAAGGTGGTCCATTGCAATAACCAATTCTGGTTTAGGCGCATCTAATTAGACACCTAATTAAATTGGTATGCTTATTCAATAGTACGAAAGTACATTACTGTGTGCACGCGTTCGTCTGGTATCGTTTTCGGAATTTATTTAGAATAAGATTAAATATAAATACGGCAGTATCTTTTTATTCTCAGGCATTTTATTCATTTTAGTTTGCAAATAAATTTGATTAATGTACCTCACAGACAGTGATCGAGGTCACACACAGGTCAACTCAAAAGCGGAAACGTTCACATCATTACCTTTTAACTCATTGCGTTCGGTCTCTTCCATCGCTTTAAGCGTTCGGATTTTGGAGGTAAACATTAGTGTATTTGTTCACTTTTGGACTAATAAAGCTGTCCGTTATTTGGAGTACAGAGGTTTTGGATTACAGATGTAATAATTAGTGACAATGCACTTGGGTAAATTCGGGACCGAACAATTCGTTCAGAATGGAGAGGGGTTCGGATTGTAGAGGGTCCGATTTGGAGAGGTTTCACTGTACTGTATAATCGAGGGCTCCATATGTCCAAACAATTCACCTTGTAGCTAATTATTTTCTGGTCTCTGCTAGATTCGATTAGATGTTGATATTGACAGTGTGATTCGTGTGTCAACAGCAAATCAAACTCTTTATTCAAATGCACCTGTGGCTAGCCAATTTTATTCGAGATCCAATTTGATATTAACATCAGCCACCTGATTTGATATTGGATTTCGATAGTCTCTGCGGCAATCAGCTATAAATGCAACTTCTTTTGCAGTCTTTGAATAAAACTGGTTTGTTTCAGGGGAGTTGATCTTTACTGACAATGGAAACATTGAGATTTTGTAATTAGGTTTTGAGGCGCAGATGTTGGGCAGGGTCCACATAGGCCAGAAAATCATTGGCCATTTTATTTGACATTTCTGAATTTCTTTTTTTTGTCAGAAAATTTGACCAAATTGGAGAAAAAAAACCCCAAATATAGGCCCATCGAGAAAACCAAAACTAATGAATGATCTACAAGCTCCCGCCATGGAGGTGTTAACCCTTTACCCAACAAACCGGCCAAAACCGGCCAAATAAAGCTTCAACAGCCTAAAATATCTTCGGTCTGTCTCAATAGAACCATACAAATATGGATATCATTGGAACCGGCTCCTTGACCACATTGTGATAGTTACAGTTAGCCCTGTGCCAATGCACTCTCTTATATATGCGAGTCGACCATAGGTCGCCTCGCATATATAAGAGAATGCATTGGCCTAAAAAAATCTTTTTTTTAGCTCTTTTTACCATTTTATCTTACATTCTTTAACAATTTTATAATTTTTAATGTGTTAAGCCAATGCATTCTCTTATATATGCGAGGCGACCTATGGTCGACTCGCATATATAAGAGAATGCATTGGCACAGGGCCCTTCTGTTGGGTAAAGGGTTAAAAGCTAAAATATTAATATCTCAACCTGTTTATCCCTGTTATCCCTTCATCTTATAGCTCAGTCTACTTATACTTAGATCAGAGGAAATCACTTCCGTCATGTTGTTCCACGCTGATCAATTCTATTGAGTAGGTCAATTCAAATTTTGTTTTGGTAAATGTCCTCGGCCAAAGATTTATAATCAGAATTGCCATTCGCCGATTTGGCCACCAACAGCACGAACCCGGGTTTTGGACCTTAGATGTTGGGAATAGATCTATTGTTATAACACTTAATTGATGGGAGCGGCGCTGGTGCAGCATTAAAGATCATGTTCCAGTGAATTGTCTAATATATGCGAGTCTCCCATAGGGAGCCTCATATATATAAGAGAATGCACTGGCTTGCAAGGTCAAGGTAAATATTGTTAGGCCAATATATTCTCTTATATATGCTAGACTCCCTATGGGAGACTCACATATATACATGTAAGAGAATGCATTGGCACAGGGTTTTCGCAAAATTTCAGGAATCTCCTGTCATGGAAGGTTTACTGTGTTCTTTATAACATTCATATTTGGACAAGCCTTGAAATAGTGTGTCTGTCATTTGCAGAATGAGGTCTCCAGAGGGTGAATTTAGTGATGCTACCCCGCATAGCGGGATAGCATCACCAAATTCACCCTCTGGGGACCTCATTCTGCTTACACTTTAGCAGAATGAGGTTCCCAGAGGGTGAATTTGGTGATGCTAGCCCGCTATGCGGGATAGCATCACTAAATTCACCCTCTGGGGACATTCTGCAAATGACAGACACCCTATTTCAAGTCTTGGTTCTTTGTAACATTCATATTTGGAGTGTAGAAAAATCGTTCACTATTTTTTCAGAGGTCAGTTCAAGACGAGATTAACAGAGAGAGTAGTTCTGATATCATGACCATCGCCGCTAGTTACCTGATTATGTTTGGTTACATATCACTCACACTCGGACAGTTCAACTTTGATTCCTGCTCAGTCCAGAGGATTTTTGTAAGTACTAAACTTTTCTCATTAAACCTTTCTTTTCTAAATGGATTCTACCACTCAGTTATAGAAGAATACATTGGTACAGTCTATTATTCATTTGGAGGGGTGTTCAGGTAATAAAAGCAGAAGTTAGACAGATAAATAGATAATACAAGAGCAGAATGATTCATAATCAGTCAGAGACCAGCCTAGACATAATCAGTCGGAGACCAGCCTAGACACAATCAGTCAGGGACCAGCCTAAACATAATCAGTCAGGGGCCAGCCTAGACATAATCAGTCGGGGACCAGCCTAGACATAATCAGTGAGGGAACCTTCTAGACATAATCAGTCAGGGACCAGCCTAGACATAATCAGTCAGGGACCAGCCTAGACTTAATCAGTCAGGGACCAACCTAGACATAATCAGTTGGGGACCAGCCTAGACGTAATCAGTCAGGGACCAGCCTAAAAATAATCAGTCAGAGACCAGCCTAGACACAATCAGTCAGGGACCAGCCTAAACATAATCAGTCAGGGGCTAGCCTAGACATAATCAGTCGGGGACCAGCCTAGACATAATCAGTGAGGGAACATCCTTGACATAATCAGTCAGGGACCAGCCTAGACATAATCAGTCAGGGACCAACCTAGACATAATTAGTCAGGGACCAGCCTAGACATAATCAGTCAGGGACCAGCCTAGACATAATCAGTCAGGGACCAGCCTAGACATAATCAGTCAGGGACCAGCCTAGACATAATCAGTCGGGGGACCAGCCTAGACATAATCAGTCGGGGGACCAGCCTAAACATAATCAGTCAGGGGCCAGCCTAGACATAATCAGTCGGGGGACCAGCCTAGACATAATCAGTCAGGGACCAACCTAGATATAATCAGTCTAAATCCATTATAGTGAGTAATAACACCATTATAATCAGTAAATATACTTAAAATATGCTGTTGGAACATATGCATACTTGTATATAAGCGAGAAGACACTTCTCCCTTGGACAAAATAGGGAGAAGTGGCAGGATTTTATGGAGGAGATGTCTCCCAAGTCATCCTCTAGGCTGGTCCCTATTCATAGGTCGGGAAAATTTTAGATACTAAGTTCAAGAAACGAACTATAAGGGAACTTCTCATAAATGAATATTTAGTAAAGAGAGTGTTAACAAGATAACCACTATTTGGATGGTTAGTCCTGTTTTAAACCATTTGACAAGCACACCCTTATGGAGAATATGCTGCTGACACAGTGGGCTAGCATCACCAAATTCACCCTCTGGGGACCTCATTCTGCTTATGCATCATCTTCTGAGAAGATTTATAGTCTCAAATTAACATTATTTTTGTTCAGTTTCTATGTTCCATAATTTGCAGAAGAAAAAAATGCGTAATCGAAGTGACTAATGGGTGAACATCACCGACTTCAACTTGGGAACTTCAATCTGATCCTAGGTTTCCTGGGCATAGCAGTTATGGCCTGAGCAGAATGAGTTTCCCAGAGGGTGAATTCGGTGATATTAGCCCACCATGTGGGCTAGCATCACTAAATTCACCATCTGGGGACTTCATTCTGCAAATGTCAGACACTATTTCAAGGCTTGAGTCTAATGATCCATGACATACCCTTTGGGTTCCAGTGTGTGGGTGGAATGCACTTGAGTCTAATGATCCATGACATACCCTTTGGGTTCCAGTGTGTGGGTGGAATGCACTTGAGTCTAATGATCCATGACATACCCTTTGGGTTCCAGTGTGTGGGTGGAATGCACTTGAGTCTAATGATCCATGACATACCCTTTGGGTTCCAGTGTGTGGGTGGAATGCACTTGCTGATGATATTCTTTCTGAAAATAAGAATAAATTTAACTGATATTCAAGCCGTGTGAAGAGAAATTACTATTTCTGTTAACCCTTTGAGTGCCAGGGGCCGATCTCATCGGCCCTAAACCTACAAAATAAGTCTGTTAAAGAATATAAGAATAAATTATTAGAATTGTAAAAAATTGTAAAAAAAATAAAAAAATTAATTGTTAGGCCAATGCATTCTCTTATATATGCGAAGCGACCTATGGTCGACTCACATATATAAGAGAATGCATTGGCACAGGGTATATGGGTTGATACAAAAATCGGACCTGGCACTCAAAGGGTTAATAAGTTCTATCTTACATTATAGATAAGGTAAGCATTGGTTGTGGGTAATGCTGTTAAAATAGTCACATCCTTAAAACCACCATAAACAAACAAGAATATTATATTATTGACAAATTTTGTTCTTTTCCAATCATAAATAGCTTGTAAGTTGCATTTTATTGTCATGTTAGTACTCTGTGTTATGTAAACAAACAGTATGTAAAGAGTATGTGATAAGCGAACCACTCAACACCGGGGAGACCCCACTATAGAACTTTGGTTAGAAATGCCCCCAAGTTGTTTACAACATACCGGTATAGCATTTGCTAATCCTCGCATCTCAACATTTCGTTGCTGAATGAATCACCGTAAATCACTCTCATAAAAAATTCACCACGGTGTTGAGTGTTTTGCTTATCGCTGACTATTAATGTGCTGTATATAAACAAATGCTCGGCTCACACAAAGTGTGTTTTGTGGCATTCATACTATCATTATACTTTATAATATTACAATATTCATGAGAAATTTTCATTATTTCATAACTGTAATTCTAAATTATAACCTGTAATGAAGGCCATCAGTGCCTTTAATTAAAGTCTCATCCAGGCAATCTAGGAAAATCTAGTCATCCATCTAGAACAGATATGGAATTTCATTGGCTTAAATTTTCGTAAAATGTCAGAAAATCCTGGAATTATTTTCTCAAAAAATCATAGAATATTAATTCGGACAGTTGTTTTATCTCTGTTTAACCCTTTACCCAACAAAACGGCCAAAACCGGCCAAATAAAGCTTCAACAGCCTAAAATATCTTCGGTCTGTCTCAATAGAACCATAGAAATATGGATATCATTGGAACCGGCTCCTTGACCACATTGTGATAGTTACAGTTATGCCCTGTGCCAATGCATTCTCTTATATATGCGAGTCGACCATAGGTTGCCTCGCATATATAAGAGAATGCATTGGCCTAAAAAAAATCTTTTTTTAACACTTTTTACCATTTTTTCTTACATTCTTTAACAATTTTATAATTTTTAATGTGTTAAGCCAATGCATTCTCTTATATATGCGAGGCGACCTATGGTCGACTCGCATATATAAGAGAATACATTGGCACAGGGCCGTTCTGTTGGGTAAAGGGTTAATGAAACACATTTTATCCAACAGGTTGATTCAAAAATAACTCTTGGTTTGGGAGGAGTTCTTATCGTCTTACTGTCTGTAGCGAGTTCCCTGGGAATATTCAGCTACCTAGGGCAACCTGCCACCCTCATCATCATCGAAGTTGTTCCATTCTTGGTACTAGCTGTGGGAGTGGACAACATATTCATCATCGTTCAAACATACCAGGTAAGAACTAATCCATGTCTGACTGAGAATTAACCCTTTACCCAACAAACCGGCCAAAACCGGCCAAATAAAGCTTCAACAGCCTAAAATATCTTCGGTCTGTCTCAATAGAACCATACAAATATGGATATCATTGGAACCGGCTCCTTGACCACATTGTGATAGTTACAGTTATGCCCTGTGCCAATGCATTCTCTTATATATGCGAGTCGACCATAGGTCGCCTCGCATATATAAGAGAATGCATTGGCCTCAAACAAATCTTTTTTTAACACTTTTTACCATTTTTTCTTACATTCTTTAACAATTTTATAATTTTTAATGTGTTAAGCCAATGCATTCTCTTATATATGCGAGGCGACCTATGGTCGACTCGCATATATAAGAGAATGCATTGTCACAGGGCCGTTCTGTTGGGTAAAGGGTTAACTGTAAATAGTTGATATGAGTTTAACCCTTCCATGACTGGAGCTCCTCAAATTGTTCAAAAACACTGTGCCAACGCATTCTCTTATATATGCGAGTATCCCATAGGGAGAATTGTTAGACATGCAGCCCTCACATTTGGCTACGGCATTCGGCAATGCCGAAGCGATTTGCTGAAGTAAACGGCTCCGACTACGGCAGTACACTGCCGTAGCGGATTGCTGACCCGACACTGACACTGATTGAAATTGAATAGTTTTAAAACAATACAACGGGAGTTGAATTTCTCTTATCCATGGTCAAATTCATGCATGACAAAAGTAATAACTGTTAAAACAGTCAAGGAGCGGATAGCCAACACCTACCGGGAACTCAAAGTAAGTGACAAATTCAAAATGAAATTGAATCAAAGTTATATTATCCGCCCTGTGTCAATCCAACAATCCCGGATAATCGACAATGTCGGCTTCTTTGAAGGTGCCCCGCGCTTTCCAAGAAAGTTACACTGATACACAACATTCTAGTCACCCGTGTAGCAAACAAGTAGTACGCACGTGCGAATTGATCACAATGTGTCAAAGACTTGAATGGGTGATGTCGGTTACGCTTGATTGACTGTGTCGCATCGTCGACAAATATACACAAGGGCACGTGGTTATAGAAGTACAACAGAGTTTGATTGATGGAAATAGGTCAACCAGCTGCTGACTTGAAAATTAGTGCAGAAGTCTAGTGATCACGATGACAGACAATTGAATTTAACCAATCGAGTGAGCCGATTCGTTTCAAATTGGGGGGAGGCGGGGTCTTCACAAACAATCAGTCACTCAGATGTTATCAATGGGAGACCACTCTAATTCTCAAAGGTAACGGCGCTGTGGCCGTGTTAGATTCTTGCTATATTTGCATCTATGCACACGCGGCTGCATATTGCGTTTGTTACAAATTAAGTTAAAAATTAAAATATTTTTTGTTTGACAAAATATCAAATACAGTTATACTGTTTGAATACTGTATGGCAAATTTCATAATTCGGTCAGAATTAGCCTGGCAGTTGACTCATTGTGAGGCAACGTCATTCAAGAAATTTAAATTCCCCAAGAGGCATGGCAGGTTCTGTCATTCAATAGTCATTCAATCCCACGGCCGTGGTTGAACGTGGTTCTGGTTACTGTTAGTGGGTATTACATATACAATTTATATATTCCAGGAAGAAATAAATAGTACACATCTTCTTTGAAACGTTTTATGATTAGTCATGTAAATTTTGACAAAACAGCAATTAAGCCACACTTTTTGACAGCACGTAAAAATGCCGTAGTCACTGCCGAAGCACATCAAATTGGCTACGGCATTCTACTGCCGTAGCAAACAAATCTGAATTGCCAGGGCTGGACATGGTCTATGAGAGACTTGCATATATAAGAGAATGCACTGGCACAGGATCTTTAATGCTGTACCAGGGCAGTTCCCATCATTATCCTCAAGGTTAATAGTTTTGGGGTCCTCCAATGACATTTATCAAGCTGTAGTGAGTCATATAACAATGTGGTATATATGTTCAGGTTAGTACTTCACATTGACATAACAATATTGATGTTTTGAGTACACAGTATCCCTTTGTCTAAGTCTAAGTGTATCGATTTGCAGAAGTGATTTCCCATATAACATTTACCTTTAATGCAATTATTTCTCCACAACTAAAACCAATATGGCCACCAGGACGTGGCTAGAGGGTGTCCTCCATTTGGGGGGGGGGGGGGGGGATTTGGTACCTCAGGCTATCTAACTGTTGGTTATTTACAACCTGACACCCCCTAAAAAAACAAAAAAACCCAACAATTTCACACTAAATACTGGTTGAAAAATCAAACCTCAAACTATGAGAACAATTTCAACCTATTTTTAGTGTGAATTTTCTATCTGTTGAATATTTCTACCAATTTTGTGATGGGGGAGGGGAGGGGGAGGGGAATTAATGAGACATGTCCCTGCTGATGATAGCGACTTAAAACCCAACTCTATTCAGTCAACGAACCTGATATGTTCAGGATGCAATTTTTGTGGCGTAAGATCAGATTTATTAAGTTTTATGTTATGTCAATTTAATATTGCCAATTTGTTGTTTACTCTTCAAAATTATTTAGGTGTAATGAAATTTCAATTTTGTTTCATTTATAGAGGTCAGAAAGGTTACCACATGAGTCAACAGAACAGCATATCGGCAGAATTGTTGGTCAAGTCGGCCCGAGTATGCTTCTCTCCAGTACATCGGAATCTGTAGCATTTTTCCTAGGTAACATGTCATTCATTACCTTACTATTTTATAATTGTATTAACCCTTTCTATACTAAATGGATAAAAGTATACATTGGAATGGTCTATTATTCCTTTGTTAGGGATATATGAGCAGAGGACAGCCGGGCAAAATGAAAACACTTATTGTCGTTTGTTCAACTTATTATCTGAATATTTTCAATGGGGAGGATCAGTTTGTCTGTCCGTCTGTCTAGGCATCCGTCGGTCGATGCAACTTTGTCTGAGCTTTTATTCTTCTATTTTTTTGGTTAAATTTTTTTAACTTCCCACATCTATTTACTACCATGGGAACCTGTGAACCTGCGATTATGAGGTCCGTTCGACATTTGTTTAGTGGAGTTATCCCCATTTTTTCAAGATGCATAATTTTGTCCAAGTTTGTATTACTACATTTTCTGGTCAATTCTTTAACCCTTTCAGTGCCAGGGGCCGATCTCATCGGCCCTAATTTACGGTCTGTAAAATCGGCCCTAAAAAAATAAAAAACATTTTTTGTTTTTAGAGTTTTAAAATATTATTAAAATTGTAAAAAATTGTAAAAAATAATAACAAATGATGAAAAATTGTTAGGCCAATGCATTCTCTTATATATGCGAGGCGACCTATGGTCGACTCGCATATATAAGAGAATGCATTGGCACAGGGTATATGGGTTGATACAAAAATCGGACCTGGCACTCAAAGGGTTAAAAACTTGGCCAGATATTTACCAATATGAGAACCATGATGACCGATAATGAGGTCGATACACCTTTTTTAGTGGAATTATCCCCCTTTTTCGCAACATGCAGAATTTTGTCTGAGCTTGTATTTCTTATGTATTTTGTTTATGAAAAGACAAATATGTTAATATGCCTGCACTGAATGCAGCCCAATTTCATTGCTGGGACTAACCTTATTCCAACGCTATCCTTATTCCAACTGGGACAATTCAATCTCTAGTTTTTTCAGGTTCCCTGACAAATATGCCTGCTGTAAAGATATTCTCGTTATATGACGTCATGTCAGTGCCTGGCGTTAATGAATATTTTTTTTTTCAGGTGCCCTGACAAATATGCCAGCTGTAAAAATGTTCTCGTTATATGCCGCCATGGCCGTGTTGGTTGATTTTCTGCTGCAGATATCTTGCTTTGTCAGTCTGATGTATCTCGATGCTAGAAGACAAGAGGTAAATCATTTACTGTTTTCAAAAATTCATATGATCAATGAAATTCACATACATTCATTGAAAGTGTTTTCAAACTTTATAACCCATTCATGACTGGAGCTTCCTGAAATTTTGCGAAAACCCTGTGCCAATGCATTCTCTTATATATGCAAGTTGCCCATAGGGCACCTTGCATATATATGAGAATGCATTGCCCTAACAATATTTACCTTGACCTTGTATGCCACTCATTCTCTTATATATGTGGGGCTCCCTGTGGGGGACTTGCATATATTTAAGAATGCAAGTTCATGTAATGCTGCACCAGTGCAGCTCCAGTCATGAAAGGGTTAAAGGGTCACTTTAATATTTTATGATCTTGTTAATATGTTGTCTTATTATTTCGATCATAAATCTGGTAATACAATATGAAACTAAAATATATATTTTTTATATAGTGAGTTTCATTAATAGTTTAGGTTCTATTTTTGATAGTGTATGAATAGTATTACCTCAAACATTTTTCTGGAATCTGTTGAAATTTTTCAGTCCCAGTGATTTTCCAGAACCAATTTTAGTATTAGTATTATGGAACTCATTATTGGAAGATAAACTGCACAATCAATAGAACATCAAATTATTTCAAAAACACGTACCTCAGACAATCAAATGCACCTCAAATCATGGAATTAACCATTTATTCCCCAAATACTCAGTGACGACTAGTTCCCATCAGAAATGTTCAGATAATAACCTCAACAAACGACCATACGGTAATGCCCAAAGTAATTGACCACTTAACAACAGCAGAATTATGGGTAATTTTCAGGATTTAGTCGGAAATATGGCTTGTTACCCATAATTATGCTGTGGTTAAGTGGTCAATTACTTTTGGGCATTACTGTATGCCATTTGTTGAAAATATTATCTGAACACTTCCCACCAATGAATAGAATTCCTTCTGAATTAATTTCATGAACATCCCTCCAGATGAATAATAGACCATTCCTGTAAATACTTTTATAACTGGTTGGGAGAATCCATACAGTAAGGAAACGGTTAACACTTTTGACTGTGGTCTTCCATTCAATTACATGGCAAAAAGTATGAGATAACTCAGTCGGCACCCAATTATGTTAAGGACAAGATATCTGCTCATAAACTGATCAAGTCTGAATTATTGTGTCTGACATTTGCAGAATGAGGTCCCCAGAGGGTGAATTCAGTGATGTTATCCTGCACAGCGAGCTAGCATCACCAAATTCATCCTCTGGGGACCTCATTCTGCGGAGGCCTCATCTTCTAGGAAATGGAAATATCTATAGTCTCATATTAACATTGTTTAAAGTTACTTTTCCCTTCTGGGAAGTTTCTATATCCCCAAATTTGCAGAAGATAAAATGCATAATCGAGGTGACTAATGGGGGAACACCACCAACTTCAACTGGGGAACTTTAATCTGATCCTAGGTCTCCCATAGCTGTTGAGGCCTAAGCAGAATGAGGTCTCATGAGGGTGAATTTGGTGACGCTAGCTGTTCTTTGATGATTTCCTGAAGCATAGCCATTTTTCCTGATTCTGGCCTGTATTGGAACATTTGAGATCAATTTTTAATAGTTTTGCCCTCAACAGCAATTATTAAGGTCATTATATCTCAACAATTTTATGGCTTCTTGTTATAAATTTCATGTTATAAATATTCTCTAAATTCATTATCATAATTGTGCTGTGCTTCTCTTAAGATAGAACAAAGCTAACTTTTGAAATGCATGTTATTTCTTCCTGTAGAACAATCAGTTTGACATCTGTTGCTGTATAAAGGCTCCGAAGAAACGCAAGCATGAACCAGAATTTGGATATCTGTACACGATAGTTAAAGAATACTTCTCCAGTTTCATCCTCACCGAGTGGTCAAGACCAATTGTGGTGAGTTTCAAATATTGGAAATGGCAAGAGAGGGAGAGGGGGGGGGGGGGGGGGGGGGTAAAATCGAACCAGCATGAGTCAGAGTTAGAATATCTCTTCATAATAATTCAAGAATTCTTCTCCAGTCTTATCCTTACTAACTGGCCTGAGAATAAGGTGCCTATCATTTGCAGAATGAGGTCCCCAGAGGGCGAATTTAGTGATGCTATCTGTTATAGCTGGATAGCATCACTAAATTCACCCTCTGGGGACCTCATTCTGCTTAGGCCGCATCTTCTCTGGAAAGTTTCGTTATTATCAAATTTCTATAGAAACTTCTTCACATATATTCTATTTCTTTTTTAGTTGTTTCTCTATATCCCCAAATTGGCCGACGACACATTGCATAATTGAGGTTCCCAATGGGTGTACATTACAATATTCACCATTTGGGAACATCAATCTGAGTCTCTGTCTCCCATACAGTCAATTCCAATTAGGAATTACAATAACCCCATCCCTTCAGTCCTGGTAATGTAATGAATTGTATTAATAAATGTTGAAACTGGTAGCCAACAATAAAAAGGGCACCTCAGAGGTTTATCTCACAGTAATTGTGTATGGCATTCTACACATTATTCTACAAATCATTCTCCAAGTGCATAAATGAACCCAGTTGCATACACATCAATGAGTGATAATATTCTCTAATCTATCAGGCTATCTTTGAACACAAGTGTACTGTTTTGTTTTTTTTATCAGGTTGCTTGACCTTATAATTAGGCCACTGTTTTTTATTTGTTGGTTTATGGATATTTATTTTTAAAGATAGGGTATGATGGTGGGCATTGGTTTGAAATGTATATATTGTTTTCATTTTATGAAAAATCAGGTAGGGAGATAAAAAATAATAATACAAATGAATTTTAGATGAAATGGTGAAATGAGTCTGCAATAGATGTGAAAGAAGGCCTTATGTTAAAGGTACTCAGTCTGATTCGATGGTCCCCATATCATCAGATTCCAACAACAACAAATTTTTTTTTAAATGCCGCTTCAGTTATGAGAATCGATTAATTGCTCAAAAATAATGCTAACCACAGTCAACTATAGTATAAAATTGCCCAAAACCTGTTGTTTATCAACATTTTGTTGAATGAAATTTTGTCAGTTTGTCAAATATCTGACACAAAAAAGCCACTTGATTTTAAAGTTATTCATCTTCATCCGCAATTTGGTCCGAGACCATCTTCTCGTCGACTTTTTACTGGGCCACTAAAAATTATTGGTGGTGAAAAAAAAATATAGATTTAAAAAAAATTGATATCTGATTATTCTTAGCTTTGATGGGTGGGTTCCTCGACTCCAATAAAATATTTTTAGTCTAGGATCACCTCTAGATAGGTGTTATTTAATTTGAACGATTTCGATGAAATACATGTCGCTGGCAGCCATCTTGGATTTTACTCTTTGCATCACTAAATCCTTTAAAAACTTTACAGGCTTTTTATTTTTAGGATCATCTCTAGATGGGAGCTATCAAATTTTGATGATTTTCGATGAAAAACATGGCTGCCAGCAGCCGTCTTGGACTTTACTCTTTGCATCACTAAATTCTTTTGCACACCCTACAGAGCATATCCCTCATCCAATCATCATCAAACTTCATATGGATTCTCGGGGTGACCTCTAGATGGGTGCTTACTATTTTTTCTGAATTCTGTTAAAATTGATGCCAGCAGCAATCTTGGATTTTAATTATTGTATGACAAAATCCTTTAGCACACCTTACAGGTCACATTTCTCATCCAATCGTCACCAAACTTCATATGAATTTTCGGGGTGACCTCTAGATGGGAGCCTCCCTTTTTTACCGAAATTGGTAAAAAAAAATGGCTGCCAATTATTCTTTTGTGACAGGCAAAAAAACTTGATGAGCGCCATCTTCCAATGCGCACCCCTTGTTATCTTGTTGATAGACCCTATTAGACTCGAGAGGAAATAAAATGAGCGATGATTGCAAATAAATTGGGTGATATTTTGAGTAGGAGGATCCGTAAACCAACAAAATAAATAACAATGGCCTTATGGGATATTTGCCACCATCCTGGTCATGTGCTTAATGCTGTTTCTGAACCTTTAAATGGACACATGATAAAAGCCAGATAAGGTCAACATGTTATGTTTTGTTTAGTTATCTTGATTGTAACCTATTTTTATCATACTGATGGATGTATGTAATGTTTATTAGTATGATATTAATCACCAATATTTAACTATGACCTTCACTTGACTGTAGTGACAAACATGCAGCTAGCATGCACATGTGGATAGATAGGTACTATTGTTAACACTTTCATGACTGGAGCTTCCTGAAATTTTGCGAAAACCCTGTGCCAATATATTTCCATAGCCGCCTCGGATATATAAGAGAATGCATTGGCCTAACAATATTTACCTTCAGCTTCTAAGCCAGTGCATTATCTTATATATGCGAGGCTCCCTATGGGAGACTCGCATATATAATAGAATAGACTGGCACAGGATCTTCAATGCTTCACCAGTGTGGCTCCTGTCATGTAAGTGTCATGTAACACTCTCTGAGGCAGAAGTCGCACTCTAAATATGTTGGATACAGTTTAACCCTTTCATAGCAATCACCAAGGGTGCTTATACCTAAGGCCTAAAAAAAAAATACCTTTGTTTCCGGTAACGGAGGGCAAAAAAATAGGGTGGGGGGGGGTAAACCTTTTTTTTTCTTTCTTTTTTTTCAAATTCCCATAACATACGAAGTATTAATAGCCCTAAATGTGTTTTCTATACATGTAAACTATGTATACAGTTTACTGGATATAATATTGTAAATGAACTCTTAAGGCACTGTATTTTATAATCTTTTATTTAAATTTTTATTAGTTTTTGCCATATGGCTTGGCAATAACAGGAGTCAGACCGCTCTTAAATTTGTACACATCTCGCATATTGGAGTGAGTCTTGAATCTTTGGTCTTAAGGAAGCTTTCATCACACCGCCACCTTCCCCACATTGGACACAAGTGTCTGCTTCGCCGATTATCAGAACCCTTGGGTATTTTGGGAAAGGGTCCGGGCCCATGCAATTTGGAAAAATTAATACCATAGCGGGTAAATTTTCGATTTGACATAATGACACTATCAGATGAATTTAAAAATAAGATGTTTAAATCTTAATGAACTAATGAATAATATATACCAGTTGACTCTATTAAAATCAGTGTGTACCTCTATAAATCTGATACATGGTGTGTATATATCCCAGCTCATACTTAATCAGTACATCTATATACTCTACCTCTGATATAGACTTTATTCTAGTAGGGTAATAGAAAATATTATATACAAATTATAGTCAGGACTAATAAATGATTGCTTCTTGATGTAATATATATGAAGAGTTAAGTAGCTTTATAATACCATAATAACACAATGTGTTAAAGCATAATATTCAACCTGGTAAACAAAAATCCCCATCTTCCTTCATCTTCCCACATCATCAATGTTAGCATCTCATACTGGGGTTACATGTTTTAGAGACTACCGGTATATTATCAGAAAATTTAACTGCAGATTTATTGAGAATTTCTATGAAACAATCACTTGTCTTATATGTTCAAAGTCATTTAATTTCTATTAACCAACATCCTACACATATCAATTGGGTTAATAAACATATCCCATGCCCATGCATGGCCCATAAGTCTAATTGACTTCGTTTTATTTTTGGTTAAGTTGCCTATTTTCGAGGCATGCCGTTTCTGGATGTCAGTTGGCCCACTGACCCCAGTTTGGTGTGTTTTGTGAGCGTGATTTTGCAAGTTAATTGGGCTAACGACTCATTGAATTAAAGTCAACAACTTAAACTACTAGAAACTGGAAGAATAAAATCAAGTTGGGAGAATGAGATTGGTAATTTTCAGACTGAAAGTTGTGAAAAATTAATTTTGCAAATAAAAAGTTTACTGCGGGTGGGTTACCGGAAACAAAGGTATCTTTTTTAGGGCTAAGGCAGGTGAATGACGTATTTCGGGGGACTATTAAAATAGCCGGCGTGTGTCCGTGCGTCCGGAAATGGTTTCCGGATGATAACTTTAGTTTCGGTTATTAGATCAAAAGAAAATTTCATAGGTGTGTTTATCAGGCCAAAATAAAGGTCAAGTTCGAATATGGGTTTGCTCCGCCAATTTTTGCGAGAGTTATGGCCCTTTTTATGTTTACCCATACCATAGTATGGTAAACATAGTGTCGTTGCCCGGATTGACCACTCGTCGTTGGTCCGTCTGTCTGTCTGTCCGTCTGTCTGTCCGTCTGTCTGTCCGTAGACACTTTACGAGTAATGCGATAACTCAAACATTTTTTATCCGATCGAAACCAAATTTTGTATATGGGTTTCTCAGCCCAAAATACAGATCGAGTTCGAATTTGGGTTTGATCCGAGATTTTGTTACAGAGTTATGGCCCTTTTTCAACTTAGAATTCACGCATTCTGCCATAACTCAAACATTTTTTATCTGATTGGAACCAAATTTGGTATGTGAGTTTCACAGCCCAAAATGCAGATCGAGTTCGAATATGGGTTTGATCCGATTTATTTTAACTCTTTCGTTGCCACCCCGCCACACGGACATACTCCCCATTGCCAAGCATTCTATGTGTAAATACAAGTATTGTATGTATATATACGGGTAATGCAATGACTATCGGGTAATTATCGGTGTATTTAGTTGAAACTTCACATGTGGGTATGACAATGACCTATCACCTGCCCCGACGTGGAGACCCATTCAATGTCATGGGGGTCACGTGACATTGGCGGCCATCTTGGATTTGCTCTAATTTATGTTTTTCGGTAGATTATTTTTCAATTCATATATGATTAAATGCTTGTTTTTTGTTCTAGTGTTCTATGCCATTAATTAGGGCCTAATGCTTCACCAGTTAATCATATTCTGGCTACTATTCCGTATCTTTCACCGACCTCATTCCGACAGAATTTCGGTCGTTTTGCGCGACTCGTTTTGGACGCTAAACTGATCAGCAGAAAAGAGGCCGCCAAGTCACTTATGATGTTTATTTTTCACTCATATATCGCATCCCACCAAAAGTTAATTTGTCAACAGTATAATCTGGCTCGGACTGTACTCATAGAACTTCAGGAGTATCATGACTTAGACTGACCTGTCTTCTAAATTGTCAGCGCGCACCAGCACTCTACATAAAATAACCGAACCCCCGTTGTAATGCAACAAAACAATATAATTACGATCCGTAAACCAGGTGCACCCCCGAACTCGCATAAATGCGTATTTGGCAGTGACTGGGTAACTCGCAATTATGCGAGCTTGGCATCGAAAGAGTTAAAGGAGTTATGACCATTTTTCGAAATTAAAAAAAAAAAAAAAAATCGAGTTCTTAAAAAAAAAATTACTTTTAACTTTTATAATAATAATAAAAAAAATGTCATTGACATTGATTGGTTGATCGGTTTAGAAAATAATTAACCCTGCTCACAAATGCTATCTGATGCATCAAAGTCAAACAATTTTCTTCTGATCTGCCTCATATTTCTTACCTAGGTCTTTCTTAGCACGTTCTTCATCTGTATGGATTTTGGTATTGTTTAGTTAACCCTTTCCACTCTTGTTTTTAAATAGAATTCATCCAAGCCAGGATGACTCAAACATTTTTCATCTGATCGACACCAATTTTGGTATATGAATTTCTTACCCCTAAATACAGATCAAGTGCGAATATGGGTTTGATCCGGTATATATTAACAGAGTTATGGCCCTTTATAATTCATACATCTTTTCCATGCACTATTAAATTTGAATAGAACAAGACACACCTGTGTTATTGGAAGGAGATAATTTATTGCTTTGGACACAGTGACCTGATAGTTCCACTGGTGACTGCAGACTTAATATAAACATCTGTCAAACTTTGATTGATGTTAGACTCTTTATTCCAGTTCTGTTCTCTGTTGAAACCATGCAGTTCATGGCATTATTGTTTACAGAGACACTGTTGTTATAACTTAGAAAATAATTAATACAGCATTCCTTAGTTCCATCATATGATGTCATTGAAAATGATTAACCCTCTGCACACATCATATGGTCTTCTGATGTTTTTTATTTGATCATTCTCCTATTCTATGTACATGTTGATGGTGATCCACTTTTAATTTGCATGAATTTGGGATTAAAATTAACCCATTCGATTGACTCATATTATCTGATAGACATATATTAAATTATCACTTTAACTTTGAGCCAGGTTCAGTCAGTGTTTCAAGAAATGACCAATTGAAATTCATCATTAGAGGATATGTCTTATTTTGAAATTCCCTCAATTGCATTTGGGCTACAGGATAATATTAACAGTGCTGGGATTCTTGAGACTGACTTATTGTATGGGTTTCTAAATCCAATGACATGCATTTTGTTGACTACTCTGTGTTTATCAGTTCATTAGTTTGGGTAAGATTAACCCCTTACTATCCAATTTGATAACTCAAATATTTCCATTGATTATGTTTATAGTTCTGGCACAGTTTATGATAACACACCTCTAACCTGCATAGTGAGGGTCATTTGGTTTATTTGCTTAAATATATTAACATCCTTCACCAATCCTGTTGACACAATGTGATAGCTAAATATTTTTTGCATGATTACTCTATAAATAATCACATCTGTGATAATCATGACACATTCTTCACCTGTATAGATTTTGGTATCGATCGAATGGTTGTGATAATATTATAAACCTTAACTTTAATTATATTTAAACTGTTCACAAACATATTTTTCTAATGATCAACTTACAAGAAAATTAACATTTATATCCAATCATTAGCAATCATATTTTATATCCAGGTCTATACATCCCTCACTTCTATAGTTGATCAGGTATTGATTGTTTTTTAGTGGTGAAATATTAATAGGTTGCTATGAATTTTTAATATGCAGCTGACACAAGATATTATGAACAAAAAAATAGCAATGATAATAAAAAAACCCACACAATATGTAATGTCTCATGTTCCAATGTAATAAATTGAGTTGCTATGATGTTTATCTACCTAATTTCTTAATTATTTGATATTTAACAGCTATGGTGCTTCTCTCCGACTATGGATTGAGCTTAATTAGACTTATAACTCTATAAGACATACATGTATCTGTGTTGGAGTCACTAATAGGTTCAGGTTGAAATCAAAGCCACGTCTGTTAACATTGTGTTAATGTGAGCAAGGTGCCCAATAAGTGTGATTTCACTTGTGAATTAATAGTAAGGTGTGAATTGTTTAAAGTTTTGCACTCATGAAAAGGATGGGGTAAGGATATATGAAAATAGCTCATCGCTGTCGCCAAGGTATGGGTTAAACATCTGCCGATCGTGATCGGCCTCTCGTTTGACTTAGAAAACCCCTGAAAGTTGGTTTCCGGATGATAACTTTAGTAGAGTTAATCGGATTCAAACCAAATTTCTCCCAGCAAAACACAGGTCAAGTTCGAACTTGGGTTCTGCCCGACCATTTTTGGCAGAGTTATGCCCCTTTTTCGACATAGAAAATTAAGTTTTTCTTCTGTTTTTTGGTTTCCGGATGATAACTTGATTTTGGATTGTTTATATGCAAAACCCGTTTTTTTGTGGATTACTTATATCAAAATACAGCTCAAGTTCGAATTTCGGTTTAATCCGATAATTTTTGCGAGAGTTATGGCCCCTTTTTTGTCCGCCGACCCGACATATAAAACCATATTTAAACCAAATTTGGTATGTGTCAAGTTCGAATTCGGGTTCCGCCCGCCAATTTTCACCAGAGTTATGTCCCTTTTTTACTTAGAATTTTTGCCAATTTGAGGTTTCCGGATGATAACTTTAGTAAATGTGTACTGAATGAAATTAAATTTGGTATATGTAGGTTCACTAGCACAAAAGACAGATCAAATTCGATTTCGTGTTCCGCCATGCCAATTTTTATGCGCAAACAACGGTTGTATCAACCGATGCTTAGAGGCGGACATGAGGTCTACCGACCTTTTATTCGACTTGTTTTACTTTGAAAATTTCTCATTTTTTCGGTTTCCGGATGATATCTCAAGTTTGGATCCTTTAATTGCAAATACCGTTTTTATGTGGATCAGTCATATCACGATACAGGTCAAGTTCGAATGATTTTTCTCAGAGTTATGGGCTTTTCGACTTAGAAAATTCAATTTTTCTTGTAATTTTCTTCATTTTGTGCCAATTTGAGGTTATATTTTGACTTTAAGAGTTTTTTTAAGATTTGGTTATTTGTATGCATGTCAGTAATGAGACAATGCACAAGTGTCTTATCCATATAGTATACTTCTACAAAGCCTCCGCTCCAAATGAAGCCACCGGTTCGGGGGACACTGTGGCCGAGCGGCCTTTTATTTTTTCTATATCCATCAGTGATTTTTCAAGATCGCGGGTATAAATTTGGAGAAATTGTCACGTGACTTCCGGATAGCAACCGTGTGGAGATTGTGGAGATTGCAAAAAACGCGGAATTGGAAATGAAGCATCGCGATAAAAATGAAAGGAACTACTTCACAACTTACGAAGAATTCACATGTGATTTAAGTCTATTAATTTCATTTAGACCAATTTCGTTGGTCAGCTTAATGAAAACGAAAAATGAAGAAGTCATGACGATAATCCAGACAAGATTTTACAATCCACGACACATCTTGTCAAATTTTGGCATGTCGTCTCCGTCGTGACCACTGCATGATGTTACATAAATTATTCTTCGCATTATGTCGCCGAAAAAAGACAAATTTGAGGCACATCATGTATGGTTGCTCCACTACGTGTCACGTACGATTCATATTAACTGGATACTCAATGAGTAGTAGACTTGATTCCCCATTGATTCATTTTAAGAATGCTTAGCTAATAAGTTGAACAAATATCTTTGTGCTTGCAATTTTATTCTAATATAAGAACATCCTCTAAATGAATAAATGAGAGTTCATGGGGTGTTTCTCTGCCAGTTTTCTGCTTATGGGATCAGAATGTCCCTACAAATTCCATTGAGATAACCCTTTCTTTAATCAATACTCATTGACGAGTAGTTCCTACAGGAAATGTTCAGATAATAAGTTCAACAAACAAACTTATGATCTGAACATTTCCCACCAATGAGTACCAATACCGACCCGGTTTGCGGTACTGAACATCAGCACGGAACCGTTACCGAAAGTTGTGGTACCGTCGGTACTTTGGCAACCCTGGACGGGGGCAATTTGTAGAGACCATATTCTTGTGATAAATATGTCACCTGTGTTATATTTTCATAACTTCAAAAAGTTCCCTGGTTTTTAACTGGTGGAATACAATGTATGATCTATACGGGCGTAGCCAGAGTAGACATTCATGCCATGATCATGGTGTGAACCTAAGTAAATATCATTTTAATGTCCACTTTTATTGTTTATTTTCAGATGGTAGTATTTGTTGGATATTTCTGTGCCAGTGTCGCCTGCATACCGAAGATAGAAATTGGATTAGACCAGTCTCTCGCCATGCCTAAGGTTAGTTACCGAAGATAGAAATTGGATTAGACCAGTATGTCTCCATGCCTAAGATTAGTTACCGAAGATAGAAATTGAATTAGACCAGTCTCTCGCCATGCCTAAGATTAGTTACCGAAGATAATATTTGGATTAGACCAGTCTCTCACTATGCCTAAGGTCAGTTACCAAAGATAGAAATTAGATTAGACCAGTATCACTATGCCTAAGATTAGTTACCGAAGATAATATTTGGATTAGACCAGTCTCTCAATATGCCTAAGGTTAGTTACCGAATATAGAAATTGGATTAGATCAGTATCTCTCCATGCCTAAGGTAAAACCAGGATAGTATTATCAGACTATGCTTTCTCTTATTAGTTCTTATGCATATCCCAATAAAGTGGCTGACAGTAGTCAAGTAGGTTAGAGAGTTATTTAATAAATGAATGTAGTTGTTCTCACTAAATGTGCATCCAACGATTTAGGCGCTGTATACCTCAATAACACATGCTTCCACTACATTAATTTATTGTATTTATATAGCTTTTTGATGATTTATTCCCATAAAAAAGCTGAGTGTATTGTTATTTATTTTCAAAAAATCTGCCGAGTATTTCAGATTAGCAGCACATTAAGTCATCCCAATGTAATACTTCCAAGCACTTAGCAACGATAACGTGATGGTTATAAATAACTGGCTTCAGATATGCAGATCGGCTGAACTTTGAAACGGAAATGTTTCTATCATTTAAGATTGATTTTATATTGATATTTTCTTTTTATAATGTGATAGTCAAGTGTTTTTAGATAGAGTTAACTTGCTAGCTCTGAAAGAACACTATCTGTAAAATGTCCAAATTGATTGTATGTATATATTACCAGAAAAGGTAGACGCTCTTTAACATTTTAATCTGATATATTCATCAGGATTCATATCTGCTGCCTTACTTCTCTAATATATCTACAAACCTGCGAGTCGGAGCACCTGTGTATTTTGTCGTGAAGTCTGGACATAATTACACGAGCATCGACGGCCAGAATGCGATATGTGGAGGAGCGGGGTGTCCCGGAGAATCTCTGCTCGGCCAGATTTTCATCGCATCTCTCCAGCCAAATCAGTAAGTGTTCCGGCCTCGAAATATGGTGCTGGTCATTTGCAGAATGAGGTTCCCAGAGGGTGAATTTGGTGATGCTAGCCCACACAGTGGGCTAGCATCACCAAATTCATTCTTTGGGGACATCATTCTGCATGGCCTCATCTGCTATGGCAGACCAAGTTCCCATAGTGCACCCATTGGGCACCTCGATTATGCATTGTGTCATCTGCCAATTTGGAGAGAAACTAAACTAAAAAAGAACTTTTCTAAAGAAACTAAAAAGCTTTTTTTTGTTGGTAATAACGATACTTTCTAGAGAAGATGAGCCCTAAGCAGAATAAGGTCCACAGAAGGTGAATTTATTGATGTTAGCCTGTTTTGCAATGGTAGTGTCACTAAATTCCCCCTCTAGGGACCTCATTCTGCAAATGACCAGCACCATATTCTGAGGCGTGTTGTGTTACCTCATATATCCATGGGGCAGTTACATTACTTGTGGGTTCCAACTGCTTATGAGTTTCCAACTGCACCCCCCCCCCTTTCCTCCCCTGAACCATACAAAAATTGCCAATTCCGGAAATTCCATTTCAGCACCAGCATATGGGAATATGTTCGGCTTTTGGTATAAGAATGTTTTCAATCTATTTTTGGTCTGAATTTTCCAACTGATATTCTGTAGCTAACAGAGGCTTGAAATTTCTCCTGGTTGTTGAATATTTGCATCTATTTGCAGTAATGGAATGAAAGCTTTTAAAGTATAGGTTCAAATCAAATGTGCAGAACAATTCCGATTTTACTTATTGTGGCCTGACGGAGACTCCATAACAATTCTTCTTTTATGGCCATGAAACAAAATGTTAAGGCCAAACAAAAAAAGTATTTTGATTCTCAGGCAAACTAATGTATTCCACTATAAAGAATGACCAATTATCACATTGTACTACCCGTACATCAAATCTGAAATAAAGAATGACATAAATATATGACATTGTACTATCCGTACATCATATAGGGATTTACAGAATGATATATATATATACAATGTATATTTCAATTTACTGTTGTTGATATATTTGATATATGTATGTACCTTTTATAGTATATATCTATTTATATCTATCTACATACTTTAATATTTATCCATCTATACTATAGTAACTATACATGCTAGCCATAAAAACTTCAAATACTATTATATTAAACCAGCATACACATCGCCAATACACACCATATTTCTTTCCGGTTTGCGTTCCCGAAATTGGAAATCTCAGAATTGTTTACCGCTCGAAAAGTTGGTTATCTACCTTTTCGAATTGATAAAATGCCGAAATATTTGAACACATTTGACTTAATAAATTTGGGGTTTGGGCAGCTTGTGGTGACAATATACCTGGTAGTATAACTAATTTCTGTTTTCTAGTTTCCTATTTTCGTGTTATCATTTGACAGCTTCGGTCAAATTGAAAATCGTAATAAAATGGTTCAATGCGGGCCTTTTTTCCAGACACGGCTATGCCCGAGAATCAAAACACTTTTTTTGTTTGGCCTAATTAAATTGTTTGATCTTATTATTCTTTCAGATCTATGATAGCCCAGGCACCATCATCGTGGCTTGATGACTACTTTGATTGGATAAAACCTGCTGGCAAAGACACTACAGGCAAAGTTCTATCTTGCTGTCAATATGACGAATTGACGGGTGATTTCTGTGAAGCTTCAAGTAAGTGGGAACTTGTTTAGAAAAAATCACCCTCTTGAATGTTACAATTGGGAATTTGATTACAAAACATGTTTGTGAATGCAGGCACCGATATATATATACTGCTGATTAGATATATATACTGCTGATTAGATATATATACTGCTGATTAGATATCTATACTGCTGATTAGATATATATACTGCTGATTAGATATATATATATACTGCTGATTAGATATCTATACTGCTGATTAGATATATATACTGCTGATTAGATATATATACTGCTGATTAGATATATATATACTGCTAATTAGATATCTATACTGCTGATTAGATATATATACTGCTGATTAGATATATATACTGCTGATTAGATATATATATACTGCTGATTAGATATATATACTGCTGATTAGATATATATACTGCTGATTAGATATATACTGCTGATTAGATATATATAATTAGATATATATACTGCTGATTAGATATATATACTGCTGATTAGATATATACTGCTGATTAGATATATATAATTAGATATATATACTGCTGATTAGATATATATATATACTGCTGATTAGATATATATACTGCTGATTAGATATATACTGCTGATTAGATATATATAATTAGATATATATACTGCTGATTAGATATATATACTGCTGATTAGATATATATACTGCTGATTAGATATATATACTGCTGATTAGATATATATACTGCTGATTAGATATATATACTGCTGATTAGATATATATACTGCTGATTAGTTATATATATACTGCTGATTAGATATATATATACTGCTGATTAGATATATATACTGCTGATTAGATATATATACTGCTGATTAGATATATATATACTGCTGATTAGATATATATATTGCTGATTAGATATATATATACTGCTGATTGGATATGTATACTGCTGATTAGATATACATGTATATACTGCTGATTAGATATATATACTGCTGATTAGATATATATACTGCTGATTAGATATATATATACTGCTGATTAGATATATATATACTGCTGATTAGATATATATACTGCTGATTAGATATATATACTGCTGATTAGATATATATAATGCTGATACCTGTTAACAAATTAAGGGTTTCATGGAGATTTGATGAAAAATTGAGAAGTGATTGCTTACTGCAGCCTTTGAGTGCCAGGTCCGATTTTTGTATCGACCCATATACCCCGTGCCAATGCATTCTCTTATATATGCGAGTCGACCATAGGTCGTCTCGCATATATAAGAGAATGCATTGGCCTAACCCAAAAATTAAAAATTAAAAAAAATTAAAAATTTCATTTTTTTATTTTTTTTAGGGCACTCTGCAGACCATAAATTAGGGCCGATGAAATCGGCCCCTGGCACTAAAAGGGTTAATATTTTTGGCCAAAAAGTTTGGCCAAATTAAATTTTCATTGGCCATTTTTCAAAACTATTGGCCATTGGCCAATTTGGCCACTGACAGCATGAATCCAGGACTCAATATCTTCAAAGTGGGTTCATCGTTTTGTCTGTAAACAACATTATAATGGATCGTTAAAGGTACTCAATCCAATTAAGCACCCCTAAATTACTATTTCTTTGGCTTCAGGGGGTAAAAAATATTTAATTCGAGTCGAGGAATCCACCCATCAAAGCTCAGAGTGATCAGATATTGATTTTTGAAATTTTGTTATTTCTCGAGCTGTGTACTAATAATTGCCACAAAAACACTTATTCAAACGGACGAAGATGGATAACTCTAAAATCAAGTGGTAATAATAACGCAATTTTGACCGAGACAATCCTTTTGACGGCGTGTTTCTGGGCCACAAACAATAGAAAACAAATAACAAAACTTCAAAATCAATATCTCATCACTCTGCGCGTTGATGGGTAGGTTCCTCGACTAGAATCAAATATTTTTTACCCCCGAAGCCAAAGAAATAGTAATTTATGAGGGTCTGATCGGATTGAGTACCTTTAACCCTTTACCCAACAGAACGGCCCTGTGCCAATGTATTCTCTTATATATGCGAGTCGCCTCGCATATATAAGAGAATGCATTGGCTTAACACATATTAAAAATGATAAAATTGTAAAAGAATGTAGAAAAATATTATAAAAAATGTAAAAAAATGTAAGAAAAAATTATAAAATTGTTAAAGAAAGTAAGAAAAAATGGTAAAAAGTGTTAAAAAAGATTTTTTTTAGGCCAATGCATTCTCTTATATATGCGAGGCGACCTATGGTCGACTCGCATATATAAGAGAATGCATTGGCACAGGGCATAACTGTAACCATCACAATGTGGTCAATGAACCGATTCCAATGATATCCATATTTGTATGGTGTTATTGAGACAGACCGAAGATATTTTAGGCTGTTGAAGCTTTATTTGGGCGTTTTTGGCCGCTTTGTTGGGTAAAGGGTTAATAGATCAAAAGGAAGACTCTCACAAAAGCAATAAATTTTCAACCCAAACAAAGTCGCATGCTAAATTGTTTGAATTAATGTTGTTGTTTTTACAGAGACTTACAATCGGTGTGTCAGTTGCTTCAATGAATCAAATCCAATTAGTCGGCCGCCGCCGCAAGAATTCACCAAATATCTAGGCTGGTTCCTCATCGATAATCCAAATGAAGTGTGTGCTAAAGGGTGAGTCTATAGCTTCTTATCTCAACCCTTTGATAGCTGAACTGGCACGAGAATATGGTGCCGGGTTAATGAGGTCCCCAGAGGGTGATTTTAGTGACGCTATCCCACATAGTGGGCTAGGATCACTAAATTCACCCTCTGGGGACCTAATTCTGCTTACGCCTCATCTTCTCTGGAAAGTATCTTTATCATCAATTTAACAAGTTTTTTAGTTTCTTTGGAAACTTCTTCACAAAGATTATTTTTTCTTTTTAGTTTCTCTATATCCTAAAATTGCCAGATGACACATTGCATACTCGAGGTGCACATCACAATATTCACCATCTGGGAACTTAAATTCTGCTTAGGCCTCAACTTCTATGGGAGACTTAGGATAAGATTGAAGTCCTCCCAGTTAAAGTTGGTGACATTCACCCATTAGTCACCTCGATTGCGCATTTTATCTTCTGCAAATTAGGGGATATAGAAACTTCCCAGAAGGGAAAAAGTAACTAAAAACAATGTTAATTTGAGACAATAGATACTTCACAGAAGTTGAGGTCTATTCAGAATGAGGACTAAGCGGAATTAGGTCCCCAGAGGGTGAATTTGGCGATACTGTGTGGGGTAGCATCACTAAATTCACCCTCTAGAGACCTCATTCTGCAAATCAGACACACTATATCCATGCTTTATAATAGCCTGGTTTACAAACATTGGGTGGTAAAAAAGTAGATGCATGAGATTTTTGGAAACACTATCTGTTATTCAATTCACTGCAGTGAGATATCCTTTTTATACGCCCTTTTGAAAAAAAGGCCGTATTATAGTATTGGTCCGTCCGTCCGGGCGTCCGGGCGTCCGTCCGTTAACCTGTTGTCCGGATGATAACTTTAGTTAGAGTGAACCAAAATTAGTAAAATTTGGTATGTGGGTTTATTAGCCGAAAAGTAAGTTCAAGTTCGAATTTGGGTTCCGCCCGCCAATTTTCACCGGAGTTATGCCCCTTATTTAACGTTTTTTGACTTAGAAAATCCTTGAAATTTGTTGTCCGGATGATAACTTTAGTATAGTTTATCGGAATGAATCCAAATTTGGTATATTACTTTCTCCCACACAGGTCAAGTTCGAACTTGGGTTCTGTCCGACCATTTTTGGCAGAGTTATGCCCCTTTTTCGAATGTTTTTTGGTTTCCGGATGATAACTCGATTTTGGAATGTTTATACGCAAAACCCGTTTTTGTGGATTACATATATCGAAATACAGCTCAAGTCCGAATTTCGTTTTAATCCGATAATTTTTGCGGGAGTTATGGCCCTTTTTTTTTTACGTAATTTGACTTAGAAAATCCCTGAAATTTGTTGTCCGGATGATAACTTTAGTTAGAGTGAACCGATTTCAATCAAATTTGGTATGTGGGTTTATTAGGAGAAAAGACAGCTCAAGTTCGAATTTGGGTTCCGTCCGCCAATTTTCACTGGAGTTATGCCTCTTATTTGACGTAATTTGACTTAGAAAATCCCTGAAATTTTTTGTCCGCATGATAACTTTACTAGAGCTTATCGGATTCAATGATAATTTGGTATATTACTTTCTCCCACCAAAACACAGGTCAAGTTCAAATTTGAGTTCCGTCCGCCAATTTTTACCAGAGTTATGCCCCTTTTTGATCAGTTTCCGCCGACCCAAGAGAGGGCGTATATTGCACGCCCAGCGTAGCTCTTGTTTCGTGATCAAATTAATCTCTGGGTACGTTCCATGGGTTTACTTGGACCAGCGCCTGAACAATTCCTGTCTATAATAAACATCTCTGACTCAGACTCTGAGCGATTGACTTGATTACACCATTCATGGCTGTGCGGTGACGTATTTTACACTTGTTGTCATGATGCGGTGTTCTTTCAAAATTTGTTAACCGATCAGCAGCCAATGCTGGTGAATCAAAAACAAATGTTAGCAACTCTCGACCAAGCAGAATGCATGTTTCAGCGACAAATATTCAACTTGAATTACAGTGTACTTTATCCTAAGAATATTTAGAATATATGGTAAAATTTAAATTTGAAAGGAGAAAGCCATTCAGTTTTCAGATTTAAAAAGTGAGTTATAGTTTAGCTGTATATGACTATATAATTTGGCATATCAGTTGACATTCATACTTATATATCATATTAACATTTCACTGGACATCCAGTTTATGGTCCAGCTGTATATGATTGTACATGTATAACTTAATATTTCAGTGGACATGCAGCGTACGGTTCAGCTGTAAAAATGATTGACAATAACACAGTTGGAGGTAAGATATAAAGAAAAAATTTCATCATTTGTCATAAAAAAAAAAAATCTCAAATTTTATTTTAAAAACATTAATGTCTCTGATATTTTTAGTAGATATCTATATCTGATATCTGTCTGTATAAACAAAACATTTGTATGGTTAAAAGTACTTCAATGCATTTGTGGTGTGTACAACTGAAAAATCATGTTCCCTTTAAGGAATAATCTTATAATACCTTCATTGCAGCTACAATGTTCATGACATACCACACTCCACTTCAGAAGAGTTCTGACTTTATAAACGCTCTGAAGCAGGCGAGAGATCTCACCGATAACATCACAAGTACAATCAGGACCTCGTTCCCAGAGACGGGAAACTATGAAGTGTTTCCTTACAGGTACAGTAACTCTTATCAATTTGATCATATCAATCGGTTTATTCTTGGACTTAATCATAAGGTTGTTTTTTTAAATATTACTGAATTGTTGAACAATCCTTGAAATAGGGTGTCTGCCATTTGCAGAATGAGGTCCCCAGAGGGTGAATTTAGTTATGCTACCCTGCATAATGGGCTAGCATCACCAAATTCACCCTCTGGAAACCTCATTCTGGTGAGGTGTAAGCAGAATGAGGTCCCCAGAGGGTGAATTTAGTGATGCTAGCCCGCTATGCGGGGTAGCATCACTAAATTCACCCTCTGGGGACCTCATTCTGCAAATGACAGACACGCTATTTCAAGGCTTGTTGTTGAATCTCTTCCCTTAACTCATAGTTACCAAATTCTGTTTCAAATACAAAACATTTAAATTTTAGGTTCGTATAATAAATCAAAAAAATTATCATTTGTTTTCAATTAAATAAATGTTGCATTTTCAGAAAAATGCTTTTGATTCCTGTAGTCTTAACTACTATATTTTCAAATATTTTACTTTAAATTGTTAAATCTTCAGTGTTGTTCATATTTATTACAAACAGTCAGGCCCCCAAAATATAATGCTGGTCGTTTGCATAATGAGGTACCCAGAGGGTGAATTTAGTGATGCCAACCTGCACAGCAGGCAAGCATCACTAAATTCATCCTCTGTGGACCCTATTCTGCATGTCCTCGTCTGCTATGGGAGACCTAGACACTTATTTAGGTTCTCAGATTGTGAAGATGGTGATGCGCACCCATTGGGTACCTCAATTATGCATTCTGTCGTCTGCCAATATGGGGATATAGAGAAACTAAACTAAAAAAGAAAGAAACTTTCCAAAGAAGTTTAAAAGAATAACTGGTTAATTTGATAATAAAGATACTTTCCAGAGAAGATGAGGCCTAAGCAGAATGATGTTCCCAGAGGGTGAATTTAGCGATGTAGCGTTAATAAATTCACTCTCTTGGAACCTCATTCTGCATATGACCAGCACTATATTTTAATACCTACAGACAGTACCTGGTCATTGTTAGTGTTGAAACGACTCTGGGATTCTGGAGTCGACAAGTCGAACCCCAAAAGTCAAGTCGACTAGTTGGTACCTGCAGCTGAGAATTATATATCTGTAGCTATATATAGATAGAACCGCATGAGTGTCTGGATTTTTACGAAATTATCGCACGACATTTGTATCGCGTTCCGCCAACAAATCGAGTGCAATAATTCGTCAAAATCCAGACACTAATGCGGTTCTATTTTTATTACATATCTCTGTATCATAGTAAGTTGACTCACAATCGTACATCTCCGGTACAGAAAATGTGAATTGAATTGAGTTTTAACGGCATTTTAGGGTTAACGCAACAATCAGACAGTCTATCCGCAACTATCAAACTAGTCTATCCGCGGGTGAACTTGACCCGCGCAAAGGTGTTAATTGGGTTTTCCCAGATTTTCCAAAAATATAAGCCAATCAGCGCGCTGCGATTTCAGCAAGTGGGTTGTCGCCCTTGCGTTGAGAAGTTAAAATAGTAACGGCGAGAGCCAGTCTAACAACACTGAATGAAATAGTTCCGTCGACAGATTGCACTAGTGCGATTCTGAGAATTATCACACGCCTGGAACGTCGTGCGATCATGCGAATTACATTGATAGATATGTAATAAATACCCATATTCTTATTCCCCCTCTCTTAGTCACTATTTTTGCCCATTACTAGTGCTGTTTAAAGGACATAATTCAGAGGAAAAACATTGGTTAAAAACATGTGATAAAAATCTTCATAATTGATTCAATTGACGTAATATTTATGTTCACAGTTGAAACCAAGAGATCAACACAACAGGTCTAAAAAAATGTAAAACACCAGCAAGTATTTATTAATCACGTTATTTTGATAAACTGGTGTTCTTCAACCACTCGTGTTGATAAAAAAAAGTTCCGTTGAAACTGTGCATCCCGAATCATTTATCAACATTTCTAATGTTCTATACGACAATATAGTTACCTTCAGAGTCCTCGTAAGCTGAACCACTGGATAATGATAATATGTGGTCTGTTTGAATAACAATAAATAATGTAAGGTGCCATTGAAATCAATAATGTTTTTGAATAAGAATTCAGAAAATTATTATTATCCAGAGTCAGCAATATGAACACATAAGTTGGCACTTGCTCACCATTCTCTCGCAAGCATTGACCAGCTTCTCTTAACAATCCACTGAGTGAGTAATGTCCACCTGACTCTGGTTATTGCTGGCGCATGGAAACATAGAGTTGACCGAGTCTTATTTTTCTCGGTAGCCAAGGATGAGGGCACTTTGAGCGTGTTTCTTGGAGCAACTCACCCAATTATGAATTGTTTAGATTTACCTGCAGTCAATGATATTGATTGACCAATTTTTCAACATTCTTGAATTAAAAAGTGACTTGCCAAAACTTGAAAATATTTTTTGGCATTGGCAAACGGCAGCTCAAACCCTGATGTGGATTTACTTCTATTGGTGATTTAACCTTTTCATGATGGGAGCTGCCCTGGCGCAACAATAAAGACCCTGTGCCAATGCCAGAGGCGTAGGAAGGTTATAAGTATTCATACGGCCCATAGGTATAATTCCATAGCCGCGGTTGCGCGGCTCCGATGCGCGTGGAGCGCCGAGAAGGGGGGATGGTATGGAAGGGGGTGTCCCCCCTTTCAAAATTGGGATTTTTTTTAATATTCAATATTGAAATGGCGCTTTCTGGTGCATTTTGGCGTAACCAGTGTTACATTACACATGCTGGGAGAAAAGAATGAAACATGCATCAATACTCACCGGTATAACAACCATGAATGTATAGCATCTGAACGAATCATGTCCCGACGCACGTGTCACACAAATAAGACAAACTATGTTGCAGTACAAATTAATCACCAATGTTCTGCAAAACTTAAAGCGGTTTTCCACTATAAAATTACTCCTCCAAAAGAAAATTCCACGAATACAGGAACGACGATGGATAATTAATTTTGCTGAATGGAAGAGATATATATATCATACCAATGAATATATAGAGCTTGAATAAGAGATGAGACATACATGTATGATCATGTATGGTGGTTCCAGGAATCATGGCCGCAATGTGGTACACATGTCTTCTATCTTAATCTTGACATTTTTACTAACTTGACACAGTCACATATCTGCTAACTTGAGACAGTAAAAGAGCAGTACAATATAAATAAATTAAGTTAAATTAAATTATGGGAGAAGCGGGGAAAGGGAATTTGAGATACATATTATATGTGATGCTGGGAATTTATGCCCCGGGGCCTTAATTATCGAAGACGGATAACATGATATAGTCAACGACGTTTCTTCAATAAGGACTATAAATTAAGCAGCATGGCATCGTAGAAGTTTCACATTCCGTGTTTTATGACTATCGCCAATCGCACCTTTCCCACGCGTGTAACAACAAAAAACTTTACAGCTGCGAATATTGGTACGGCCAAAACCGTCCGGCCGTACCCGCTCCTACGCCACTGGCCAATGCATTCTCTAATATATGCGAGTCAACCATAGGTCACCTCGCATATATAAGAGAATGCATTGGCCTAACAATTTTTTATCATTATTTATAAATTTGTTCTTACTTTCTTAAACAATTTTGATCATTTTGTTTTTAAATTTCTTACATTCTTTAACAATTTCTATCATTTTTTCTTATATTCTTTAACAATTTTTATCATTTTTTCTTACATTCTTTAACAATTTTATATCAATTTTTCTTACACAATTTTTTTTATTTTTATCATTATTTCTTACACATTCTTTAACAAATTTTTATCATTTAAAAAAAAAAATTCTTACTTTGTTTAACAATTATAAAAATAAAATAAAAATTGCTAGGCCAATGCATTCTCTTATAGGTCACCTCGCATATATAAGAGAATGCATTGGCACAGGGTTTTCGCAATTTGAAAAAGTTAACCTTTTCTTTTTCTTATTTTTCAGTGTCATCTATGTTTACTATGAGCAGTATCTGACCATCGTAGATGCGACAATTATGAATCTTGGATTATGTCTGTTAGCAATATGGATCGTCACTTTCTTACTGCTCGGCTTTGATGTTGTCTCAGCCATTGTCTGCATCATTACGATATCCATGATCGTTGTCGACATTATGGGAATGATGTACACGTGGGATATTACATTGAATGCCATATCCCTTGTCAATCTTGTTATGGTATGTTTAACCAAATTAGTGAATGAATGAATGCATTAACTCTTTCATGACGGGAGCTACGCTGGTGCAGCATTAAAGATCCTGTGCCAGTGCAAAATCTTATATATGTGAGTCTCCGACAGGGAGCCTCACATACATAAGAGAATGCACTGGCTTACCAGGTCAAGGTAAATAATGTTAGGCCAATGTATTCTCTAATATATACGAGGCTCCATATGGGAGACTCGCATATATAAGAGAATACATTGGCAATGAGTTTTCGCAAAATTTCAGGAAGCTCCAGTCATGGAATGGTTAATTCTCAGCCATATAATATTATGGAACATGAAACAACATGTACAGATATATATAAATGTGGATACATGCTATGGCAATTAAATAATAAATAATAAATAGTCAAGGCAATGAGTCCGACTAGACATTCTCCAGTCAGACCCACATCCCCATACAGTGGCAGAGTCTCATTTCACAGCATCTTTCAAGGAACATTTTTTAAAAAGTATGTGATGTAGTTAGTTTCTGTACTTTTTAAATTCAATTTTGATAAAATTCCTTAGATTTGTTATACAGTCGTATCATTTTCATTCAAAAGTTCATACATTTTTGTCAAAGACTGATCTATACGATATATTACTGAAATTTATTTCAATCTTTCATTGATTAAGTTTGGACATTAAAAAATTATATTCTTCACAGAATGGTTGCACAATTTACAAGCTTTTATAGAAGCGACTTTTCTTTTGGGTTTTGTAGTGGTCCATCTAGATTTCTCAATTCACAGTCTATGGTTACAAGTTCTTTCTTCTAGATATTATAGCCCCATATGGCAGTGGTGTATGTTATTTTCTGGATAAATATTTTAGTCCCATTTGCCAGTGGTGTGTGGTATTTTCTAGATAATTATTATAGTCCCATATGGCAGTGGTTTATAGAATCTTCTGGATAGATATTATAGCCCCATATGGTAGTGGTGTATAGTGTCTTCTGGATAGATATTATAGCCCCATATGGTAGTGGTGTATAGTGTCTTCTGGATAGATATTATAACCCCATATGGTAGTGGTGTATAGTGTCTTCTGGATAGATATTATAGCCCCATATGGTAGTGGTGTATAGTGTCTTCTGGATAGATATTATAACCCCATATGGTAGTGGTGTATAGTGTCTTCTGGATAGATATTATAGCCCCATATGGTAGTGGTGTATAGTGTATTCTGGATAGATATTATAACCCCATATGGTAGTGGTGTATAGTGTCTTCTGGATAGATATTATAGCCCCATATGGTAGTGGTGTATAGTGTCTTCTGGATAGATATTATAACCCCATATGGTAGTGGTGTATAGTGTCTTCTGGATAGATATTATAGCCCCATATGGTAGTGGTGTATAGTGTCTTCTGGATAGATATTATAGCCCCATATGGTAGTGGTGTATAGTGTCTTCTGGATAGATATTATAACCCCATATGGTAGTGGTGTATAGTGTCTTCTGGATAGATATTATAGCCCCATATGGTAGTGGTGTATAGTGTCTTCTGGATAGATATTATAACCCCATATGGTAGTGGTGTATAGTGTATTCTGGATAGATATTATAACCCCATATGGTAGTGGTGTATAGTGTCTTCTGGATAGATATTATAGCCCCATATGGTAGTGGTGTATAGTGTCTTCTGGATAGATATTATAGCCCCATCTGGTAGTGTTGTATAGTATCTTCTCGATAGATATTATAGCCCCATATGGTAGTGGTTTATAGAATCTTCTGGATAGATATTATAGCCCCATATGGTAGTGGTGTATAGTATCTTCTGGATAGATATTATAACCCCATATGGTAGTGGTGTATAGTGTCTTCTGGATAGATATTATAACCCCATATGGTAGTGGTGTATAGTGTCTTCTGGATAGATATTATAACCCCATATGGTAGTGGTGTATAGTGTCTTCTGGATAGATATTATAACCCCATATGGTAGTGGTGTATAGTGTCTTCTGGATAGATATTATAACCCCATATGGTAGTGGTGTATAGTGTCTTCTGGATAGATATTATAACCCCATATGGTAGTGGTGTATAGTGTCTTCTGGATAGATATTATAACCCCATATGGTAGTGGTGTATAGTGTCTTCTGGATAGATATTATAGCCCCATATGGTAGTGGTGTATAGTGTCTTCTGGATAGATATTATAACCCCATATGGTAGTGGTGTATAGTGTCTTCTGGATAGATATTATAACCCCATATGGTAGTGGTGTATAGTGTCTTCTGGATAGATATTATAACCCCATATGGTAGTGGTGTATAGTGTCTTCTGGATAGATATTATAACCCCATATGGTAGTGGTGTATAGTGTCTTCTGGATAGATATTATAGCCGCATATGGTTGTGGTGTATAGTGTATTCTGGATATATATTATAGCCCCATATGGTAGTGGTGTATAGTGTCTTCTGGATAGATATTATAGCCCCATATGGTAGTGGTGTATAGTGTCTTCTTGGTAGATATTATAACCCCATATGGTAGTGGTGTATAGTGTCTTCTGGATAGATATTATAGCCCCATATGGTAGTGGTGTATAGTGTCTTCTGGATAGATATTATAACCCCATATGGTAGTGGTGTATAGTGTCTTCTGGATAGATATTATAACCCCATATGGTAGTGGTGTATAGTGTCTTCTGGATAGATATTATAACCCCATATGGTAGTGGTGTATAGTGTCTTCTGGATAGATATTATAACCCCATACGGTAGTGGTGTATAGTGTCTTCTGGATAGATATTATAGCCCCATATGGTAGTGGTGTATAGTGTCTTCTGGGTAGATATTATAGCCCCATATGGTAGTGGTGTATAGTGTCTTCTGGATAGATATTATAACCCCATATGGTAGTGGTGTATAGTGTCTTCTGGATAGATATTATAGCCCCATATGGTAGTGGTGTATAGTGTCTTCTGGATAGATATTATAGCCCCATATGGTAGTGGTGTATAGTGTCTTCTGGATAGATATTATAACCCCATATGGTAGTGGTGTATAGTGTCTTCTGGATAGATATTATAACCCCATATGGTAGTGGTGTATAGTGTCTTCTGGATAGATATTATAACCCCATATGGTAGTGGTGTATAGTGTCTTCTGGATAGATATTATAGCCGCATATGGTTGTGGTGTATAGTGTATTCTGGATATATATTATAGCCCCATATGGTAGTGGTGTATAGTGTCTTCTGGATAGATATTATAGCCGCATATGGTTGTGGTGTATAGTGTATTCTGGATATATATTATAGCCCCATATGGTAGTGGTGTATAGTGTCTTCTGGATAGATATTATAGCCCCATATGGTAGTGGTGTATAGTGTCTTCTTGGTAGATATTATAACCCCATATGGTAGTGGTGTATAGTGTCTTCTGGATAGATATTATAGCCCCATATGGTAGTGGTGTATAGTGTCTTCTGGGTAGATATTATAACCCCATATGGTAGTGGTGTATAGTGTCATCTGGATAGATATTATAACCCCATATGGTAGTGGTGTATAGTGTCTTCTGGATAGATATTATAACCCCATATGGTAGTGGTGTATAGTGTCTTCTGGATAGATATTATAACCCCATATGGTAGTGGTGTATAGTGTCTTCTGGATAGATATTATAGCCGCATATGGTTGTGGTGTATAGTGTATTCTGGATATATATTATAGCCCCATATGGTAGTGGTGTATAGTGTCTTCTGGATAGATATTATAGCCCCATATGGTAGTGGTGTATAGTGTCTTCTTGGTAGATATTATAACCCCATATGGTAGTGGTGTATAGTGTCTTCTGGATAGATATTATAGCCCCATATGGTAGTGGTGTATAGTGTCTTCTGGATAGATATTATAACCCCATATGGTAGTGGTGTATAGTGTCTTCTGGATAGATATTATAACCCCATATGGTAGTGGTGTATAGTGTCTTCTGGATAGATATTATAACCCCATATGGTAGTGGTGTATAGTGTCTTCTGGATAGATATTATAACCCCATACGGTAGTGGTGTATAGTGTCTTCTGGATAGATATTATAGCCCCATATGGTAGTGGTGTATAGTGTCTTCTGGATAGATATTATAGCCCCATATGGTAGTGGTGTATAGTGTCTTCTGGATAGATATTATAGCCCCATATGGTAGTGGTGTATAGTGTCTTCTGGATAGATATTATAGCCCCATATGGTAGTGGTGTATAGTGTCTTCTGGATAGATATTATAGCCCCATGTGGTAGTGGTGTATAGTGTCTTCTGGATAGATATTATAGCCCCATGTGGTAGTGGTGTATAGTGTCTTCTGGATAGATATTATAACCCCATGTGGTAGTGGTGTATAGTGTCTTCTGGATAGATATTATAGCCCCATATGGTAGTGGTGTATAGTGTCTTCTGGATAGATATTATAGCCCCATATGGTAGTGGTGTATAGTGTCTTCTGGATAGATATTATAGCCCCATATGGTAGTGGTGTATAGTGTCTTCTGGATAGATATTATAGCCCCATATGGTAGTGGTGTATAGTGTCTTCTGGGTAGATATTATAGCCCCATATGGTAGTGGTGTATAGTGTCTTCTGGGTAGATATTATAGCCCCATATGGTAGTGGTGTATAGTGTCTTCTGGATAGATATTATAACCCCATATGGTAGTGGTGTATAGTGTCTTCTGGATAGATATTATAGCCCCATATGGTAGTGGTGTATAGTGTCTTCTGGATAGATATTATAGCCCCATATGGTAGTGGTGTATAGTGTCTTCTGGATAGATATTATAACCCCATATGGTAGTGGTGTATAGTGTCTTCTGGATAGATATTATAACCCCATATGGTAGTGGTGTATAGTGTCTTCTGGATAGATATTATAACCCCATATGGTAGTGGTGTATAGTGTCTTCTGGATAGATATTATAGCCGCATATGGTTGTGGTGTATAGTGTATTCTGGATATATATTATAGCCCCATATGGTAGTGGTGTATAGTGTCTTCTGGATAGATATTATAGCCGCATATGGTTGTGGTGTATAGTGTATTCTGGATATATATTATAGCCCCATATGGTAGTGGTGTATAGTGTCTTCTGGATAGATATTATAGCCCCATATGGTAGTGGTGTATAGTGTCTTCTTGGTAGATATTATAACCCCATATGGTAGTGGTGTATAGTGTCTTCTGGATAGATATTATAGCCCCATATGGTAGTGGTGTATAGTGTCTTCTGGGTAGATATTATAACCCCATATGGTAGTGGTGTATAGTGTCATCTGGATAGATATTATAACCCCATATGGTAGTGGTGTATAGTGTCTTCTGGATAGATATTATAACCCCATATGGTAGTGGTGTATAGTGTCTTCTGGATAGATATTATAACCCCATATGGTAGTGGTGTATAGTGTCTTCTGGATAGATATTATAGCCGCATATGGTTGTGGTGTATAGTGTATTCTGGATATATATTATAGCCCCATATGGTAGTGGTGTATAGTGTCTTCTGGATAGATATTATAGCCCCATATGGTAGTGGTGTATAGTGTCTTCTTGGTAGATATTATAACCCCATATGGTAGTGGTGTATAGTGTCTTCTGGATAGATATTATAGCCCCATATGGTAGTGGTGTATAGTGTCTTCTGGATAGATATTATAACCCCATATGGTAGTGGTGTATAGTGTCTTCTGGATAGATATTATAACCCCATATGGTAGTGGTGTATAGTGTCTTCTGGATAGATATTATAACCCCATATGGTAGTGGTGTATAGTGTCTTCTGGATAGATATTATAACCCCATACGGTAGTGGTGTATAGTGTCTTCTGGATAGATATTATAGCCCCATATGGTAGTGGTGTATAGTGTCTTCTGGATAGATATTATAGCCCCATATGGTAGTGGTGTATAGTGTCTTCTGGATAGATATTATAGCCCCATATGGTAGTGGTGTATAGTGTCTTCTGGATAGATATTATAGCCCCATATGGTAGTGGTGTATAGTGTCTTCTGGATAGATATTATAGCCCCATGTGGTAGTGGTGTATAGTGTCTTCTGGATAGATATTATAGCCCCATGTGGTAGTGGTGTATAGTGTCTTCTGGATAGATATTATAACCCCATGTGGTAGTGGTGTATAGTGTCTTCTGGATAGATATTATAGCCCCATATGGTAGTGGTGTATAGTGTCTTCTGGATAGATATTATAGCCCCATATGGTAGTGGTGTATAGTGTCTTCTGGATAGATATTATAGCCCCATATGGTAGTGGTGTATAGTGTCTTCTGGATAGATATTATAGCCCCATATGGTAGTGGTGTATAGTGTCTTCTGGATAGATATTATAACCCCATATGGTAGTGGTGTATTGTGTCTTCTGGATAGATATTATAACCCCATATGGTAGTGGTGTATAGTGTCTTCTGGATAGATATTATAGCCCCATATGGTAGTGGTGTATAGTATCTTCTGGATAGATATTATAGCCCCATATGGTAGTGGTGTATAGTGTCTTCTGGATAGATATTATAACCCCATATGGTAGTGGTGTATAGTGTCTTCTGGATAGATATTATAACCCCATATGGTAGTGGTGTATAGTGTCTTCTGGATAGATATTATAACCCCATATGGTAGTGGTGTATAGTGTCTTCTGGATAGATATTATAACCCCATATGGTAGTGGTGTATAGTGTCTTCTGGATAGATATTATAGCCCCATATGGTAGTGGTGTATAGTATCTTCTGGATAGATATTATAGCCCCATATGGTAGTGGTGTATAGTGTCTTCTGGATAGATATTATAACCCCATATGGTAGTGGTGTATAGTGTCTTCTGGATAGATATTATAACCCCATATGGTAGTGGTGTATAGTGTCTTCTGGATAGATATTATAACCCCATATGGTAGTGGTGTATAGTGTCTTCTGGATAGATATTATAACCCCATATGGTAGTGGTGTATAGTGTCTTCTGGATAGATATTATAGCCCCATATGGTAGTGGTGTATAGTGTCTTCTGGATAGATATTATAGCCCCATATGGTAGTGGTGTATAGTGTCTTCTGGATAGATATTATAGCCCCATATGGTAGTGGTGTATAGTGTCTTCTGGGTAGATATTATAGCCCCATATGGTAGTGGTGTATAGTGTCTTCTGGGTAGATATTATAGCCCCATATGGTAGTGGTATATAGTGTCTTCTGGATAGATATTATAACCCCATATGGTAGTGGTGTATAGTGTCTTCTGGATAGATATTATAGCCCCATATGGTAGTGGTGTATAGTGTCTTGTGGATAGATATTATAGCCCCATATGGTAGTGGTGTATAGTGTCTTCTGGATAGATATTATAACCCCATATGGTAGTGGTGTATAGTGTCTTCTGGATAGATATTATAACCCCATATGGTAGTGGTGTATAGTGTCTTCTGGATAGATATTATAACCCCATATGGTAGTGGTGTATAGTGTCTTCTGGATAGATATTATAGCCCCATATGGTAGTGGTGTATAGTGTCTTCTGGATAGATATTATAGCCGCATATGGTTGTGGTGTATAGTGTATTCTGGATATATATTATAGCCCCATATGGTAGTGGTGTATAGTGTCTTCTGGATAGATATTATAGCCCCATATGGTAGTGGTGTATAGTGTCTTCTTGGTAGATATTATAACCCCATATGGTAGTGGTGTATAGTGTCTTCTGGATAGATATTATAGCCCCATATGGTAGTGGTGTATAGTGTCTTCTGGGTAGATATTATAACCCCATATGGTAGTGGTGTATAGTGTCATCTGGATAGATATTATAACCCCATATGGTAGTGGTGTATAGTGTCTTCTGGATAGATATTATAACCCCATATGGTAGTGGTGTATAGTGTCTTCTGGATAGATATTATAACCCCATATGGTAGTGGTGTATAGTGTCTTCTGGATATATATTATAACCCCATATGGTAGTGGTGTATAGTGTCTTCTGGATAGATATTATAACCCCATATGGTAGTGGTGTATAGTGTCTTCTGGATAGATATTATAACCCCATATGGTAGTGGTGTATAGTGTCTTCTGGATAGATATTATAGCCCCATATGGTAGTGGTGTATAGTGTCTTCTGGATAGATATTATAACCCCATATGGTAGTGGTGTATAGTGTCTTCTGGATAGATATTATAGCCCCATATGGTAGTGGTGTATAGTGTCTTCTGGATAGATATTATAGCCCCATATGGTAGTGGTGTATAGTGTCTTCTGGGTAGATATTATAGCCCCATATGGTAGTGGTGTATAGTGTCTTCTGGATATATATTATAACCCCATATGGTAGTGGTGTATAGTGTCTTCTGGATAGATATTATAACCCCATATGGTAGTGGTGTATAGTGTCTTCTGGATAGATATTATGTGTGTGTCTGACATTTACAGAATGAGGTCCCCAGAGGATGAGTTTGGTGATGCTAACCCACTGTGTGAGGTGTCATATTACAATGATGCTTGTGTCACATTTTGTAATAGCTAACTTCTTGACAACAAAATTGAAAGTGTTTAATGGTTCAGCAACACTGGAATTATCTATTATAATAATTTATTCACACAATTGAGTATAATTTTTTCGCAGCATATTAGCAGTCCTCGAAATTGTCCACAGTAATAAACAATGTTGTGGTAAATGCAGTGGCAACATGTGGAATATAACATGCCACAGCATTAACCCTTTACCCAACAAAACGGCCAAAACCGGCCAAATAAAGCTTCAACAGCCTAAAATATCTTCGGTCTGTCTCAATAGAACCATACAAATATGGATATCATTGGAACCGGCTCCTTGATCACATTGTGATAGTTACAGTTATGCCCTGTGCCAATGCATTCTCTTATATATGCGAGTCGAGCATAGGTCGCCTCGCATATATAAGAGAATGCATTGGCCTAAAAAAAATCTTTTTTTAACACTTTTTACCATTTTTTCTTACATTCTTTAACAATTTTATAATTTTTAATGTGTTAAGCCAATGCATTCTCTTATATATGGTCGACTCGCATATATAAGAGAATGCATTGGCACAGGGCCCTTCTGTTGGGTAAAGGGTTAAATTTGCTGTGGGATGTTTTTCCTATTATCGAGGGCTGTATTCATATATTATTGGAACTCTTTACTTACAGGCTATTGGTATAGCTGTCGAGTTCTGTGCCCATATAATACGAGCCTTCGCTCTGAGCATACAGCCGACCAGACGATTGCGAGCGAAGGAAGCACTCGCACATATGGGAAGTTCAGTGAGTAAAACTAAAAATATTTAAAAAATTGTTTATCTCTTCCTAGCAAGTTTTATAGCAACCACAAGCGAGTGTCGGTGCTTATACTTGAGGCACAGGTGAATGATGACGTCATGTAATTTTTTCTATATTTACTATAGCGATGAGCCAATTTCTGGTGGTGTATACAATTTTTTGTGAAATTCACATGTGACTTCCTGTTAACAACTGTCTGGAGATTGTAAAATTACAGAATCTGAAGTGGATAAACGAGATGAAAATAAATTTGTCAATTTCACAACTTCCGAAGAATTCCCATGTGATTTAGGCATATTTGTTTAAATTAGATCAAATTTCTTTAGTAATCTTAATAAAAACCAGAGAAGATGTCATGGCATGGTTCATGTTGGCTGTGTGGGCCAGAATCCAGACACGATTGCACAATCCATGACAATACTCCACCGGGCCATTGCATGCTGTTAAATAAATTATTCTTAGTGTTATGTCGCCGATGAAAAGCTAATTCGGAGCACAGCATGTGTGGTTGCTCCCCTACGTGTCACATATGATTCATATTATTTGGTATAACTGATGTCAATTATATTTGATTATCATTAGAAAATGACTGATTATATAATCAAATAATCATCACAGCCCCCCCATTACACAGCTGATTATATTTCAGGTATTGAGTGGAATAACACTGACGAAGCTCGTGGGTGTAATAGTTCTAGCTTTTTCCAAGTCGCAGCTTTTCCAGGTGTTTTATTTCCGGATGTACTTGGGAATGGTTGTGTTTGGTGCTCTGCATGGACTTTTATTCCTTCCAGTATTACTTAGTTATATAGGTGAGTGTTATGGAAATAACTTTTTTTGGGGAATATAGCACTAAGGGATGGTCCAGTATTTATTATGCAATATTTTAATCCCATTCTTTCAAGGTTGACATAAGGAATCATCAAATCAAGGAAGTCACTATTTACCAATGCTATAGGGCAAGGTGAATATTGACTTACAAGTCTCTTATAGAAGTCTTGACAATTACTTGTGTAAACCTTGAAAAATGTGATAACTGTTTTATTATATGAAATGTGATACATGTAACTATTTTATTTGATGAAGCTCCACAACAAATTTATAGTTAACCTCCCATGATCTAGATTCTGGTTGTGCCAAATTGATTCACCAGCTAATTTTGCAGCTTTGAAAACACACTATAGTTTTAATCATAAAATTGGCAACGGAATATATGTTAACAATTCCATGACTGGAGCTTCCTGAAAACCCTGTGTCAATGCAATCTCTTATATATGCGAGCCTCGTATATATAAGGCCTAACAATATTTACCTTGACCTTGTAAGCCAGTGCCTACTCTTATAGATATGAGGCTCCCTATGGGAGACTCGCATATATAAGAGAATGCACTAGCACAGGATCTTCGATGCTGCACCAGCGCAGCTTCCTTCATGAAAAAGTTAACATCTTTAAGTTTTATATGACATTTGCCAAACACAAAAAAATAAATTCATTTGAAAAAGTTATAATTGGGCAGCAAGTAGGTTTCATGTTCTGTATAGGATTTAAAAATTTTTGTATCCAAATGTTTCCACAAAAACCAGGAAATAGCATTGTCAAATTCAACTATAATAGTTTGGTTTAAACATATTTTAATAGTGTATTAATATACAGAGACTGTTAAATATATTATAAACTATTATAGTTGGATTAAAGATGTGCATGACCTGTATATAGCCATCAAATATATATATCAGATTTATGGAGGCACAGACATACTATGAGTTCTCATTGCTTTAACCCTTTACCCAACAGAAGGGCCCTGTGCCAATGCATTCTCTTATATATGCGAGTCGACCATAGGTCGCCTCGCATATATAAGAGAATGCATTGGCTTAACACATTAAAAATTATAAAATTGTTAAAGAATGTAAGAAAAAATGGTAAAAAGTGTTAAAAAAAGATATTTTTTTAGGCCAATGCATTCTCTTATATATGCGAGGCGACCTATGGTCGACTCGCATATATAAGAGAATGCATTGGCACAGGGCATAACTGTAACTATCACAATGTGGTCAATGAGCCGATTCCAATGATATCCATATTTGTATGGTTCTATTGAGACAGACCGAAGATATTTTAGGCTGTTGAAGCTTTATTTGGCCGGTTTTGGCCGGTTTGTTGGGTAAAGGGTTAAATGTGCTTGCTTCAGTGGGTGTGAACAAATTCTCACTTCTTATTGCTATAAATGGGATTTTACAAGCCTAGTAATACTCTTGTAAAATACTAAATCGTCTGTGTGCCAAACTTCTGTTTTATCATATTTCAGGTCCACCAGTAAATAAAGCTAGACTCTATGAAGTACAGCAATCACGGAGGATGTTACGAAAAACTGAAGAGATTTCAGGCAGCGCTGGGCCTCTACCGAGCGTTCGGATGGAGGATGATGCAGGTCTTGTAGAAAATGAAATACAGCCTTCTTTTGATTAACTTATATACAGCTATGATATTAACTTATATAGAGCTGTGATATTAACTTATATACAGCTATGAGATCACTATGTATCAGGACACCATTTTGCCTGTAATCCGATTGAGTTGGCCAATCATTCATTATCCATGAGTTACATAAGGTAGCTGTACATGATTTCAAGAGTTTGTGGACACTGCCACTATAACCTGTGATATATGTGGCAATTACTGGTTTGATAGTTTATTTCATAAAGCTGTAAAATTTCACTATAAGAATTTTGAATGTGTAAAATATTTTTTCTATTCAGTTCAGATCAATTCTGTGTGTTTACATATGGGAAAATAGCCCAATTTTTTCTTTTTTATAATTTGTCATCTGCGCTTTCAATATTTTGAAATTGCTACGTTAACTGTTCTTCTATTTTAAATATTTCTCAGTTCTATCTTAGGTCTATCAGGTTAGAAAAAAAAATGATAAACTCTGGTGTTTATTTATTCAAACAAAGGGGCATAACTCAGTGACTAAATGAACAAACAAATCAAAATACATAGAGTTCTTTCCTAGGTACATTCCTTTATTTAACTCTTTCATGGTGGGAGCTGCGCTGCTGCAGCATTGAAGACCCTGTGCCAGTGCATTCTATTATATATGCGAGTCTCCCATAGGGAGCCTCGTATATGTAAGAAAATTCACTGGCTTAAAGGTCAAGGTAAATATTGTTAGACCAATGTATTCTCTTATATATGCGAGGCTCCCTTTGGGAGACTCGCATATATAAGAGAATGCATTGGCACAGGGTTTTCGCAATATTTCAGGAAGCTCCGGTCATGAAAGGGTTAATATATAAAAAAAAATGCATATGCCAAGGAAAATGGCTCATTACTGTACTCTCTACCACGTTGGCTGGAAATTGTGTACTGATAACAAAGTAAATTAGCTCCATCAAATTCAGCATATTTTGTTAGATTTTTAATTGACATTCTATTATCCTATCTCTGACAGCCATTGTGTCTTATTCTGATGCCATAATAAAAATATGGTTTGTTTCCTCTCTCCCTCTATCAGCCCATTTTTAAAATGCCTACCCGGATTATTTTATTGGCATATTTTTGAATATAATTATTATATTCTCATCATTAAATAATTAATAAATATTAATTAATATTTGAGGACTATCAACCAATGACTAGAGCAAGTGTAAATCATAACCACCAAATTATTTCCTGAATTTCTAAACATACATTACACACAAAATATATTTCTTGCCATATTGAATTGGAACTTTGATTAGACACGTTTAAAAATCTAAACAAAATAATTAAATAAAATAAAAATTATGGGTAGGGATAGGGGGAAACAATATTTTTTGTAATTGTGGCATAATAATTTTAAAATGAGTCAAATTCAAATGTGGAAAAGAACCCAAGTATTTTATTTTATATTATTTTTATTTACAATGTTAATCATGTTATCTATAACAGACTATAAGAGACTCAGTTTAGATATAATTTCAACCTTTATTGCCAAGTGATCATCAGGGATTGAAATGACTACTCAGCAATTAGGTGGCATTACTCACATGAAGGCTTTTGGAACACTCACAGCTTCCAAATTTATTTCCATTGGCTATTTATACTCTCTGAACTTCCCACATGTGCATCTCGTCATACTATGATACTTATAACCTTAAAGATGCTCTATCTCTTCTGGGCCACAATTATAACAACATAATTTTTATAAATCCCGATTTCAAGACTGCAAATAGCGACTTGTGAATAAAATACAGATTCAATTGAAGATTTGGTATATTATTTGTTTATAAAGGCATAATAAAATGGTTTATTTCAATTGTAAGATCGTGTTGAAATATATATTTGAGATGCAATAAGAGTTATCCTTCTCAGTAAGTTCCGAACAATTTCAAGTGGATTTCTGTTCTAACAATAGCCTGTAAATAGAGGATATGATAAGAAATCTTAAATGAAATTTATCTCAATTTATAGAAACTGTCCGGTGTTCCAAATGCCTTTAAAGACATTCCATATATCACCATGCCTATCACCATGCCCATCATATTCATTTCTCTTTGCATCTAATAATTGGTGATTTTTCAGTTGATTGTTTATCAAGTTGCTATTATGAGATTGCTGCACAGGATTATCTTGCTTGTATTTAAATTCATGAAGTACTATTTCCCACTCAGTTTTCAATTTGCTCACTTTGAATTCACGCACCCTGCTGCGTGAAGTAAAAACTGACACAAATATTTTTGTAAAAGTTCTGTATCTGATGGCAGTTTCAGTTCATAATTGTCCCTGGAGATACATATGTGTATTAAAGACCATCGCGATGAAAGTTTACATCAAATAGAAGATAGATAGTGCGCGTCATAATGTAGTTGTAAAGACGGATGTTTATGTGGTCCAAATAATCATTCTGATAGTTAAATAGTTATGGACATCATTGATTTGAACTCGAAAGAAGTAAAACTACAGCCACGTAGGCTGCTGACTTCAGAAAATATAAACTTTTGGCTGTGTATATTTTAAATTGTAGTGTTGACAAAACAAATTCAAGAGTTTTTGACCCCTACAGCGTTGTGAATCCAGAGACATGCGTTCTTGCATCTTCAGCTTGAAATATTTGTATTACTTAAATTTCAACAAAGAAGAACTCACCAAGATTTATCGCTTTAAATATGAATAATGACATTGAGATTCAGTGGTTGCCTGAATATAAATATCTGTCCTGTAGCCTTCTTTATTTCCTTGTTATTTGGTATAAACTTATGAGTCATACCAATTTTCGCTCAGTTTTAAATTCGTGCACCAACAGGTGCACTAAAAATAATACTGCCCAAATTTAAATATGAGTAAGGTAAGAGATTTTGATAAACTGTTCTGTTGAGATGTTTCCCCATCAGTCAAAAGAAATTTCCTTAATTCGTTTCATGTATAGAACCCAAAAGGTCTCTTATTTATGGGTCTTGTATCTGACGCGGTGTTTCTGATGTATTTCATACCTCATTAACTAGACTAATCATCATCAATTTTGTTTGAAAATAAGAAAAATTTATTTGTCTGTATATGTGTTGTTAAATGAATAGTGCTTATTCAATATAAATTGCCTTCAAATTGTAAAGTTCAGTCCATTGATGAAAGAAGAAATAAAGCTTGTAACGAATAATGCCCGAAACACCGGGCCATACCTAAAAATATATCCTAAGACGGTATCAATGTCTGCAGTTTGCATGCAATATCTGAACATTCCTATAAGGAAGAAATCCGGACCATTCCCGTGTATATTTTTGTTGTGAATGGAAGTACCAATGATTAAGACGAGTTATATCATAAAACACTGAACAATGACAACAAGCCTGCAAATAGTGTGTCTGTCATTTGCAGAATGAGGTCCCAGAGGGTGAATTTAGTGGCGCTATCCCGCATGGCGGGTTAGCATTGCCAAATTCACCCTCTGGGAACCTTATGCTGTTTAAGCCCCAACTGCTATGGGAGACCTAGGATCCGATTGAAGTTCCCCAGTTGAAGTTGGTGATGTTCACTCATTAGTCAACTTGATTATGCATTTTATCTTCTGCAAATTAGGGGATATGGAAATTCCCAGAAGAGAAAAAGTAACTAAAACCAGTGTTAATTTGAGACTTATAAATAGTTTCCAGAAGATGAGGCCTCAGCAGAATGAGGTCCTCAGAGGTGAATTTGGTGAAGCTAGCCTGCTGTGCGCTGCATCTGTTTAACCCTTTCTATACTAAATACTCATTGATGAGTAGTTATCCCATAGGAAATGTTCAGATAATAAGTTCAACATAGGTCAATTGTTGAAATTACTATTGGAACTTTCCCACCAATGAATATGAATCCTTCAGCACTTGTATTATCTTTTCGTCTGACTGTCGTCAGCTAATTTATCCTGAACACACCTCAAAATAAATAATAGACCATTCTAATGTATACCTTATAACTGAATGGGAGAATCCATTTAGTATAGAGAGTGTTAAAGCAGCCAATCAAACTTTGTTGTGAAATCCGTTTATGATTATGTTCTCTTGACATTTTTTATATATGTATTTATTTCATGAAAGCTGAACATTTTCGACAGTTTTGATAAAATATGTGTTGTTTCTCTTTAAGGATCAACCATGGTATGTATAGATAATCTTCATATTTCTCCGATCTCATTTCGCCAGGCTAAAACATAAGAAAGTGGTGCTCTCAAGTGAGCAAGGCCGTCAAAGCAGGGCACATCGTTTCTATGCCAAGATAGAAGCCTGCAATTAGTGTGTCTGTCGCTTGCTGAATGACGTCCACAGAGAGTGAATTTAGTGACGCTATCCTGCACGGTGGGCTAGCATCACCAAATTCACCTTCTATAAACCTCATTCTAAGCAGGGTGAATGAATTTGGTGATGCTAGCCCACTGTTCAGGATAGCTAAATGCCACTAAATTCACCCTCTGGGGACCTCATTCTGCAAATGACAGACACACTGTTTGCATGCTTGCCAAGATAGAAGCATTGTGATTTCATTGAAGGTCTTGCATCAGGTACGACCAGTCAAACCTATTGCTATTTGTGAATTTAATGGACATGGCTTGTTCGATCCCCAAAATTATGTGTACAAAACATACCTACGCGGAAGATTTCCAAACAAATTTGTGGATTACTGGATATAGCGCTGAAAATAACGTGATTTGTTTCTTGTATTTTTCGATAAATTTTAGATCGTTTCTTTGGTGCCAGTTCAATTTTTTTAATCAGCGGTCTCGTAAATATTGTACGTCTGAAATGTTTATGGTACTACATAGTATTAATGACTAAAACAAAGAGAAAGCAGTGTGTGAAATTTTTTAATAGTTTAATATTAAGATAACATATTCCTTTTCTGGACATTTTCTGATATTATACTATTTATTCAGACACTGGTGCATAAAATACATATTTGGTGCCATCTGAAACAGTTAATTATGTTAATTTTTAAATAACAAAATGGCATTGCATGGTATTTATAAATTTAGACAAATAATGTGTCTCATTAAATTTTTTTCAGTGGAATAAAGCCAGGAGTGATGTTAAATTAGACTTTGAATCTTATTGTAACTGATGGTTTATAATCATGTATACTTTTTAAGGTTTTAACTATTAACACATAGCCATAGGTTTGATTGGTGGTCCAGAACTTGAGTGGATGAGTTGAAAACTCAGGTAAATGAACAAAAAACAGTCAACGTGATGTCTCAGGCCCATTTCATTTATCACCTCTGGTCAAGTGGTCATGGTAATTTTCTATGATGTTGGTGGGTCATTTTGAACTACTATGATGCTGGTAGGGCAAACTGATGCTGTTAAGAAAAAGTACTGTTATTTTTTCTGAAGTTGTCATATTCAAGGTATTTGGCTAATATGAATGAATCGAGGAAAATGCTGTTACATTAAAGTGACAAGCCTTGAAATAGCGTGTCTGTCATTTGCAGAATGAGGTCCCCAGAGGGTGAATTTAGTGATGCTACCCCGCATAGTGGGCTAGCATAACCAAATTCACCCTCTGGGGACCTCATTCTGCTTACACCTCAGCAGAATGACAGACACGCTATTTCAAGGCTTGTAAAGTGATGTGAAACACTCCGGTTGGGTGGTCAAATAGAAATGTAGCAAAAACTTGCTCAAAGTTGTTATTTTTATGAATATTAATCGAAATTTAAAACACACACCGTCAGTCATATATTTATTAAATGCAATGCGCATCAATGGCGAAATCATTTGCATTAGTTTATTGCCAAATATTACGTCCCAAATCGAGATGTATGCTTTTTCTATGGAGTTGTATGGTCGATTTCTTTTAGTTTTTTGGCGATGTTAGTAGAATGTTACATTCCCACAGTTGGCATAGCACCTGAGTACTAATTTATCAGTTTCACGCACCCAAACAAGTCCATAATATGTCTTTAAAAAACATAAATGTTATAAAATAATGAAAACCGACCATAATCCAGATGGCAATTCCAGTTATTTTGCAAGCACCAGTGCAGCCAGTGTTGAAATATTGTGAAGTATATCGGTTCTTGAATGTTTCATACATGCACTGTCATTGATACGTTCAGCGCAAAAATGGAAAATTTATAAAAACAAAAACTGGTACATTTTCTTAACTGTATCAGTTTGTCCTACAAATTACAATCATAGCAATTCAGCAGGACTCACCAACATCATAGCAAATTAGCAGGACCATTTGACCAGGCGAGTTTACTCTGGCACAGCTGAAACAAAACATGAACAAAACAGGCCTCAGATGATGCATTGACTAGCTTTGTGCCCTTTTTAAAGTGACCTCATTTGTTCAAGGTTGAACTTATCCCCTGTGTTTGTTTGCCAACATCCCGTTCTCGTGTTTTGAAATATTTTGATGAATGCAGATTAAACCCATAGAGGGCTTCATAGATAGAAAGTTTGAAATAAAATAATTGTTCTCATCAATAAGGAGAAATAAGGATATGATATTTTTCTAACATAACAGTTAGAACATTAGAAGGATTGGCATTCCAAGGCATTGGTAATTTCTCATATAAAACTGGATTTCTGGGGATATAACTTTTTAGAAGCCCACCAATGATATGTTTTATAAATTATAAGCTTGATCACTATAGGTCACTTTATACACATTGCTATGAAGTGGATAAGTTTTTGCCAAGTGGAAAGCTCGATATTCTATTGAAAATTACTCTTCGGCTATCATTTATTACTCCGCTTTCTTTGTGTAATAATTATTGGACCTTTTCAAAGACTCAGATATACTTTATATATTATAATCATGATTAGTTGCTAGGCAGACGACAGAATATTAGCTACATATCTTCATTTTTATTTTCACATTCATAGAATTCAAAACTAAGATGTGTTTTTGCTGGGGACGAAGCGACACGCATGAAGACACTATAAATTTGTTGGAATTTTTATTGAAAATTCATTAAAATTAAGTGATTTTCGAGAATAAGTATGAAAATTTACAATATTTAGTCTTAATTTCTAACTTTGGGAAACAACTATTTGTAATATTTATATCAATTTATAGTCATCTATTCGCTAAAAAATTGAAACCTTGGGAGTTTGAAACCCTTAGCTGCATCCCTGATTTTCTCTGTTAATGATTATCAATTAGAGTATTAGAAGGACAGACAGCACCTAATTATCAAAACAATCAATTTCAATGATCAGTTACTCACCAGCTGCAAATGCATAATTTGACAATCTTCTTGGTCTGTGCTGTGGGCGGACACGAAAAATTACATTAAGGAACGTGCGATCTAGGTTCACTCCAATATGGCAGACATGAACAGAGCTTTATCCTGCTATATTTACACAATTGCATTTGAATTAAATTTATACAGCTATGCTTTGAACACACCACCACCCCCCCACCCCCCCCCCCCCCCCCCCCCTCCCCTCCCAGTCAAACCTAATAAATCAGACAACCATGTACAATGCTTTAAACCACTGCACACCGAGTCACATCCGTATCTGTTAGTGTATTGTCAATTGGATCGATTGCATCAAGCTAATGAAGAACTCAGATTTAAAGAATAGGTTGTAAGATCATGGAAAATAAGTGTTTTATTCCAGGTCTAAAACCCACTGATAATATGGAAGTATTTTCACATTATTGAAATATTTCATAAAAACATGAATTATTTATTAAGTATAAGATTTTAAAATACAAGAGAATAACCTCAGGTAATGTGTAGTTTTGCGTCGTTACTATGGTATGTAGAAGAGTCCTATGTTACTGTGGTTAGATCCTCCCAATTACTTGCCAGCTGCTTGTCCACCTTATCTGAGCTTACTCATTACTCAGCAAGCCCAGACAACCTACAATAAACTTAGCTTGTTGGGAATGGAGGTTTCCACCCATATGAATTAGCGGGAGGAACTTACGGTTGCTAGGAGACCAGGCATATGCAGAAATAGTTTAATTAGTTTTACCAGCGATGTATATATTTACGTCCATGGGTTTTACAGTGCCTGTCTGTGTATATGCTATAATACATCAGAGAAAAAACATTATTTTCATCACTAATTGTGAAAACAATATGACATGTCATGCAAATTGAAAAATAGTGTTATAATCACGAATGAATTTCCAACATCATTGCTCAATTCAAAATTTCAGTACCGGTACATTATGATTTGACAACAAAGTCACCGCATATAATGACAACAAAAAGTTGTTTGAAAATTGACAATTTAACACCTAAAATATGCGCGGATATCAAAATTATGGTGAACAAATTATTCTCAATGCAGCAAATGACTAGCTCAGTCGCTGATAAGCTCCATTGAGGTACTAGCCATAAATTGTCTCTGCTTGAGTGAGGAGCTTGGATATTGTCTACTGCCCATCATGTCTCGTGATCACACATTTGCTTCTTGTCCCCCAAAGACCTGCTTCTCCCAAGCTGAGCTTGCTGGTGAGTAATTGATCTTGGATACCTTCAGATTTATTGATTTCTCTTAATACTTTCATGGGAGCATTAAAGATCCTGTGCCAATGCATTCTCTTATATATGTGAGAGCCACGGGGCCTTGCATATATAAGAGAATACACTGGCATACAATGTCAACTCCCTATGGGAGACTCGCATATATAAGAGAATGCATTGCCACATGGTTTTCGCAAAATTTCAGGAAGCTCCAGTCATGGAAGTGTTGACGATGTGGTCTCTATTTCAGGATTACAGTAATAATAAAAGCACTTCACAAAAAATGTTCAGGGAGGTGTATAGAGGGTTCTGTGTCTGAAATTTCCAACTTTTTCATGCATGAAGTGTCTACCTTGCAATTATAGTGCAGGATTGGGAAATGTTCATTTAATTGGTCGTTTGTTAAATTATTTGTCCCCCGAAAAATTAATTTTCGGGGGACTATAGAAACGGGCTCTGTCCGTCCGTCACACTTTTGAGTACCTTCATGGTGTAATCATCTCCTCCTACAGATTTCATCACAGACATTTGAAACTTCAGAATATTGTTGCCCATATATTGAAGATGTGCAACATGTATATAGATGACGGAAAAAATATTTTTTGACAGAGTTATTAACCCTTTGACTTAGAAAATTTCAACATTTTTTATAATTTTCTGTATGAGGGTACCTTCATGGTGTAATCAACTCCTCCTACAGTGTTGATAGTAGATATTTGAAACTTCCAAGTATTGTTACCCATATATTGAAGATGTGCAACATGTGTATAGATGACGGAAAAATTATTTTTTTACAGAGTTATTAAATTCACCCTTTGACTTAGAAAATTTCAACATTTTTTTAATTTCTTTAACAAACCGGCATCAACTTGCCACGTTGTCAGGGGGACACTGTGGTCGACTGACCTTTTATTATCTGAACATTTCCCTTATAATAAATTGAGCTGCTTCTGCATTAGGTATCATTGGCTTATTTTGTTTGAAAACCCCTACAGATGACTAATAGAACATTCCAATGTATATTTTATATAACTGAGTGGGAGAATCCATTTAGTAAAGAAAGGGTTAAATTTAAGGATGCTCTTTGTCTCTTCCCGGCACCACGTCAAACAGCAAAATTCCTTTGAAACTCGTTTTAGGCACATTTACAGCGAAGCTCTCTGTGGTTGTCGAAGGAGAGACATCGCTGCTGTAGATAGGAGGATAATCCTATGTCGCCAGTTACATTAAAAGATGCATGTAGCAGTACATGTTTTATTCATTTCAATCATATGCAACTGCGAGAGAGGTCGTGAAGCAAGATACACAACTGATGGAAGGAATATCTTCAAAACTCATTCCGCGGAAAGATTCAGTTTAAGTCTCTCTATAACTCTAAGAAACATGAAAATTGCATCGGGTGATTGTTCACGATGCAGTCATGAGACGTTGTCTATTGACAAATCTGATAGATTGAGTCAATCATATCAATAATATAACAGTGTGTAGTAAACGCTAGCAAAGGTACCTTGTGTGTTCATTTCACCTCAAAGTGTTTTAAAATATGTTCTGAAATTTGCCACATTGTCGCAGCTCATGGAACAATTTGGGGAAAAAATTATTTCCTAGTAACAGAAGCTTTGTTGACTGGTCTCTTCAAGCCTTTGTGATGTTAGCCGGCATAGCGTGTTACTGGAGCTGGTATAATTGTATTCTATATCCCTAATATGTCTACTTTCCACAGCAGAAAATATAGTGTGCGAGAGAAAGCGCCCTGTCAGCCAAAATTACCCATGAGATGGAAAATGATGTCAACAGATGTCATGATCAGCTGCCAGGGAACATGGAGAGCCAATCTATTTCTGTGGCAACTAGTGTTTAAATAGAGAAGGGATATGAACAAATTAGGCCGCTTTCAGTACCATCGAAATATGCAAGCCTTGAAGTAGTTTATCATTTTCAGAAGGAGGTCCCAGTAGGTGAATTTAGTGATGCTATAACGCACGGTGGGCTAGCATCACAATTAACCCTCTGGGGACCTCATTCTGCTTAGGCCTCATCTTCTGGCAAGTATCTATAGTCTCAAATTAAAATTGTTTTAGATATTTTTTTCCCCTTCTGTTCAGTTTCTCCCCAATTTGCAGAAGATAAAATGCATAATTGAGGTGACTAATGGGGGAAAATAACCAAGTTCAACTGGGGAACTTCAATCATATCCTAGGTCTCCCATATCAGTTGACATCTCAGCAGAATGAGGTTCCCAGAGGGTGAATTTGGTAATGCTAGCCAGCTTTCCAGGATAGCATAATTAAATTCACCTTCTGGGAACCTCATTCTGCAAATGACAGGCACACTATTTCAAGGCTTGGCTATATGCTGGTCTGATGGCTGCCATCACATATACAGACTTTTGGCAGTTACAATTCATTTTTATTTGATCCGGCTAATTTCCAAATGAATATGGACAGTTCAATTTATCTGAATAATTTAGATTCAAATGTCAAATAAACAAATGTAAGATTTCCTCTGTATATGTGATTCCAGTGGTCAGACCAACGTACCAAAATTATACTGCTGTTAAAGTGTGCATTGGGGCGTTATGTTGAAATTATTTTGCTGTTAACCCTTTACCCAACAAACCGGCCAAAAACGCCCAAATAAAGCTTCAACAGCCTAAAATATCTTCGGTCTGTTTCAATAACACCATACAAATATGGATATCATTGGAACCGGTTCATTGACCACATTGTGATGGTTACAGTTATGCCCTGTGCCAATGCATTCTCTTATATATGCGAGTCGACCATAGGTCGCCTCGCATATATAAGAGAATGCATTGGCCTTACATTCTTTAACAATTTTATAATTTTTAATGTGTTATGCCAATGCATTCTCTTATATATGCGAGGCGACCTATGGTCGACTCGCATATATAAGAGAATGCATTGGCACATGGCCGTTCTGTTGGGTAAAGGGTTAACCCTTTCAGTGCCAAGTCTGATTTTTGTATCAACCCATATTTCCTTGATCATTTTTCAAATTTATTGATTATAATAATGTGATACATTGATGGAAAGAGCTCTAAGAGCTCTTTCCATCAATGTATCACATTATTATAATCAATAAATTTGAAAAATGATCAAGGAAATATGGGTTGATACAAAAATCAGACTTGGCACTGAAAGGGTTAAAGTGTGCATTGGGACGTTATGTTGAAATTGGGATATATGAATGAATGAATGATTTATTTATTATAGTGACATGGATGAGCTTATACATAATTACAATAATAAAGAGCAATTCAATCACGCCCGGGCCATAGGGCCTATAAGTCGCTCTATATACACAATATATGTACATGTACTAACTGCGCGGCGTTAACAAAATAGTTTGTCTTCTCCTTTTCGCTTGCAGAAATGTTTATGTCTGTCGAGGGAAAGTATTAACCAATAATTCAGTCATAAAAGTGAGTGATTGCACGCCTTAAATTGGCATAGGCATCACACTGGAGCAGGAAATGAAGGTCATCTTCAAAGGTCATCTTCAAAGGTTATATTCACAGAACACAATTCTATCATTGAGGTCCTCCCCTCGCCATCTACCAGTCTCTACCCTCAGCGGGAGTATATATTCGCAACACTGCTATGATATTTAGACAGCCATAATGCATCAGTTGCATTTGTCAATGGCGAGATTCAATTTTCAACTCATGCCTTATATGGCATCGAAGCATCATGACATCATACCATAGTTCTTTTCTCAATCGATCAAAGGGGTGGGGATGACAAAGTTTGTTATTAATTGTATCATTGAATTAATTAGTAACAGATTTATTCCAATATCAAACTTATCACCTACAATCTAAAGCTCGGCGTTATAATGCAACGGACGTGTGTAAACAGATCTAATACATGACACCATAGCAACGGACGTGTGTAAACAGATCTAATACATAACACCATAGCAACGGACGTGTGTAAACAGATCTAATACATCACACCATAGCAACGGACGTGTGTAAACAGATCTAATACATAACACCATAGCAACGGACGTGTGTAAACAGATCTAACACATATCACCATATCAACAGACATGTGTAAACAGATCTAACACATATCACCATAGCAACGGACTCTGAATGATACTCTTAACCCTTTCATGACTGGAGCTTCCTCAAATTTTGCTAAGATCCTGTGCCAATGCATTCTCTTATATATGAGAGGATCCCAATGTGAAACTCGCATATATACGAGAATACACATAAAGGATCTTTAAGGATGCACCATTGAAGCTCCAGTCGTGAAAGGGTTAACTAAATATTCCATACATCAGGACATGTTCTCAAAGTACAGGTTCAATGCAAAGCAAGATCAATGAACTAGTTCTAAAATAAAACATGTAGACACCGAAAGGTGCTCAGTTCTGAATGTCTAACCACAAGTCCATTAACAGACTTTAAAACAGTTTTATAATATATTTAAAGACATTCTATAGAAATCATAAACATTGCTTGTAAAATCTATATGGTAACATTTTTCATTTTTGTTACGCAACTAATTTCGATGTCAGAACCTGGCCTGAGGATATGGTGCCGGACATTTGTAGAATGAGGTCCCCAGAGGGTGAATTTAGTGACGCTACCTCGCACAGTGGGCTAGCATCACTAAATTCAACCTCTGAGGATCGCATTCTGCTTAGGCCTCATCTTCTCTGGAAAGTGTCTTTATTATCAAATTTACTTTCTTTAGAAATAGAACTCTTTCTATTTTAGTTTCTCTATTTCCCCAAATAGGCAGATGACACAATGTGCCATTTATGCCCACTGTGTGGGATAGCATCACTAAATTCACCCTCTGGGGACCTCATTCTACAAATGTCCGGCACCATATTCTCATGCCTGGTGAGAACCCTACAGTAATGCCCTAAATAATTGACTTCTTAACCACAGCATAATTATGGGTAATTTTTCAGGATTTAGTCAGAAATATGGCTTGTTGCCATTCATCAGAAAGCTCTCAGTTCGTTGTTCAACAAACGACCACATAGGTCGTTTTTGAACTTATTATCTGAGCATTTCCAAAGGGAACTACTCATCAATGAGTTTTTATTATAGAAAATGTTAATGGATTCATTTTGTGCTATTTATTTGAGGGGTGGGGGCGGCATCAAAAACAAACTCTTTATTGTGCTATTTGATTTCTTTTATTTTAACCCTTCCATGACTGGAGCTTCCTGAAATTTTGCGAAAACCCTGTCATTCTCTTGTTTATGCGAGGCTCGCATATATAAGAGAATACATTGGCCGGACAATATTTACCTTGCGAGTCAAAGCATTCTCATATGCGAGGCTCCCATAAGAGATACATTGGCCCATCATTATTTACCTTGACTGTGAAAGCAAGTGCATTCTCTTATAACATGCAAGGCTCCCTGTGGGAGACATCTATATATTTATATAAGAGAATGCACTGCCACAGGATCTTTAATGCTGCTCCAGTCATGAAAGGGTTAATTGTATTCTGCCATTTATATGACTGCTCATTTTATGTTTTGTACTTTCCTTACATGATTTGTTGAATGACAGTGTCCTTGATTTGATGCAATTATAATGTTATTGTTGGAACAGATTGTCCGTTTTCTTTCCACCTGGGTGTATGCAGGCTGACGGGGAGTTCCTATATAATTGTAGGGGTGTCAGCACTTCAATATAGGGAGTCCTTTTTTGTAGGGGTGTCTGCAGGCTGATATGGGGAGTGCCTATGTATGGGTGTCGGCACGCTGATATAGGGAGTCCCTTTATTGCAGGGGTGTCATCAGGGAGTCCCTATATTGAGTTGGATGCAGAAATGAGGATCCAAATATTCATTATTTTGGAAGCAAACATCACATATTCTGAGTTTTATTATCCTTCGAATCACCAAATTGAAATTATGTTTGACACAAGCCTTGAAATAGTGTGTCTGTCATTTGCAGAATGAGGTCCCCAGAGGGTGAATTTAGTGATGCTAGCCCGCTATGCGGGGTAGCATCACTAAATTCACCCTCTGGGGACCTCATTCTGCAAATGACCGACACACTATTTCAAGGCTTGGTTTGACAACTAGTCAATTATGCTTGATCTCAACAGTGTTCCTATACAATTAGTTTCTTCTGGCAAAATATACATGTTATTTTTAACAATTCATTATATTTGGGCTTTATGAGGCAACCACCACCCACCCCTTACCACTTGAAATCCGGCTTTAAAAACGACATGAGATCCAGTTTAAGAATCTAACAATAAGGAGTACCGGTGTAACAGAATATCTCCTCCCCACCCTCATGCGACCAAAAAAAATATTTCACTCATTTGATATCGTTTGATCCTGAAATGGCCAGAAGATTTAAAAAAAAAATTGGCCTGGATATTTACCACATATAATTTCATGGAGCACATTATTCATTCTGCGAGATCGCCATCCAACAGTGGCGGAGATAATATAGGCCGAAACTGGTTACTTTATCATGGTGTATCCATGGTTACTGCATCATGGTTTATCCATGGTTACAGTATGGCGTATCCATGCACAGGAACGAATTAATTTACTTCAGTGATATTTTATAGTGCATGAGCTTATTATTAACCCTTTCGTGACTGGAGCTGCGCTGGTGCAGCATTAAAGATCCTGTGCCAGTGCATTCTCTTATATATGCGAGTCTCCCACATATAAGAGAATGCACTGGCTTACAAGGTCAAGGTAAATATTGTTAGCCGATTTTATTCTCTTATTTTTTGCGAGACTCATATCTGTAAGAGAATGCATTGGCACAGGGTTGTCCTAAAATTTCAGGAGCTCCAGTCATGTTAAAGGGTTAATATCTATGTATATACTAGATTTGTGAAGTGCAGGCAACACGGTGGGGAATCACATGGTTTCGAGTTGATTAGTATCACTTATTCAAAATGGCCGAGGAGATCTCAAATGCAACCAGTAACGAGTTAAAAAGTAATAAACTCGGATATGATGATATTATCTGGTATTTTGGAGCTACGAGCATATGCTCTACTATTTTTCAAAAGGGCAGATACCTCATTTTATCCAAATTCAGTTGTTGGCTCAATCATTCTGACTAAAGTTATCAGTCGAACGATTCATAGATTGGCGTATTCCATGAACCTGCGACTGGCAACTTTGGTCAGAATGTTATAGAAAACTACCGAGTATATCCGAACAGATAAGGTACCAACTTGTTTTAAAAATACACTAGCATATCCTCGTAACATTCAAAATGCTACGTTTTGTGTCAGTTCCTCATTTATTATACGCTTGTTCCTATAAGAACAATGTTATTGCTGTTCCATATTTACAAATCCGCATGGAACGTACGTTCCATACGCATCTCGTTGACATAAAATGACGTTCGCCTCAACCATGAAACTGGAACTATATAAATAAAAGAATCATCACACATGACAAACACGCTCTGTTTGCGCCTAAATAAACCTAATCCTGTATTTTTAATGCACGGATTCTAGGACGCGAAGCGTGTAATAAACACAAAACGACATGATGTGTAAATGGGTTTGTCGATACGGCACTCATTCTGTCGCGGAAGGTTAGAACTCGAGGTGCAAGAGCCTCTCGTTCTATCCTTCCGCGACAGCACTCGTGCCGTATCGACAAACCCATTTACACATCGTGTCGTTCTGTGTATATATAACATGTTTTTGTGCATTTGGTAACATTCTATACAAGGAAACCATGCGATTGCCCAATGAATATATGACTGAATTACTCCTACGGCTCCAAAACACCCGGAATCTGGCGTACGAAAGGGGTGGGTGGCAGCCTCCTTTATACCCTATTGGATAATGTTCAGTCTCTATGAATATTTATTAGCCCCTATTGGACAATGTTCAGTCGCTATGAATATTTATTAGCCCTTATTGGATAATGTTCAGTCTTTATGAATATTTATTAGCAATAGAAAAACTCAAGTGACCTGGGAATTTCATTGTTAGCACACTGCATGGTTACCATGGAAAGAATTATGGGCAGCATGGAACAATAGAAAGCAAATATTACAAATTACATCTTGTATTATATACCAATTTGAATAAGACTTAATTAGTTCTGACTAAATCTCAGTGGGGAATCATGGTTTTGATGATGGCGATTACCACGCATTCCAAATGGCAGAGGCAATTGCACAATAACATAATATATGAGAAACGCACACAAAATATAGCATTATTACTATTAAAACAAATGCTAGTTTTTATTTTTAAAACAAATTGATACCTTATTTGTTTGGAAATACTCAGTAGTTTTCTATAACATTGTGACCAAAGTTGCCATTCTGAGGTTCGTGACATATACCAGTCCAAACATCTATGAGAATCCTTCGACTGACAACTTTGGTCAGAATGTTGGAGTTTGGATCGACACAAATGGGGTATCAGTTGTTTGAAAAATAATATAGCATATAAGATAGCATTATCCGAGTTTATTACCTTTTAACTCGTTTCTGGTTGCGTTTACGAATGCTTTGGCCATTTTGAATGTGTGATAATGGCCATTTTTAATGTGTGATAATCATAAACTCCCAACAACGCGATTCCCCACCATGAATCTCGCTAGACAATGTTCCTACAATTATATAAGATTGGACAGACCATTGTTCATCGAAAAATCTGCCCTCTTTGCCGGCTTCATTAACATTTTTTGTGATGGTGGAGACAACATTGCTGTCCTAATTATTGTTAATGTAACCATTACGGGCAAGTGGGTGTCTGATTCATGTAATACGACTGCCAGGGCACACGAACACCACAGCTAGCACACTAGAAAGGTGGAGACAAAGTCGAGAGTAATGCATTGGCAGGTTGACCAAAATTAATGCCTTTTAGGAAGTAAAACAAGATTAGTGAAAAGTAATCTGGCCTAAAACATCTGCCATTTGAATTTCCCCCATATAATATTGGTGGTGCAGAGGGTGAATTTAGTGATGCTATCCTGCATAGCGGGCTAGCATCAACAAATTCACCCTTGGGGACCTAATTCTGCATGGCATCATATGCTATGGGAGGCACTCAGATTTAAGTTCCCAAATGGTTAATATTTTGATGTACATGCAGCCATTGGGAACCTCGATTGTGTATTGTGTCATCTGCCAATTTGGGGATATAGAAGAAGTATAAACTAAAAAAGAAATAGAACCTATGTGAAAGTCTATAGAAATTTCATAATAAAGAAACTTTCCAGAGAAGATGAGGCCTAAACAGAATGAGGTCAGAATGGGTGAATTTAGTGATGCTAGCCCACTGTGCTCACCCTCTGGGGACCTCATTCTGCAAATGACAGACACTATAATCAAATCTTGAATGCATGAGCTGTGTGGACAAGCCTTGAAATAGTGCGTTTGTCATTTGCAGAATGAGGTCCCCAGAGGGTCAATTTAGTGATGCTACCCCGCATAGCGGGCTAGAATCACCAAATTGACCCTCTGGGGACCTCATTCTGCTGAGGTGTACGAGGTCCCCAGAGGGTCAATTTGGTGATGCTAGCCTGCTATGCGGGGTAGCATCGCTAAATTCACCCTCTGGGGACCTCATTCTGCAAATGACAGAAACACTATTTCAAGGCTTGTGTGTGGAAATGTATACAAGGAATTGTCATGGCATCCCAAGCAAGGCTCAAATTAAGTGGCCGATCATTGTCCGACAAAAAATAGCTCATGTCCAGTGCACTTCTGCATCTGTCGGACATTTTGTCCAATGCAATTCATTAAACAATCTGTATCTGCTCAAGGAGCCACTTCTGGCCAAATAAGACATTGAAAGTAAAAATAGTTCTTTTTTAATTTCATAGTGAATATAATTATGTCGAATTGCATGTCTATTTATTAATCGACGTAAAGTTTTTGAACTTTTGAAAACAAAAATAACATGGGTTTTTCCTAGATGGAAATTAGACGCTCACAAAAATGTGCACATCATTGACAAATAATAAGTTGATTGAATACTGTCTCGTACAGTACAACTGAAAATTGGACAGGCCCCATTTTTAAATGACCAACACCATCCATTTGGTGCCTGTCTTATTGACAGTCAGTAAAAAAATAAATTATTTTGAGCCTTGATCACAAGTTTCGCATACAAATACTACATGTAAAATGTTTGAGATCTATATAACATACCGCACACCGATGGGCATCATAGGAATTATAAAGAGAGAAAGTCTAGTCTCCCACAAATTTAGCCAATAATAAACTCAATTTAACATGGGATTTCATTGTTAAAGATAGAAAGAATTATGGTCAACAAAGAAAAAACATTTGAAAGCAAATATCACAAATTTAATAATTTTTATTATCCTTCCAGCCAAAACTATTGTCCTTCCTACAATTTTGTAAGATTGGACGGACCATCTGGTCTTTTATTGTTCACTAGAAATATCTGTTCCTCTTCTGAGCCGGCTTCACCAATATTTCTCCTCATGCCTGAGATAATATTCCTCTCCTCGGTATCCAATCCATCCATAGACGGTCTCGACTCTAGACGGGAGGGAAATGTACTTGTTGGGACGGTCACTTCATTGGATTTAGATCTTCCGACGGTTTCGAAATTGTCAAATGATGGGAACGGAGGCAGCTGGGGGCTCTTGTTGTATCCGGAGTCCGCTCCCGCTGTTGGCTTTTTAGTTGGTTTCTTTCCAGGAGTGTATTCTTCGCCATGCACAAGGCTATTTCTTCTTTCGACTGATCTAGCTCGGTAATTTTTTGCCAGAATGATTATCACGATTAGGACGAAAAGGATGAGAATGAACAGGACCCCGATAACGATGTAATACGGCATGTCCTGCTCCCATGGAAAGATAACTGCAAGATTAATGTAAACAAATTATTACAAATTATTATATCATTTAACCCTTTCTATACTAAATGGATTCTCCCCCTCGGGTTATAAATGTATACATTGGAATGGACTATTATTCATTTGGAGGGGTGAGCAGACAGTATGAAGAAAATTTAATAAAAGTGCTGAAGGAGTTGTTTCTTTGGTGGGAAATGTTCAAATAATAAGTTAACTAGAATGGAAAATTTCATTGATATCTGTCAACCAGTGGTGGGGAAATGGACAAAAAGCCCACACTTCCAAATAAACAAAGATTAATAACTCTTGGAAAGGAAAACCAGAAGAAAAAAAATTGCCCTCATAGTAGAGAACATCCATACCAAATTTCATTCAGATCCGACAACCGGTGTTTGAGATATCTGCCCGGATGGACAGACTGATGAATATCCAGACCGAAGAGGTCCATCCAGTGAACCCCCCCCCCCCCATTATTTTCAAGAGTGGGAGTATACATTAATGCCCTAATTAATCGACTCCTTTAACCATAGCAGAATTATGGGTAACTTTTCAGGATTTAGTCGGAAATATGGCTTGTTGCCATTCATCGGAAAGCTCTCGGGGAGTCGATTAATTAGGGCATTACTGTATAGCAAACAAACTATTGTTGTATCGAGGGTTAACTCTTTTACACCTGGTGACAAAGACTGGACATATGGTATCTGTCATTTGAAGAACAAGGTCCCCTGAGGGTGAATTTAGTGATTCTACCCCCCACAGTGGGCTAGCATCACCAAATTAACCTCTGGGGACCTCATTCTGCTTTGGCCTCATTTTCTGGAACGTATCTGTAGTCTCAAATTAACATTGTTTTAGTTATATTTTCCCTTCTGTTCCGTTTCCATATCTCCAAATTTTCGGGAAGATAAAATGCATAATCAAGGTGACAAATGGGTGAACTTCACCAATTTCAACTGGGAAACTTCAATCTATTCCTAGGTCTCCCATAGCAGTTGAGACCTAAGCAGAATGAGGTTCCCAGAGGGTAAAATTGGTGACTCTAGATTGCCATGTGGGACAGCATCACCAAATTCACCCTCTGGGAACCTCATTCTGCAAATGACAAGACAGCATATTTTCAGGCTAGCTAGTGAAGTGATTTGATGTGTGTTGAATGCCTATGATTTGGCAAACACCTGCAGATATCAAATTACCAGTTAATGAACATTTATAAAACTTTTGGTAATTAATATGAATGAAATGTTGTCTGAAAAGGCAATAAGTTGATTTACCATAGAAACATGACTTAAAATATGATGAGACATCAAAGTGATGTATAATCATGAGTAAATATCATGTTTGTCATCAATGAAAGTGTCAATGACACTGTAGCTCAACTTGGAAAGGGAATAATTTAATGTATTACAGTCAATGGAGCGATTAGGAATGTGGAAAGTTGAATGTCTAATACTAGTTTATAGACATGAAGAGAAAAGTAAAATCCAAGATGGCTGCTGGCGGCCATGTTTTCAGCCAAATGACCCCAAAATGAGTTGTTCCCATCTACATGTCATCGTTAACATCAGTGACAAATTTTATAACGATCAGACTAAAGGTACGACCTGTAGCCCGTGCTAAAGAATTTAGTCATACAAAGAGTAAAATCCAAGATGACTGCTGGCGGCCATGTTTTCGGCCGATTGACCCCAAAATGAGTCGTTCCCATCTACATGTCATCGTTAATATCCATGACAAATTTTATGATGATCAGACTAAAGGTACGACCTGTAGCCCGTGCTAAATGATTTAGTCATACAAAGAGTAAAATCCAAGATGGCTGCTGGCGGCCATGTTTTTTGGTCGAATGACCCCAAAATGACTCGTTCCCATCTACAGGTCAATATTAACATCCATGACAAATTTCATGATGATCAGACAAACAGTACGGCCTGTAGCCTGTGCTAATGGATTGAATTTTGAAATCCAAGATGGCCACTGGCGGCCATGTTTATTTTCCGAATGACCAAAATTAATCATTCTGGTCTAAATGTTGATGTCAACAGCTATGACAAATTTCATATTGATCCGACCAAACGTACGACCTGTAGCCTGCATTGTTGACGCCTTACGCACACACAGACGACGGACGACAAAGCCATGGCAATAGCTCAATCTTTACAAAGTAAAGTTGAGCTAACAATATAGCTGATTTATTACAACAGCCAATTATCAAAACATGGGGAAAATCCATGTGTAATATTACCAAAAACCTCCATGCAATTCAGAGCTATAAAAAGTTGCATAATAAAAAATGTCCCACTATGCACTATCCCAAATGAGTTTGTGCAAAATGTGACTGTAGGTGACCCGACTTAACAATTTGACATCTTTTTATTTAAAATTAAAACATTTGGGAATTTATATACACATCACAAGTGAGTAGGGCTAAAGGGAAAGATGTATTCCGGGCTTCAAGCTGAATTTTTAGGAAACCTGTTTTACTTCTTACGTTTCTAGTGTGTAAACTTATGTTTAAGAGTAACACAAAAAGTACCACCTGATTGTGACCCGAGAGACACTATCCTAACACCTGCATGACAGCAGCTGTGCTGGTATAGTATTAAATACATTAAGTACATTCTCTTATATTTATGTATATATGCGAGTCTCCAATAGGGAACCTCGCATATATAAGAGAATGCATTGGACCAGGCTTTTCACAAGCTCCAGTCATGGAGGGGTTAACCCTTTACCCAACAAACCGGCCAAAACCGGCCAAATAAAGCTTCAACAGCCTAAAATATCTTCGATCTGTCTCAATAGAACCATACAAATATGGATATCATTGGAACCGGCTCCTTGACCACCACATTGTGATATTTACAGTTAAGACCTGTGCCAATGCATTCTCTTATATATGCGAGTCGACCATAGGTCGCCTCGCATATATAAGAGAATGCATTGGCCTAAACTAAATCTTTTTTTAACACTTTTTACCATTTTTTCTTAAATTCTTTAACAATTTTATAATTTTTAATGTGTTAAGCCAATGCATTCTCTTATATATGCGAGGCGACCTATGGTCGACTCGCATATATAAGAGAATGCATTGGCACAGGGCCCTTCTGTTGGGTAAAGGGTTAAGTCTAGTTTATACACCGAGTCCAGAACATTAAAAACCATTTGTTTTAAATGTTCCCAGCCTCCTGCGAGTTTGTCACATTTGTTTTTCAACATTTTTAGTCACGTTTTTCCGATGAATGGCAACGAGCCATATTTCCGACTAAATCCTGAAAAGTTACCCATAATTCTGCTGTGGTTAAGGAGTCAATTATTTAGGGCATTACTGTAGGAACCTTGTTTAATCCATCAAGTATGTCCTAGTTCTGTGTCCAGCCTTGATGTTTCCTGCGGAAACATCTGAGATATACGAACGCGATGATCATCACTACATTTATAAGTAAAGCTGCAAACACGCCTATGGCTACGTAGTATGGGATCTCACCATCTTTCTCAACCACCACTGAAACGAGACCAAAATAACATTCTCTAGTTATTTGGTCATTTTTAGCAGATTATTTATATAGATTATCTATCTCTTCTCAGTAAGTGATATATACAGTAATGCTCCAAATATTCGACTCCTTAACCACAGCAGAATTATGGGTAATTTTTCAGGATTTAGTTGGAAATATGGCTTGTTGCCATTCATCGGAAAGCTCTCGACTACTTTATTTCGTGTGCTGATTTTTAATTACAAATTAATAGTTTATATACGTTACCACATTGGAGAATTTAATGTATATATATACAGCACTATGTTAGTGATGCTACAAACTTGTTACTGATTAACTGTCCAGTAACTTTGAACATAATGGACATTCCATGTCCCGCGAACTTTGTGACTTTGTGAATAATGGTGACGATTTTACAGTATGAAATTTGAAAAATGAAACATAGATGCAGTCCGATGCATGTCTTCCATTTTGGCTATAATGATCGCCAATTACCGATCCATAGGAAATTAAATTCACAGTTAAACATAATTTATAAACAATGACAAGGCAGTAACACGACATCAAAGGAAGCCGCTGGTCAGCCAAGACTGATAACATGTCACACACAAAGTCTTTGAAGATGATTGCCAAACATCTGAGGCGACATCAAAGACAAATGAAGCCGCATCAGAAATGGCAAGAGAACAGGCAGTTTGGTGGTAAATTGTGCTACATCAGTGTTTCCGTTAAGGGAAAATTAATGAGTCCGTATTGGGAAAACACATAACGCGAAAATTTTGTTATTTGACACTAAAAAGTAGCAATTTCCTTGCACCTGAGTGTCCCACAAAGCAATCCAAAGCTACGTATATTACGCAAGTCGATCATTTCCGTGGGTGCATTAATTCTGTTGATGATATCCAGATAATTAATCATGTAATTACGCACGCAATTACGTCTGATTGAGACTATATTAATGAACAAGCTACACGTCACAGTATTTACAAATTTATGATGGTACGGTACATGTATAATGACCAATAATACCTGGCAAGGAGAATTTAATTAAGTATGTCCTAGAATATAAAGTAGCTTCCGTGAAAATGAAAGTTCAAACTGAAAAGATAATTGTGCGCTGTGACGTCATACTCCATGCAGGGTTTGTCTGCAGGAGATATTTATCTCCATATATTGGGGCTGGTATGTCTTTTGTGTTTATCCTCCATGCATGTAATATGGCTCAAATGAATGGTGTTGTCAATATGAATTCCTACTATAAAGACTGACTTGGGACAGCAACGGTAGGTTCCATATTATCTATTATAATAGTACGAGCATGAGCAGTTTTTTCCACGCAAATCCTGTTAATAAAAATGTCCCGACTCGGCCTTTTACTTATACCTAGCTGGTAGATACCTCCTTTGGTAGGAGAACCGCCTTTTGGTGTATATTGATCCCACTCTGCCTAACTCAGCATTTCGGCATTCTTTGATCAAATTATGTAATTGTACGATAGCACGGGATGTCCGAGCGTGAGTAGTTTCAACCTCGCAAATCTCGTGAAAAAAGTCGTCCGGCATTCTTTGATGTTACCACGACATTATTACGCTGTATATACGGTAACGTCGCTATTCCAATGTACATCAAACATTACGTTGCAGTTTTGGCGCTTTGATTTCAAAGGGTTATGATGTACCGTAACACACTGTGCTCAATGGACCGCTTTTTCACCAGTATTCTGTTTAACCCCCGAACTCGCGTTGCAGCCCAATTTTGTTATGACATATTGCTGTATTGCTGCTGACTTTTGGTACATGTATGAATCAAACAGATCATCTGCGAGGGGAATGAGGCCGTCCTACGGACGCTGAGCCGTACTAACGGAAACCCTGGCTACATACACTGTTAGCTTTTACTTCCAGGCATGGCATTTGTGCATAGCACTGCTTACATACCCGTCCCATTCCACACTTTATCTCTCAGAAATTGCAACTTCTGTTTCCCTTTCATTTTACAATTTCTCGCGAGATCTCGTTTCTGGACTGCCCAAAATAAAATGACAAAATTTGAACGAAATATGCTGATATTTCTTACGCGCTAAATGGCCAAGTTATGGAATAATTTATGCACAGCATAAAACGGTCAAGCACATCGAACCGTCAAGCAAAAAAAAACCTGGTCCGAAATTCACCTGGAAATTATCTTTCAAAGCTCTGTCAGATATTCTGATGGATGACAAAAGCTTACAATGCTAATGATTTGAGCTAAAAAACTATGCATGCAAGCTTTTTTTTTAATTTGGACTGCGAGAAGGGGAAATTTACTTTTCATGGCCTAATTATCATGGCTTATATTTCTCCTGAACTAACCTCTTTGTTTTTCGGAGGGCTGACGGTCATCTTGCCAAGTTGCCATATCATACTGTAAGGTTTTTGATGATAGAGCTAATGTCAAAGTTAACGAATCTGAACTCACCTCTTTGTTTCAGAGAGCCGATTTTCATCTTGCCATATGATACTTTAAGGTTTTTGATGACCGAGCTGTCAAAGTTCACATCACTCTGAGCTGGGCAGGTCTACAATATAAAATGAGAATAAAAGGTTATCGTTTTCTTTGAGGAGGGTGTTTTTTTGGGAATATAAATCAAATTTTGGTAAAAAATCCTTTAAAAAAAAAGGGAAATAACTCTAAAAACAATTCTGGTGTCCATATACATTTTGCACATTAGTAATACATGGGTAACAATATCCTGAAGTTTCAATTCTCTACTTCAACACTGTGGAAGGAGCTGATTATAAAATTAAGGTACCCAAACTCAAAAACCTTGATAAAAAATGAATTTTTCTGTCATCCTAAAGTTCCAATTGTCTACATTTGAAACTGTGGGAGGAGCTGATTACACAGTCAAGGTACAGTAATGCTCTAATTAATCGACTCCATAACCACAGCAGAATTATGGGTAACTTTTCAGGATTTAGTCACATTTGTTTTTCAACATTTTTAGTCACGTTTTTCCGATGAATGGCAACAAGCCATATTTCCGACTAAATCCTGAAAAGTTACCCATAATTCTGCTGTGGTTATGGAGTCGATTAATTAGAACGGTCAAGATATTTCCGAGTCAAAAAAGGTGAATATATATAACTGAAAAATTAGTATTTTCTGTCCATAAACATGTTGCGCATTAATGGCAATATGTTGGTACAATATCCAAAGTTTCAACTCTCTGAATTTGAAACTGTGGGAGGAGTTGAATACACAATGAAGGTACCCATAATGTGTGACAGACGTACAAACGGATGGACAATACAATGCTCCGACAGATGGACAGACAAACTGACGTCAATCCTATAGTTGCCCTAAAATAAAAAATTTCGGGGCAAAACAAGCATCATATTCTAACATTAAGTAAAAATTCATACGGATACTTTATTTGCAAATGGAAAATATTGATTCACACAATTACATTTAGCCAAGCCTGGATATAGTGTGTCTGATATTTGCAGAATGAGGTCCACAGAGGGTGAATTTAGCGATGCTATACCACATGGTGGGCTACATCACCAAAATCACCCTCTGGGAACTTCATTCTAATGAGGCCTCAACTGCTATGGGAGATATAGGATAAGATTGAAGTACCTCATTTGAAATTGGTGATGTTCATCCATTAGTAAACTTGATTATGCATTTTATCTTCTGAAAATTAGGTTGGTATAGAAACTGAACAGAAGGGAAAAAGTAACTAAAATGTTAATTTGAGAATATAGATACTTCCCAAAAGATGAGGACTGAAAAGAATGACCTCCCCAAAGGGTGAGTGATGTCAGCCCACTGTAGGGGATTATCATCAGTAAATTCACCTTCTGGGGACCTCATTCTGTAAACTTCAGAAACTAAATCCTGGCACGTCATTCACTATTACAGCCTCATTCCTGAATATTTCCAAAAATATTTACATATCAAATGTTTTTACTCTAAATCCTGATTGCTGATCTGTCACTTGCTATTTGGGTCATGCATTTTAAACCTCATTTAGATACAATAAACTTATGGTCTTATTGACCAGAATGCCCAAGATCTGATAGTACATGTAGATAAACTGGGATTGCTTATTAAATGTGCAGTTGAATTGCATCTGAAGCCATTGAAATAACTGCACAGTATTTAAAGGTAATTGACCAATTTCCCCCCGTTCCCCAAATTCTTTATTGACACTATATACCTGGACATATTAAAATGTATCATATACAAAATGACAATAACAACAATGTCCAGACATGTCAACCCTCCCGATTTCGGCGGGAGTCTCCCGATATTGGGCACCATCTCCCGGGCTCCCGATCGGGAGATGGAATCTCCCGATATCACGCACCCCCGTAAATCAAAATGAGAGTGCCTACGATTTTATGGCCTATCGCTGACACAAAGTGCAGGAAGTTATCTGCTTGTTATAATCTCCGATTGCAATTAGCCCCGAGTCAATTAAACAGGTCTTCATTGTCAAAGCATGCCTATCATTCGACCACCGTAATTGCGGCGATGCATAGTAAACAAAGGCACCATTGTTTACTGGCCGTCGCTTCAACAGCGGATTACCAAATGACTGGCGACTCAGGGATGCCAAAACAGATTACATACGGCTATATAATTCAGAGTGTCCGTGGAAAGTGGCAAAGTGTATGTGTTTATCATAATAATGTTTACAACCACTTCAATAAGAGTTCAAAGAGAAAGGAAGAATTTAAACCGTTTCTAGAGTTCGCCGATGTGGAACCATTGAAAATTCTACAACACTCAAAAACATTTGTTTCGACCAAAGTTATAAATAAAGCCGACGACATCACAGTGGTTCCGTACGACGTCGGGGAGAATCAATTAGCCAATGATATTATCGCGATCGGATTTGTGGCACGTGACTGATAAAGAAGTTCCCCTTTAGCGAGAAAGTGTTACCGGATCTCAAACTCATCAATCCGAAACGAGAATTACGCGAGGAGATCGACATTAAATCGGTTGTGCGCTTGGCGAAGCGGTTCAATTTAGATATGAACTTTGACGATCTGTGTTGTGTATACCAAACAGCAATGCCGATAGAGAGAGAGTGTTCTCGATTTGCAAAAAAGTGCACACATGCTTTCGTTCGGAATTGGACAATGATACCATTTGCGCATTGCTATCATGCAAACTAAACACAGACAGTTCATGTTACGACTTTGTTGAAAGTTGTTCCAAACAATGAAATGTTGAAAGATGCCAAATCTGCTACAATGTCATATAACAGGGAGCATTCTTCCAAGAAGTAATTTGTTAATGTTAATAATTATGTTGGAATAAAATTAATAAATTTAAATAAGTTTTATTTTCTTTATTTTCATGTTATAATGGAGGGATAATGCGATGAAAAAAAATCTCCCTATTTCTCCCTAAATCTCCCTATATTGGAAGACTGATCTCACTATTTCATATAATACCAGGTTGACATGTCTGACAATGTCCTGGTATGGGTGGGGGGACTTTCCCACAAAACTCGCAAACACCTTAATACATACATTCAAAATCTAACAACACAACACTTCATGCATTTTTTATTACACAAACTGTTTATGAATGGACGATCGCTGAAAAAAAAAAAGATTTAAGATAATGCATATAATTTAAAGTCTCCAATATGACAAACATTGCCGCTATCGGTGTCAGAAATTTATATATAGCATTAAATAATAAACTAGTTATGGGTCCTCAAAGGACTATAAATGGCAATGTTTATGACACATTTCAGATGGAAGTGGTTGAGGATGTCTTTTAAGCACTATATATTTCTCTAAGCGGCATCTCTCATCAAGTTCATGTAGAAAGGATTGAAGGAATAGTGTGTCGGAGTTGAGTTTGGTTCTGTATATGTAGTATTTAACCCTTTGAGTGCCAGGTCGATTTTTGTATCAACCCATATACCCTGTGCCAATGCATTCTCTTATATATGCGAGTCGACCATAGGTCGCCTCGCATATATAAGAGAATGCATTGGCCTAACAATTTTTTTTTTTTTTTTTTTTTTTTTACAATTTTAATAATTTATTTATTATATTCTTTAACAGACATATTTTGTAGGTTTAGGGCCGATGAGCTCATCGGCCCCTGGCACTCAAAGGGTTAAGAAGTGTCAGAAGCTTCTTTTTTTTAATTTGGCTGGCGGGAAAGACCGAATTGGCCAAATTATAGTGACAATCATGTAGTAAATCTAATTTCTTACCTGGATGCAGCTATCTCCTTGACAAATTGCTAAATTACAGGTAACATAGAATCCTTCAGGAAACTCTAGGTGGGCTGGCAGTTTGAACTCGGGAGATGTCAGTCTGATGTTTAAATTTGAATTGAATCTCTTGTGGGAGAAGCCTCGACTTGCCATGTTGTGGTTCACTGCACACCTGTCAGAAAAGTTTGGTACATTAATCTTTTTTTATACTAAATGGTTCTCCTATCAGTTATAAAACTATACACTGGAATGGTCTATTATTCCTCTGAACAGATGTTCAGGAAATACAGACAGACGAAAAATAATAATTAAAGGTGGCCGACCAGTTTCCCCCGAAATGGTGGTGAACTCCAAGATGGCTAACACCAAGGGGGTGGCTAAACCGAGATTGGCAGTGTTAAAAAAATTATTAAAATCTGTTAATATTTGTTCCGAGATATTGCGCTTACGACAAAAAAATGGCGAAAAATCATCAAACTGACAACTCTGGTAAAAAAAATCTGAATCTGACAAAAATGATTTTCGAAATCATCTAAGATATTGTGGCAAAGAACTCATAATTTTTGTTAGTGAAATCGGTTAATATTTGTTCAAGTTATTGCATTTATGACAAAACAATGGCGAGAAATAGTCAAAAAGGCATAACTCAGGTAAGAAAAATCAGACGAATCTGGTTTTTGAACGCGTCCGAATTATTGCGGCAACCAACTCATAAACATGAAATTAGGGAAAATCGGTTAAGATTTGTTTGAGTTACTGTGTTTATGACCAGATCGGACCGACGGACGCATAGACAGACGGATGGTGCTGATTTCTATAGTCCCCCGAAATTAATTTGGGGGGGTTGGGGACAATAAAAGCGCATAAAGGATTCATATTAATTGGTGGGAAATGTTCTTTTGTTTAACTTATTATCTGAACATTTGCGAAGGGAATCACTTGTCAATGAGTATTTATTAAAGAAAGAATTGCAAGCATTTGCTAATTACATCCTACTTTGGAATTCAGATTCTGCAGTTATTTTTTATTATTGTGCATTTTTTGTGCCGACAATGTAGGGCCATGATCAATCTTTAAAAAAAAAAAAATTCAAAATATTATTCGAACGCATATAATCCAAATCCAAATTAAAAAACAAAAAGTTTCAAACTCAAATGCACCAGTGATCGTGACTGCGTCAATGATATAATACGTTTGTTGCAATGCAGCATCAGATACAGAAATCGCAGATGATGCACCGTTTGCGACATCGTCTGTATGGGCCTACATTTAGGCACATCAAAGTTTGTTGTAACTATGTATTGAACCAGTAATTCGACAACAAATTCCTAACCTTCTATTTCATGGTTAAAATTACATTTTACTTATATATTTTCAACTTGAAGCACATTTAGATACAAATGCTTATAATGAATAAATTTTGCTATGTTGTCAATTGAATTATAGGCTATCAGTAGCATGTATGTGTCTGGGTTCAGATGCTATGACGACCCCTTCCCTATATGTATGTGTGTGTCTTATGGTCCCATAGTCTTACAATGCCCCTTTTCTGTGTATGGTTGACTTAAACACCTCCTTTTCTTTGTTGTTTTTATTTTATACATGTAGGTCTTCCTTATTTTTAGTCCCTCCTTTTCTATGTTGTATTTATCTTAGAAACGCCTCCTTTTCTACCCATGCATTTATGTCTGGAACGTTCTCGAACCTTCTAGAATATTCACGTGTATCAGTTATGAAAATTGTGCTTAATCAATTATCGGACATAAAGATTGACTTTTCGGTCCACTGTTATTTCAATGGCAAAAAATCATAAATTTTATACCCCTTTAAGATTTGGTGTGTAATCTCAGGACTCTTCATCACTCGATACCACTTGGCATGCTTTCTCTCACAATGCTAATTACTGCTAGGCAAACTTTCTCTCACAAATGCTAATTACCGCTAAGCATACATTCTCTCATCATGCCGTAGACAATGCCAAATGCAATCAAAGTGTGTCACATGATCTCCCATTCCTTCTGGAAGGTTCGAAGGGCTAATTTTGCTTCAATTTGAATCCCAACATTTTCAGGCATAACATTGCTTTCTCTCACAAATGCTAATTACCGCTAGGCATGCTTTCGCTCACAAATGCTAATTACCGTCATCATACATAAAGATTGACTTTTCGGTCCACTTATTTCAATGGCAAAAATCAGATCTGTTAAAAAACTTTTCTTTAATATTTGGTGTGTAATCGTATTCTCAGCAATCATTTAGCGCTCGATACCGCTGGCATGCTTTCTATCACAAATGCTAATAATAGAGTACATCTCTAAAGCAAATTCACAAAGCGAGAATGTTCCTCGTATACAACGCAAAGGCCCAGACACAGTCCCTCGAAGTTCGTAGTTACTTACAATTCTGTGATAGAATGAAGCATTTTTCAAAAGCACACATTTAAGTCATTTACTGACGAGCCATTCATTCTGTGTTCCCCAACATTTATTGGGTTTGTGCATTGAGTTTGGTGAACATATGAGACCGTCATTTCATAGATTATCCTATTTATATCACATAAAGCACATAACTTTTCTCATCCGACTACATATATAGCTGCCCTAACGTTTGTTTACTATCTGGAGATATCGCTATAATTTAACGTACTGTGTGTAATCCCCAATTGTGGACAGAACACCAGAGGTGTTACCATTTACACCATAGGCAGACTGAGAGATCATTTATAATAGATAGATTAACCAATAGTACAGATGCTTACTGCTCCAGAGAGTCTGGCCTTCTCCCAGTGTTTTCTCTTGAAGCTGTTAATAACTAATTAAAACCTCTCTCCTGGTTCTTCTGTGCTTTGATTGAAAAGCACAAACATATGTCAGTAACTGCGGTGAGACACAAACAATGTATGTCAAATTTAACCCTTTGAGTGCCAGGGGCCGATCTCATACAGTTTGTAAAATCGGCCCTAAAAAAAATTAAAAATGTTTGTTTTTTTTAGGTTGAATTTTTTTGGGTATGCTTAAGCATGCTGCATGCTATAACGAATTTAAAAACAAACTGGATAAGTCCTTAGGGGCATGTTATAACTCAAAACTATCACCAAGTATTCATAGTAATAAGTTTGATGCCCATGAAAAACGTAAGATTCCCTAGCACTAAACCTACAAAATAAGTCTGGCACTGAAAGGGTTAAGCATATAAGAACAAATTATTAAAATTGTAAAAACAATTATAAAAAAATAATAACAAATGATGAAAAATTGTTAGGCCAATGCATTCTCTTATATATGCGAGGCGACCTATCGTCGACTCGCATATATATATAAGAGAATGCATTGGCACAGGGTATATGGGTTGATACAAAAATCGGACCTGGCACTCAAAGGGTTAAACATCATTCACTAACCAACCTTATTAAATTGACATGTGTAAACTTTAGCACACCAGAACCATCCGCAAAATATGAATTTAGAGGTGTACATACAGCCTTATAAATCTTTCTGGGAGGACTTCTTCATTCCTGTACGAGTCGTCAAAAGAAAAATCGACCCTAACACCGCATATAAACCACTGTCCTAAATACGTTCAACCCATAATGGGCTATGAATCGTCCTATGGGAACAAGTCCAAACATTTCCAATGTAATTTATCGGAATGCCCATCATAACCATTTGTACATTTTTACAAACTCATTGAATACATGGCTTTATTATATTATTAATGGGCCAATATTGATTATATTTCTTCGCCCATAAAACACCACTTTAGCATATTTCCACAGACGCATGTTAGGACATCTTACTATGCAGAATCGTTTTTCTTGCGGATATTAGCACCACTTGGATTTGGTACATTAAACAATGTTAATTGTTTTTATTGGAAGCATGGTGGTTTATCAGCGTCTGCCCTAATAAAGTAACGCTCTCTGAAGGAATTATCAATTATCAACCATTCCGATGTACAGTAATGCCCCAATTAATAGACTCCTTTAACCACAGCAGAATTATGGCTAACTTTTCAGGATTTAGTCGGAAATATGGCTTGTTGCCATTCATCCTGAAAAGTTACCCATAATTCTGCTGTGGTTAAAGGAGTCGATTAATTAGGTAATTACTGTAATTTAACATAACCATTTGTACATTTCTATAAACTATCCATGGCCTTATATAATTATTGGGTACATGTATGGAAAATATAAATGAACTCTCATACAGAGTACCTGCAATAGTACCCATCATATTAGCCTGGGGATTAAGGTCTTCTAGTAATGATTTGTCGTTATTTACTTCAGAAATGGTTCCTATAGCATACTATTGTACCCGTTGGGTTACTTACCTTAAAGTTGCACATCACGTTTACCTGTAAATAGACAACTCAATTCTCTGCATTACGAATGTATTTCAAATGGAATTGGGGGTTTCTGCTAATGATACGGTGTTATTTAGTTTAGAAATGGTTGTTATTGTATTTCATTGTGCTAGTTTATGTCACAGACAAAATGCGCACCCCCTCTTCACATTGACTAATAAGCATTTATAATGTCAAAATCTGGTCTAAATCCGTCTTATTAGTTATATATACGGCTAATTTCCTTTAAGTTAACTCATTTTACATTAAAAATATGCTTCATCTGAAAATTCTATACATCTGGAATTTGGTTTTTCTTCTGATGCAATCCATTTCTGTATGTGTCATCGTTTGTTTAAAAGCCTGCATATTGATAATGTAATACACTGGGATCCTCGTTAAATTCAATTTCAATGTAATTTATCGAAATGCCTACGATTTGTACATTTCTACAAACTCATTGAATACTTATTAAATAATTATTTGGGCACATTTCTTTCATGTATGGATAATGTAAATGAACACTCCGAGGGCAGGTAGAGAGAGAGCTAGCTAGACAGACAGACAGACAGACACAGACAGACCGACACCATATAGCAATATATACGAGGGAGCAGACTGAGAAATGCAAGGTATTCCTTGTGTCTGGCATAATATTACCTTAATAGGTTGTGCTATTTCAGTTCTCCATATATGGGTGTTCACAAATAAGGTAAACGCTCTTCATCAAGCAGGATTACTCCATTGTTAACCATTATATGGTCAATTCCTACACTATCAAACGCAGTGTTTCAATAATGGGTTTCTTACAATTTATAATCACTAAATATTGGTTATCAGAGACCCCTATTAACGCTCTGTATATTTTCAACCCATAATAGGTTTGGAATCGCCATACGGGTCAATGTATACACAATTCCATGTATTTTAGCGAATTCAATCTAACCATTGTAAAGAGAAAAGCTACTAGGAACAATACACTATGTTTACATAACTGACTATAGACAATGCGGTAAAGTGGCACCCATCAAGTGTATTGCAAGGGTTTTTAATCGGCAACCGATTATTGCATATATTTTTATTTGGAGTGGTCATATATCTATGCAACACTGTCTCGTATGAAGTATAGGCTTCTAGTAAACTGGTGGGAGGTTAAATCAACGACTGCCGGAAATCCTAATGGTAAGCTATTTTTAGATAAGGGATAAAGAGCGTATATATGACTAAATTAATTATAGAACTGAGGTAAATTTCACTTTATTATTTAACCCTTTGAGTGACAGGGGCCGATATTATCGGCCCTAAACCTACACAATAAGTCTGTTAAAGAATATAATAAAATATATTAAAATTGTAAAAAATTGTAAAAAAAAATAAAAAATTGTTAGGCCAATGCATTCTCTTATATATGCGAGGCGACCTATGGTCGACTCGCATATATAAGAGAATGCATTGGCACAGGGTATATGGGTTGATACAAAAATCAGACCTGGCACTCAAAGGGTTAAAGAATAATGCTATACAATACCACTTAAACACACAATCCAGGGATTTTATTAGCTTCTTCTGCGACACCAGTAGACTATTTTGGAGTTTGGGCATGTTGATCATCAACCACTGGTAATTGACACCTCCGGCTATAAATTAGAATGCTTTTTCATCAGCGATCTATGCGTTGGATATTTTTGTTATTACGATTGGGACCCATGTTCACCCTTTTTAGTTTTAAGCGATTAATCACCATAACTCCAAATTATTCCGAATGTCCAAACGAGTTCACTATCTAATTCTGAAATAGGTTTAGTTGGGCTTACAATGTGATCCAAACTGGTTGTTCATTAAACATCTTTTCAGTCGTAAAGATAGCACACGGTTCCCGCATAATAATGTAACCATAAATTGATGTAACTTATTCAAATTACAAACTATTGTCATTGAAAACCATGCGGTATTCAGCAAATCGGGTAAAGTTATAACCAATAAGTACACGAATCTCATGTATATCGTTTTTAGTAATTCCACATAATATCCTGCAATCTGAAAACAGTTGATCCAATATATCCAGCAAGATATATATTTCAAATTCTGTTCTCTCAACCAAAGTATTCAATCTCTTTCTACCATCAGCAAAATTTCCTTCTAGAAGTTCCGTAATTATTATTTTACTCTCCCTTAAGAACCTTGTACATTGTAGTTCTGTTTTGATGCCTTCATTTATTGTAGACATTTCTACTAAGTCATTGTAAATTTTCTCAAGCATTTCTGAGGGTAATATTCCCTCCATAATTCCTAATTTACAAAACCCTCTGTTTGTTCGAGGAAATCCGCTACCTCACAGGTCATTGAACATGAGTAATTTTAGTTTCTCATCATAATGCATAATTAGCACCGATGTTACACAATTCGTGGCTCTAAATTTACCGTCCCTAGTGAGCATTTGATCTCTAATCGCCATTGGAAAAGTATATAGTTCTTATTATAATATTTCTAACAGCCAAAATCGAGCTATATAATGCATGGACAAAAAGGAATGATAACATCTGTTCACCAATTTGATGTATTCTAGTCATAGTTCATTGATATTATTACTCTAAAATCTCCATTATATGGAGAAAATAAAGAGCAATACTGATGTCGACTAGTGTATAAATACTTCATGTATTCTTTTCATCAATTATATGTATTATGTATTATTACTCCTATAAATATGGTCTGTAATCTGTTACACAGAGGAAACAAAGCATGTACCACATTGACAGTCTCATGTCATGAAAGGCCTACTATGTGAGCACGTGTGTATATTAATTCCACATATTCTTTTACCATTCATACAGATACACCTTAATGCTGGTATATACGGAGGTATCAAACATTGGCCAAGAAAAGGCCTACTATGTGGACACGTGTATACACATTTACTTGATGTATTCTTTAATCGTTCATTTCGTACACACAAACTCTTTATTATCAATCATTTATATCATTATTAGTAGAAATATAGTCCAAACTAGCCGATATATGGAGAAATATTGCACCAATACTGATTTATTGTTGGTAACTGAAATTATTGCATCATGCATCTCAACTAAACAAGCGAGACAACTCATCACAACACATGAGTACGTAATATTTCTGAAGCATATGGTGCTTTGTATCGCAGTGTACATTTTCAAACTCATTGTTATCATTTATTGAATACACTTTTTTTTAGTTGTAAGTCATTGCCTATAGGTGTTATGACATATGCACGTGCGTCTACGTTGTCGTTATATACCTATATGTACAGGTTTATTAATGCAAATACAGTATATATATGTGTTACGACATATATTAAGCGAGCTTTTACTGGCAAATCACGTATAAACGCTCTTTAATGTAGTTAAACTGTTGCGTTTTCACACGTACGCCTACGTCTTTGTGGTTTTTTACGTGGTATTCTTCACATGCATGTTTCTTAAAGCAAATCCATTACATATATACGCGCATTATTGCGTATATTAAGTGCCATTTCACTGGTAAATCACGTATAAATACACTCTATAGTTGAACTATTCATTTCTGCATACGCTCCACTCTATGAAGGGCTGGGGTGTCATATCAATATGCCATTATATGCACAAAGGCAATTCAAAGTATGCATGTACGTGTCTGATTTTGTGCCCATGCTTTCTTAATTCAAACTCTTTACATATATGTGGGTTATGACGTATATTTTAATGGTAAAGTATATATAAATGCTCTTTAAGATAGTTAAACTATTAAGATATGCATATGCTAGGGTCTGCAGCGGGTTTATGTACATATCAATAGGTCATTAAATGACAAGTCATATATATAAACATTCTTTACTGTGACTCATCTATTGAATTTTCCATACCCCCGTGTCTACAATATGTTTATATTGTGACGTATATCCATCATTAATTAGAAAAACATGTTTAAAAACTCTTTAGTGTGGCTGTAGTATGTACACGTATGTCGTTTATAGCCCTTAAAGGGCAATCGGTCATTATATGGTCAGCCTTAATAATTATTTTTAGAAATACCTGGTATATGATCATTATTCACTATAGCGGACGAGAGATTGGAATGCGTCTTACCTATACAGTTACGTGCACTTGAATGAAATAACAAGTACGATATAATCGTACTATATAGGGGGTTATGAGGTGTTATCTACGTATTTTCATGCAATATATATTTGTAAATTACAGCAACAGATCTTTTCCCGCCTATTATCACTGCGCGATTTAGACCCCTTGTGGTTAGCTAAGGCAAAAAATAAAAAATTATTTGTTTCCTATTACGGAGCCAAAAAATTCCAGGTAGGTAGGTAGGGATTTTTTTTTTTTTGGTAATATTTTTTTATTTTTTCCCCGAACAGTTAAGAAGTAAATTAATGCTTACTCTTTATACTTGTGTTAAGGCTGTCCATGTATATTGCAAGTAACTGTTAATTTAGCACAATAATATGATAAGTATTGTCAATGTGGACAAACAAATTCCTCCCTGACACTCAACTACATGTATGCAGCTCTCTTGTAATTATTCTCTCAGTTTAGCTTGAGGTGGCACATCTTCCTCAGAGCACAATATGGACATATCAACAGGCCCAAGACGAACACCATAATAGGGCTTTTCTATGACTTTATAATAACATAACTTGTATGTTATTAATTCAATCCTCACTTAAATATTTGGTCATATGCCTCAGGACCCTAAGACACGTCCACTGTCAGGATATCTCACATGCGCCTCAGACACATTGCACAGGGTGTAAATATTCCTCAGACACCCCTCAATTGCATTGAAATATAAAGTCCCACACCACACTGAAAATGGTACCACAGGCCACACCTTGACTGAGATACCACACCTCAGCATTCAAATTGCCCCCTACTTTGAAATTCCTTATACACACTGGCATATATGCATTGCTTGTATGGTTTATACACCCAAACAAACCAGTAGATAATTTCATGTGCTTTTTTAGTGCCCATCCCAGAAGGCTGTTTGATATGGTAGACATGCAGCCAGCTTCATACTGTCTGTATACATACTAGTAACTATGCATGAACACTATGAATCCTTGATTGACTGGGAAGAGGAACTCTAAATTCTGATATAGAAAGTCTTCTACATGTATATTGCTCTCTAACAAATAAGACTTCTTCCCATAAGACATGGGAGTATCAGTTGAACAAACAAGATTACCACAGGCAGGTTTTAAAGACTGCAGATTTATTGGTGTTGAATGTGGATTCATCTGCACAACCACAAATGGACATGTATTTTGATAGAAGTAAATTGTTTTTGAAAATTCCATCTAAAATTATTGCTGCTTAATGTAAACATAGTATGGAAACAAGACGATTGGTACCTTGGACGATTGGTACCTGGACGTTTCGTACCCACAGGACGATTGGTACCAGTCTTGTTTGGACGTTTGGTACCAAGTCAGGAAAGACGATTGGTACCAGACAATTTATTTAATGTTTTAAGAATATATACGTATATATTATGGTGTTATATCAGTAGTTTGACTTACTGTAGACAATTGGACCGTATATTTTATTAATCTTAGTACATTTATTTATCTATTGGGCGAGTCTTTAATGTCAATATTTGTAACTTTTGCAGCAATGCCTATATAATATCTTTCCTTTATGATTGGTAATGCCTACGCGGTTAATTGTTTGGTCACAGTGCGTGTTGTTTTAGCTAGTGATAAATGGTCAAGGTGTCTTGATTCTTAATCACTAACTGAGCTGTAATCACCGAGTTGTAATCACCAGGCTTTGATCTGAGGATAACTGGTCGTTGATCAAATTTAAATGTTTTCACAATGATAACTCACAATAAAAACAACCACGCGTGCGATTATCACTGTTGTGATAAAGAATATATATAAATTGTCGGTTAATTCTAGAGTGGTCATTATCAGTCATTTGTTCATTATGTCTGACTCACTATCCGACGACATATCCTGTATCTCGTGTTCTGCAGAAGTTAGACCTCGACAACATGGTCTCCAATGCGAAGGTTAGTACAAACTTGTTGTCTGTTTTCCCAAAAATATTCAGCCGTTATTTGCATCGTAATATAACTCGTATATCATATATACCATGCAACCAGAGTTCCAGAGCAGAATTAAAATAATATTATTCATTTTCTTTCAACAGGATGCCAAAGATGGCAACATCGAACTTGTAATACAGGTGTCTCTTTACAAGAATATCGGCATGCCATTAGAACAGCTTCTCACATAGAATGGGCATGTGAGGAATGCCGACGTATGTTTATTCCAGCATCAACGATAGAAGAAGGCATCTTCCAAGCAGAGTTTCAGGCTGATCCGAACGTCGACCTACCAAAGCCACAAAATCTCATCCGACAAATAAATCGAAATCGACAGAAACGACGACCAAAAGACCCCAGAAACTGCGAATTCGATATAAGTACCGACTTTCTTCCTGCAGATAAGACCAGAAACAGCAACATCCCATTCTACATCCTTATACCCCAGTTATTCGACGAGACAGTGATCACTAACATAAACGTCAAGCTCGTTGGTGAAAAGAAATTGAAGCGGTATCAGAGGCTCCGACATCGGGAAAACCAGGCACAACTATTCACGCTTTGGGCTGAATATGAAGATGGATCCAAACAACTTTCCACTTGCCAGCTGCTGAAATCATGCGCCAAACTCTTCGCACCAAAAGCTTCTCCGTCGTAAATCGACAATATATCGTAATTTAAACAATGTGCTATATACTATCTATTTTGTTTTTATCTTTGTTTTTACTTGTTATTTTTCGTCAGTGTACATGATATATATGATATTCCAATAAAACTGAAAAACACTATCACAATTAACTTTAAATATAGCCCAACACAATTTTATATGGTACCAATCATCCACACTGAAATGGTACCAATCGTCCACAGGGTACGAAACCTCCAGGTACCAATCGACCCGTGGGTACGAAACGTCCAGGTACCAAACGTCCAAGGTACCAATCGTCTAGAAACCCATAGTATATAGTATATATTTAGCGATAAAGATGTGGTTACATGCCAATTACATGCATTAAACCAATTTTTTTTTTTTTTTTATATTATTATAAATTGTTGGTTGAAGTTTGAAAAAAAAAGTCCAGGTCGGCCCAATTTCGGCAGGTCGGTCGGGTAACCGGAAACACAGATGTTTTTTTTTTTGGCCTAACAAACATGCTGTTTCGATTATATAGTGATGGATCAATGGTCTCACTGACAAATGTGCAAGGAAATGTCTTATTTCTTAATTGATGGACTTCATTTACAGTATACGCACCTGTATGTCTTCTTCGAAGTATTGATGGTAAACTTAATTTTTCACCAGTTATGGGAATGTTTAGAGCAAGTTGGTTCCACACTCAAAGTGTTATATGTTAGAGAAATGTGTTAACATATAAATTTGAACTGATTCCACAAAATAATGGTGATAAAACTATGAAATATAGGCGATAACCCAAGACCAATCATATAAAACTAACGAATGTACTACACACAAATACGTTGGGTGTATCCTTTAATGTAATGCCTCCACATGTATAAACACGCAGTGTTTGGAATATGTTAACTTCAAAATAGTTAAAGTACACATTTGTACTTCAAATTTCATTCTTTACGGTCGATTTCCTGTTATGAATCTACTCGTTTTATAAACGCGTAATAAGCGATTCCAAAACATCTATTTGACCATTTTTTTAAACATTATCACTATATTTGGCGCATAAAAAACGTGCTAAATTTTAAAAACGCGAATTTAAAAACGTGAATATAGAAACTGTATTTAAACTAAATACGTTTGGAGCATCATTATTATCAGATTTGTTGACGCATTTTCACCACATCACACGCTGAAAGAAGCGATCATATGGTGTAGCGGTATGTATACTCTCACGATGGCCGAGTTAAAAAAAAGCACACGCCAGCCCCCCTTCTCCCCCGTTTATAGGGTTTTCACGAAAAAAAGTTTTAGAAGAATGGTATAAAGAATGGTATAGAGTTTTACAGAGGGGAGAGGTAGAAAGATAAGGAATCAAAGGATATGGGCAGAGTCGAGAAAGAGAGAAGATGGAGGGAAAAACACAGGATCAGGGGTAATGGAGTGCAGGAAAGGGAAGAAAAGAGGATATGAGAGTGTATAAATTGGAGATGGCGTATATACGGGGTGAGGTAATATTGTTGTAATACAAATTGTTCATGGTTTTTAAATATTTGAATTCACATATAGCAAGAGTATAGGAGGTTAAGAGAAGACATTCAACAGAGGTTTATACATGGGAGAGCTGTAGATGGCGAACATGTAAAGAATTAAAGGCGATGAAGGGAGGTAGAGGGGCGACATAAAGGAGATAACAGAAGAGTAAATGGGGCAGTGGGAGAAGACAGTGAATAGAGGTGTACAAAGGAGAGCTGGGGAGGGGGCACATGAAAAGAATTAAAGATGATGAGAGGGATAGGAATGAGACATAGGAGAGGAGAACAGTTGGCTAAATGGCAAAGGGTGAAGATGGTGAATAGAGTTGTACAAATGGGAGAGCTGGAAAGGGAGAAAATGTAGAGAATTAAAGGACATGTGGTATGGAGGTAAGAATGATAGGAGAGGAGAACAGAAGGGTGCAAGCATTGAGTATAACTAAATCACATGAAATGGGGGTTGGCGTGGGAAGGAGAGGGGTTACCATGGGTGCAGATGTGATTAGAGGGTAAGAGCTGGCGAGGGCGAAAAATGAAAGGTATATAATAAAAATGAAATGGCGTGAGGGAGAGGGAAGCAAATATATGAGAAAAGAGGGCCGAAGGGGGTGAACACAGTAAACATAGGTGTAAACATCAAGAATAACTAAATCATGTGAACTTTGGGTGGAGTGGAAAGGACAAAGGAGATGGGGTAAAATTGGGAACATGTAGAGAATTTAGGTGTAAGCATAGATGGTGGGAAACACAGGAAAGGCAAAGCGACAAAGGAGAGGGGTAAATATGAAGACATTGAATGGAATTGTAAGTATTAAGTATATCTGCATCATATGAACTGGTGGTGGGTGTAGGAAGGACACAACAGCTGGGTAAAAATAGATAGAGGGTAAAAAAGGAGAAAACATGCAAAGAGGAATAAGCATAAAGTAGCATTAAATTATAGGACATGGTAAGGGACATGGGCAAAGAAAATGAATGATGCATATACAGAGTAGCTTAACCCTATACCCAACAAAACGGCCAAAAACGGCCAAATAAAGCTTCAACAGCCTAAAATATCTTTGGTCTGTCTCAATAGAACCATACAAATATGGATATCATTGGAACCGGCTCCTTGACCACATTGTGATAGTTACAGTTATGCCCTGTGCCATTGCATTCTCTTATATATGCGAGTCGACCATAGGTCGCCTCGCATATATAAGAGAATGCATTGGCCTAAAAAAAATCTTTTTTTAACACTTTTTACCATTTTTTCTTGCATTCTTTAACAATTTTATAATGTGTTAAGCCAATGCATTCTCTTATATATGCAAGGCGACCTATAGTCGCATATATAAGAGAATGCATTGGCACAGGGCCCTTCTGTTGGGTAAAGGGTTAAAAAGGATAGCTAAGAAGTTTGGAAGGGGAGTGTATATTGGATGTGGATAAGGTTAAAAGAGGTAGAATTGTGGTAAATATGAAAATGTGTATAAGGGGCGAGGTGTGAAATGAGGGGTGACTTTTTTTCCCCGATTCAAGGTTTCTCCCCAGCCCTTTAAAATGGGGGAGAGTGGGCTGGTGCACTCTTGTTTTTAAAACTCAGCTGTGTGCCTGAGAAAAAATTATAACTCAGATCGTGAGAGTATAACATACCGCTACACCATATATGATCGCTTCTTTCAGCTTGTGATGTGGTGAAAATGCATCAACAAATCTACAACAATAATGATGCTCCAAACGTATTATTTAGTTTAAATACTGTTTCTATATTCACGTTTTCAATTTCGCGTTTTAAAAAGTAGTCATTTTGCATTGTCATACTTCGCCAAATAGCACGTTTTTTTTATGCCAGATAAAATGATAATTTTTTCAAAAATGGTCAAATAGACGTTTTTTGAATCGCTTATTACTCGTTTATAAAACGAGTACCGGTAGATTCATAACACGAAATCGACCATAAAGAATGAAATTTGAAGTACAAATGTGTACTTTTAACTATTTTGAAGTTAACATTATTTTTATACATGTGGAGGTATTACATTAAAGGATACACCCAACGTATATCGCCTATATTTCATAGTTTATCACCGTTACTTGTCAAATTTTGTGGAAATAGTTCAGATTTATATGTTTACACGTTTCTCCAATGCTTTGAGTGTGGAACCAACTTACTCTAAATATGACTGGCAAAAACATTCCCATAACTCGTGAATAATTCAGTTTACCATTAAAACTTCGAAGAAGACATACAGATGCGTATACTGTAAATTAAGTCCATCAATGAAGAAATAAGACATTTCCTTGCACATTTGTCAGTGAGACCAGGCATTGATCCATCGCTATATAATCAAAATGGCATGTTTGATTACTAACAACAAGGGGTCTAAATCACGCTTGATAATAGGCGGGAAAAGATCTGTTGCTGTAATTTATGAATATTGCATGAAAATACGTAGATAACACCTCATCACCCCTATATAATAGATTATATCGTACTTGTTATTTCATTCAAGCGCAATTAATGGTATAGGTAAGACGCATTCCAGTCTCTCGTCAGCTATAGTGAAGAATGATCATATACCAGGTATTTCTAAAAATAGTTATTAAGGCTGACCATATAATGATAAGGGCTATAAACGACATACTACATCCACAGTAAAGTTTTTAAACGTGTTTTTCTAATTAACGATAGATATATGTCACAATATAAACATATTGTAGACACGAGGGTATGGAAAATTTAATAGATGGAGTCACAGTAAAGAACGTTTATATATGACTTATCATTTAATGACATATTGATATTTATATAAACCAGCTGCAGACCCTAGCATATGCATATCTTAATACTATCATAAAGAGCTTTTATATAATTTACCATAAAAATATACGTCATAACCCACATATATGTAAAGAGTTTGAATTAAGAAAGCATGGACACAAATTCAGACACAAACATGCATACTTTGATTTGACTTCGTGCATATAATGGCATATTGACTAGACACACCAGCCCTCCATAGAGCTGAGCATATGCAGAATGAATAGTTTAACTATAGTAGAGTGCGTTTATACGTGATTCACCAGTGAAAATGGCATTTAATATACGCCATAACGCACATATATGTAATGGATTTGCTTTAAGAAACATGCACGTGAAGAATACCACGTAAAAAACCACAAAGACGTAGGCGTACGTGTGAAAACGCAACAGCTTAACTGCATTAAAGAGCGTAAAATAAGTAATTTGCCAGTAAAAGCTTGCTTGATATACGTTGTAACACAGATATTGTATTTGCATTAAGAAACCTGAACATAACGACACCGCAGACGCATGTGCATATGCAGAAATCAGTAGTTTAACTATAGTAGAGGGCATTTATATGTGATTTACCTGTGAAACTGGCACTTAATATACGTCATAACACCTATAGGCAATGACTTGCAACTAAATAATCTACAAATGTATTCGATAAATGGTAACAATAATGAGTTTGATAATTAGTACAGGCGAATTAGGGTTTAACCCCAAACTAATTGCAACACTAATGGCAAAGGTGCCATCGTATAGAGTAAGTCCGTTTATACAACATACAGAAATTTTACTGAACAATATTTGGGACAAATAGCAAAATTTCTGTTTCCATGGCAACGAGGGATGATTTTAACTGATTGTGAAAACTGGGTGTTAAATTGCGTGTGTGGCAAGAATTATTTAAATTATCTCAAATATTATGAACACTCATTGTTGCCTAACTTTTGAAATGATATTCACCTTTTCCGAAGGTACATAACGACAACGTAGACGCACGTGCATATGTCATAACACCTATAGGCAATGACTTACAACTAAATAAACTCCAAGTGTATTCAATAAATGATAACAATGAGTTTGAAAATGTACACTGCGATACAAAGCACCATATGCTTCAGAAATATTACATACTCATGTGTTGTGATGAGTTGTCGCTTGTTTAGTTGCGATACATGATGCAATAATTTCAGTTACCAACAATAAATCAGTATTGGTGCAATATTTTCTTCATATATCTGCTAGTTTAGACTATATTTCTACTAATAATGATATAAATGAACGATAATAAAGAGTTTGTGTATACGAAATGAATGATTAAAGAATAAATCAAGCAAATGTGTATACACGTGTCCACATAGGCCTTTTCTTGGCCAATGTTTGATACCTCCGTATATACCAGCGTTTGGAGTGTATACGTATGAATGGTAAAAGAATATGTGGAATTAATATACACACGTGTTCGCATAGTTGGCCTTTCGTGACATGAGACTGTCACGTGATACATGCTTTATAGGAGTAACAATACATATAATTGATGATAAGAATACATGAAGTAAGTATTTATACACTAGTCAACATCAGTATTGCTCTCTATTTTCTCCATATAATGGAGAATTTAGAGTAATAATATCAATGAACTTATGACTAGAATACATCAAATTGGTGAACAGATGTTATCACTCCTTTTTGTCCATGCATTATATAGCTCGATTTTAGCTGTTAGAAATATAATAAGAACTAAATACTTGTCCAATGGCCATTAGAGATCAAATGCTCACTGGGGATAGGTAAATTTAGAGCCACCAATTGTGTAACATCGGTGCTAATTATGCATTATGATGAGAAACTAAAATTACTCATGTTCAATGACCTGTGAGGTAGAGGGTTTTGTAAATTAGGAATTATGGAGGGAATATTACCCACAGAGATGCTTGAGAAAATTTACACTGACATATAGAAATGTCTACAATAAATGAAGTCATCAAAACAGAACTACAATGTACATGGTTCTTAACCCTTTGAACCCTGGCGCCCCACAGTGATCGACACCCTGACCCGGGGCTCCCAGTGGTATGTCCGCTTAAATTAGATAGTTTCTAGTAGCATGGTGTTGATTATGTTCAAATTGCGACACCAGTCTGAAACTTTACAGGGTTGTCCCCCATGGATCAGCGATCATTATAAGATCGCGAGACTTTGCCTCGCGACAACTCCTTGGTAACGGTTGCTAGGCAACTACCCGGAATTGACTGGAAAATGTAAATATATAGCTTATAGCGTCGTAATTCAACCTCAGTGATTGCGTTTTTTGATGCAGGTACTACCCTAACGTGAAATTTGAGATATACCGGACCAGAATAGTGAACCAAATATCCCATTTAAGGGTAGCAACGGTTGCTAAGCAAATACCACAACTGATCGAATGACATAATTGCACTAACCATTCAGTGGTATGTTTTGCCTTAATTTAGACAGTGTCTAGTCGCATGGTGTTGGTTATGTTAAAAGGGGACACCTACCTGAAACTGTGCAGGCATGATATATGCATGCACGGACCACTGATCATTGTAAGATCGGGAGACTTTGCCACCCGATCTCGCCTTAGAAACGGTTACTAGGCAACTACCCGAAATTTGCAGGATAAACGAATTCTAGCTTATAACGTTGTAATTATACATCAGCGAATTGCGTTTCGATGCAACCAATATCCTAATGTGAAATTAAGATATACCTGACCATGCGCGAGTAAGTCAACTTGATATGCGATAGACTTTTTGCTGCATGTGGCACAACAGAGACTGATATTACAGAGACCAGAAACAACGTAATTTCCCGTAACATATCGTGGCCCCATTGTTCAAGTAAGCTGTCTAGATTGTGTCTACTATACTAACATGTGAAACATGCAACAAAATGTCATATATAGCGCCACATTTAACTTAAACGCATTTTTTAAAATGAATTATAGTCTGCGCCCATGCGCATATTTTCCTAGCCATTTCTAGCGGGCAGCCAATCCATATAGACACCTTTGCCAGCGCTGACTTCAATAGGCCAATTTAAATATATATATTAGTGGGTATGTCGTGTATAAGTACGTTATAAACCATTTATTTGTCATTGCGCTAGTCTGCGCATGCGCGAATAAATCAACTTCATATGCGATAGACCCTTCCCCATATGTAGCAGAACACTGGTTAATATACACGAGGGTAATTTAAACTGAAATTGTGTGTCTAAATTACGTCTGTTCTGTACACACACGGGGAACACGAAATTATATGCCGTAAATATAGCGGCATAGTTCGCTTAAAATATCGTATGTTTTTGTAGATTATATGCTATGCGCATGCGCATATATTTCTACCCGATACTAGCGGTCAACCATTCCATACGCACCATGGGCGCCGCTGACATATGTGGAGGCAATTTAAATATAAATCAGTGGGTCAGACGCTCGTTATACTATATATAAATTTGCTACCGAATCATGTCGTCGCTGCACCGAAATATCGGTGTTACGGGATATAGTCACGGTTCGTTTGCACCTAAATATCGGTGTTACGGGTTCAAAGGGTTAAGGGAGAGTAATATAATTACGGAACTTCCAGAAGGAAATTTTGATGATGGTAGAAAGAGATTGAATACTTTGGTTGAGAGATCAGAATTTGAAACAGATTTCTTACAGGATATATTGGATCAACTGTTTTCGGATTGCAGGATATTATGTGGAATTACTAAAAACGATATACATGAGATTCGTATACTTATTGGTGATAACTTTACCCGATTTGCCGAATATCGTAGCATGGTTTTCAATGACAATAGTTTGAAATTCGAATAAGTTACATCAATTTATGGTTACATTATTATGCTGGAACCGTGTGCTATATTTACGATTGAAAAGATGTTTAATGAACAACCAGTTTGGATCACACTGTAAGCACAACTAAACCTATTTCAGAATTAGATAGTGAACTAATTGGGACATTCAGAATAATTTGGAGTTATGGTGATTAATCGCTTAAAGCTAAAAAGGGTGAACATGAGTCCCAATCGTAATAACAAAAATATCCAACACATAGATCGCTGATGAGAAAGCATTATAGCCGGAGGTGTCAATTACCAGTGGTTGCTGAACATCCCCAAACTCCAAAATAGTCTACTGGTGTCACGGAAGATGATAAAATCCCTGGATAGTGTGTTTAAGTGGCATTGTATAGCGTTATTCCTTAAATAATAAAGTGTAATTTACCTCAGTTACTATAATTAATTTAGTCATATAAACGCTATTTATCACTTATCTAAAAATAGCTTACCATTAGGAGTTTCGGCTGTCGGTGATTTAACCACCCACTAGTTTACTAGAAGCCTATATTTCATACGAGGCACAGTGTTGCATAGACATATGACCACTCCATATAAAAATTTATGCAATAATCGGTTGCCGATTAAAAACCCTTGAAATACACTTTTGATGGGTGCCACTTACTGCACTGTCTATTGTTAATTTGGTAAACATGGTGTATTGTTCCTAGTAGCTTTTCTCTTTACAATGGTTAGATTGAATTCCGCTAAAATACATGGAATGGGTTTACATTGACCCGTATGGCAATTCCAAACCCATTATGGGTTGAAAATATACAGAGCGTTAGAGGTCGCTGATGCGTATAATATAACCAATATTTAGTGACTATAAATTGTATGAAACCACTATTGAAACACTGCATTTGATAGTGTAGGAATTTGACCATATAATGGTTATCAATGGAGTAATCATGCTTGATGATGAGCATTTACCTTTTTTGAGGACGACCCCGATATGGAGAACTGAAAAAGCACAACCTATTTTAAGGTAATATTATGCCAGACATGAGGAATACCTTGCATTTCTCAGTCGGCTCCCTCGTATATATTGCAATATGGTGTCTGTCTACCTATCTGTCAGTCTAGCAAGCTCTCTCTCTCTCTCTCTCTACATCCCCTCGGAGTGTTCATTTACATTCTCAATACATGAAAGAAATGTGCCCAAATAATTATATAATAAGGATTCAATGAGTTTATAGAAATGAACAAATGGTAGGCATTTCGATAAATTACATCGAAATTGAATTTAACAAGGATCCCAGTGTATTACTTTAGCAATATGCGGACTTTTAAACAAGCGACAACATACGGAAATGGATTGCATCAGAAGTAAAATACCAAATTCCAGGTGTATAGAATTTACAGATGAAGCATATTTTTTAATGTAGATTAGATATAACTTAAGTAAATTGGCCATATATATAACTACTAAGACTGATTTTGACCAGATTTTGACATTCTAAATGATGCAAATGCTTGCTTATTAGTCAATGTGAAGAGTGAGTGCGCATTTTGTCTGACATAAACTAGCACAATGAAATACAATAACAACCATTTCTAAACTAAATAACACTGTATCATAAACAGAAACACCCAATTCCATTTGAAATACATTCGTAATACAGAGAATTGAGTTGTCTATTTACAGGTAAACGTGATGTGCACCTTTAAGGTAAGTAACCCAACGGGAACAATACTATGCTATAGGAACTATTTCTAAAGTAAATAACAAATCATTACTACGAGACCTTGTGATGGGTACTATAGGTACTCTGTATGAGTGTTCATTTACATTCTCCATACATGTACCCAATAATTATATTAGGCCGTGGATAGTTTATAGAAATGTACAGGTTATGTTTTAAATTACATCGGAATGGTTTGAATCCGCATGGCATTGATAATTCCTTAAGAGACGACGGTTTTGAAAATACAAAGAGCGTTTACTTTATTAGGGCAGACGCTGATAAACCATCCTTCCAATAAAAACAATAAACACGTTTTAATGTACACATTTTGAGCCACTTTGTAACAATGCCTTAGTGTACCGAAAACAAGTGGTGTTATGTCCGCAAGAAAAATGATTCTGTATAGTAAGATGTCCTAACATGCGTCGGTGGAAATATTCTAAAGTGGCGTTTTATGGGCGAAGAAATAGAATCAATATTGGCCCATTAATAATATAATAAAGCCATGTAATCAATGAGTTTGTAAAAATGTACAAATGGTTATGATAGGCATTCCGAGAAATTACATCGGAATTGTTTGGACTTGTACCCGTATAACGATTCATAGCCCATTCATATTTTGCGGATGGTTCTGGTTTTACACACGTTTAATAAGGTAGGTTAGTGAATGATGTTTAAATTTGACATCCATTGTTTGTGTTTCAGGGCAGTTACTGACATATGTTTGTGCTTTTCAATTGAAGCACAGAACAAGGGGTACGCATCTAAGATGCTTTTGTCGAGTTTTTTGGCAGTCTAACCAAACTTCTGCCAATAAGGTGCACAACTCCGGGGAAAAAAAGTCGGACAGTGGTATATTATTGCAATAGACCTATATTCCAAATATCAATTGAATCCATTAATATTTCATCAGTTATCGCACTAACGGTGATAAAATTAGACAATCTAAGACCCATAACTCTGCGAAAAAAAATTCGGACAAACCTAGTTTTTGAACTTGTCCGAGATATTGTGGCAGGAGAATCATATATCAAATATTGTTGAAATCGGTTAATATTTCATCGAGTTGTCGCGCAAACAGTGATAACATTGCTAAAAATAAATAAACTGAGACCCATAACTCCGCGAAAAAAATTCGGACAAACCTGGTTTCCGAACTCGTCTGAGATATTGTTGCAGAAGACTCGTATACCAAATATTGTTGAAATCGGTTAATATTTCATCGAGTTATCGCGCTAACGGTGATAAAATTGCTAAAAATAAACAAACTAAGACCCATAACTCCGGAAAACAAATTCGGACAAACCTGGTTTTCGAAATTGTCCGAGATATTGTTGTAAGAGTCTCATATACCGAATATTGTTGAAATTGGTTAATATTTGCGCGAGTTATCGCGCTAACGGTGAAAAACTAAAAAAAAAAGTCATCAAAGATGGATAACACTTGTCAAAAAGTTCGGACGCGACCCATTTTCTACAGGCAGTAATTGTCATTGGGAGCAACTCACATACCAAAATGTTTTTGAATCTGTTCACAAATGTCAAAGTTATAAAGCATTCTTTAGATCCGCCGCCGCCCGAAAAACTCGACTAAAAACCAGGAGAGAGGTTTTAATTAGTTATTAACAGCTTCAAGAGAAAACACTGCGAGAAGGCCAGAAACTCTCCGGAGCAGTAAGCATCTGTATTATTGGTTCATCTATCTAATGATCTCTCAGTCTGCCTATGGCGTAAATGTTAACACGTCTGGTGTTCTGTCCACAATAGGGGATTACACACAGTACGTTAAATTATAGCGATATCTACAGATAGCAAACAAACGTTAGGGCAGCTATATATGTAGTCGGATGAGAAAAGTTATGTGCTTTATGTGATATAAATAGGATAATCTACGAAATGATGATCTTGTACGTTCACCAAACTTTATGCACAAACCTGCATGCATTTCAATGACAGACTCATGGCAGTTAATGACTTACATGTGTGCTTTTGAAAAATGGTTCATTCTATCACAAAGAATTTTAAGTAACTACGAACTTCGAGAGACTGTCTGGGCCGTTGCATTGTATACGAGGAACATTCTCACTTTATGCATTTGCTATAGAGATGTGCTCTGTTATTAGCATTTGTGAGAGAAAGCATGCTTAGCGGTATCGAGCGCTAAATGATTCCTGAGAATACGATAACACACCAAATCTTAAAAGAGAAAAGTTTTTAAGAAATATATGATTTTTTGCCATTGAAATAACAGTGGACTGAAAGTCAATCTTTATGTATGATGAATGATTAAACACTATTTCGGAAAACTCTTGACCCCTTACATGTGAAGATGTTATTCAAGAAGGCTCTACCTAGCGGTAGTTTGTGAGAGAAACCATGTCTAGTGGTAATTAGCATTTGTGAGAGAAAGCAATGTTATGCCTGAAAATGTTGGGATTCAAATTGAAGCTAAATTAGCCCTTGGAACCTTCCAGAAGGAATGGGAGATCATGTGACACACTTTGATTGCATTTGGCATTGTCTACGGCATGATGAGAGAATGTATGCTTAGCGGTAATTAGCATTTGTGAGAGAAAGCGTGCCCAGCGGTGTCGAGCGCTGAAGAGTCCTGAGATTATACACCAAATCTTAAAGGGGTATAAAGAGTTTAACAGATATATGACTTTTTGCCATTGAAATAACAGTGGACCGAAAAGTCAATCTTTGTGTCCGATAATTGATTAAGTACGATTTTCATAACTCTGATACATGTGAATATTCGGGAAGGTTCGAGAACGTTCCAGACATAAATGCATGGGTAGAAAAGGAGGGATTATAAATAAGGAAGACCTATAAAATAAATACAACATAGAAAAGGAGAGGTTTAATTTAAGTAAGTCGGCCATACATAGAAAAGAGGCATTGTAAGACTATGAGATCATAGGACACACACATACATATAGGGAAGGCGTCATCATACCATCTGAACCCACTGACACATACATGCAGCTTAGACTGGTTCCTGGTCCAAAACTGAAAATTGGAAAATGTAGTAATCTGACCCCATTAGTATTAGAGGTTCATAAATAGCCAACTCTCGGGATCCAAATAAGAGTGTGCAGAATTAAAGTAGGGGGTGGAAAATATCCCAAAAATTAAATAAGAGTAGGGGGTGGAATAAAATTATGGGCATGAAAATTGAAAGATATTTTCAAAACTTCACTCTGATTTTCAGCACCAAACAACTGATAAACATTGAATGTAATACGTGCTAGTAGCAATGGTTAGAATGCAGCCAAAAAATTCAAATGATGTATACGATTGGAAATGTATCCATTTGAAAAAGATGATAAGTTGGCTAATATGACAATTTTGATAGGAAATTGGCTCCCAGGATCTTGGGTGAATTACAAAATTAGAGGAGGTGACTTAACTAAATGTCCTTCCTATTCAAGCCAAAAGGAATTAGCGTTCTGAGTTCAAAGATAAAGTGGGTTAAATTTCCCTAGTCTTGCAAACTTTGGTATTCGCATCATTATCCAGATCTCCGGACAGTATATCACTAATCTGGTATGTGAGGTTAGATATACTATGTCTGGGTAGGTTATAGTGGAATGCTACAAGTGTGTCAATTAAAGCTACTTTTCTCACACCCACAAATCCTAACAAAGGATAATAACAATCTGAAACTAGTAGACCATTTTTACAAAGGATTATACGCTGCTGGTGATCTTCCCTGGAGATTCACATCTCACCTCTCCTTATATGAATTACAAAATTGTTATATTCTTCCATACAAGCCTTGAAATAGTGTGCCTGTCATTTGCAGAATGAGGTCCCCAGAGGGTGATTTTAGTGATGCTACCCCGCATAGCGGGCTAGCATCACCAAATTCACCCTCTGGGAACCTCATTCTTCTGAGTTGTAAGCTGAATGAGGTCCCCAGAGGGTGAATTTGGTGATGCTAGCCCGCTATGCGGGGTAGCATCACTAAATTCACCCTCTGTGGGACCTCATTCTGCAAATGACAGACACCCTATTTCAAGGCTTGCTTCCATAATCCTTAAGCAGAGTAAGAGGTTACCATGTCATGTTGGAATTCACAAACACAGAAGATGGTAATCTTAAAACATAACTGTTATATATTGTGAGACAAGGAGCCATTGTTGTTTATCGGGCTAGCATCACCAAATTCACCCTCTGGGAACCTCATTCTTCTGAGTTGTAAGCTGAATGAGGTCCCCAGAGGGTGAATTTGGTGATGCTAGCCCGCTATGCGGGGTAGCATCACTAAATTCACCCTCTGTGGGACCTCATTCTGCAAATGACAGACACCCTATTTCAAGGCTTGCTTCCATAATCCTTAAGCAGAGTAAGAGGTTACCATGTCATGTTGGAATTCACAAACACAGAAGATGGTAATCTTAAAACATAACTGTTATATATTGTGAGACAAGGAGCCATTGTTGTGATAAGAAGTGCCAATAATTGACTCGCCAGAAATTTTGCCAATTAATTAACTAATGATTTATTAGATTGAATTAGCAGCTGAAACTAAGAAAAAGGAATCATTTTTGCGTTTGTGACTTCAAGAAATTAATAAACGTAGGGGTCCGAATAACCACCATAGGGACTAAGGATATACCCTGCGTGGTATTCGAGAATCACTGCAAATAAAATTGCCCAATCAACCTCTGTGATAAGTTTTTAAAAAATTGACAGGAAAATGTATGAATACAAGCTCGGATAAAGTTCTGCATGTTGTGAAATTTTCTAAGTCTAAAGAAGGGGGATAACTCCAGCAAAATAAGTCAGATGGCTCACATAATCAGAGGTGCACATGCAGGTTCCCATGGCAGTAAATATGTGTACCCATGTTAAAACAAATTGACCAAAAAATGTAGGAATTAAAGCTGTGACAAAATTGTGTGCACAGACTGCAAAACAGACGATGGACAGATGGATGGACAAGCCGATACCAGTATACTACCCCACAACTCATTCCGGGGGTATAATAATAAACATAGGGGCATGTTTGTTTGAATCCCAACACTATTATGGTCCTTCAAAAATAACTTTTCATCAAGTATGACAGCTGCTTTATCAATTCACTGAAAATTTCAGCTACCAGATGATATACAGTAACGCCCTAAGTAATCGACTCCTTAAACACAGCAGAATTATGGGTAACTTTTCAGGATTTAGTCGGAAATATGGCTTGTTGCCATTCATCGGAAAGTTACCCATAATTCTGCTGTGTTTAAGGAATCAATTATTTAGGGCATTACTGTAAGCATTAAGACTGCATCATAAATTCCTATTTTCTAATCTTTGGGGTAAATACTGACGACATCAATTTAGATTTCTTAAAATAGATTCCATGCAATGCTCTTGAAGCTATCCTCAGAGATGATTTATGGGAAGATATTGCAGCTCTCCTGCCATTTTCAAACAAACAGACGTGCGTGACTGACTACCGAAGCACTTAACACCTGCGGGACTGACTACCGATGCACCTACCCATTGTGGAAAAGGTTTATCGAATTCCTTCTGTCGATTCCATCCTCAAGGTCACATGACATTGCCCTGGCACTGTAATCATCTGAAATACAGATATTCTGTTAACCACATTGAAAACAAGAGCACGTCGTTTGGGCGTGGCATAATATGCCCATTTCTGGAGTAGAGTGGGGCATGTAGACAGAACCCATATTTGAACTTGATCTGTATACCAAATTTGGTTCAGTTCACTCGATTCAATCTAAAGTTATCATCTGGAAACTGCATATAAGGTAAAATCTAAGTCGAAAAAGGGGCATAACTCAGTCAAAATCATGCGGACAAAACCCATATTTGAATTTGATCTGTATTTTGGGGTGGTAAATTAATATACCAAATATGCTTCAGTTCACTTGATTCAATCTAAAGTTATCATCTGGAAACCAAAAACAGACAGACGACGGGTCATGGACAGACGGACGGACAACCCATTTACATAAAACACCTGTTTTTTCAAATGGGCGTTTATTCAGGGAACAATTAATTCAATCTTATAACTTTGTTTCCATCTGGCTATGAAGTTAATGACATATTTGATAAGACACCAGAATAATTGACACACCTGTAGTGTTATTTGATTAGACACCCAAATGATCAGTATATTCTAAGTCTAATTTATGAAGTTATCGCCCGAAACCAAAATATTGGGGAAATTCTTAGTCAACAAGAGTCATAACTCTGGTAAACAATTCTGAATACAGTGTGTCTGATATTTGAACAGCGGGCTAGTACTAAATCCACCCTCTGGGGACCCCATTCTGCTGTGGCCCCATCTACTCTGGAAATTATTTTTATAATCAAATTAACAAGTTTTTAGTTTCTTTAGAAACTTCAAAGATTCTTTTTCCTTTTTAGTTTCTCAATATCAACAAATTGGCAGACAAAACTTTTCATAAACGAGGTGCCCAATGGGTGCATGTCACCATCTTCACCATTTGGGACCTTACATCTGTGTCTAGGCCTTCCACTGCAGTTGAGGCCATGCGGAATGAGATCACACCCACCCCCCCCCCAACCAAGTACAATTCACCCTCTGGGGACCTCATTTTTATGCGAATGTCAGACACTATATCCAGACTTGCCTGTAAAAATTAAGAGGATGAAACACAAATTCAAAGTTGATCTGTACTCTAGATTCATGCGGGCAATTCACCTACAACAATCCGATAACTATAAAACTGGAGTCATGCGTCCAGATGGATGGACATCGGTGATTGTAAACCATGATATATCAGTCAGTTCGACAAGCTGAAACATGCAAAATGACTATAGCACCAGCCGATAACATGGAAAAAATTAAGAACAGATATAGAATAATTGCCTTGCAGCACACCATCTCTTTTCAAAGAAATTTTAAAATCTCAGTTAACACTAATTTTAGGTGACCTTGTCAGGTTTGTATTTTAATTATGCATTATGTACATAATACAAAATAATTAGAAAGTAATTGTAAGCTATATTACATACTAATCAAAGCTTGCACTCTGAGATGTAGCTGTAATTTGCTGTCCTCTTTGATTCTGTGGACTGTCTTGTTCTTTGAGGTTACAATCAACGATGCCCTTGTATACTTCCGCAGACTGGCCATGATGTCATTGATATTGGTGATCTGTGGGTTTTCTAAATCAAAGCTGGAAAAAGATGCAAAAGTGTTCACTACTGTCTAGGGTATTACAGCACCACCCTCGCCACACACCCCCCTCCCCCAAATAGATAATGAGGTCCCCAGAGGGTGAATATAGTGACGCTACCCCCGAACAGTGGGCTAGCATCACCAAATTTACCCACTGTGAACATCATTCTGCTTAGGCCTAAAGTGCTATGGGAGAACTAGGATTAGATTGAAGTTCCCTGGTTGAATATATGATGTTCACCCATTATATAGTCACCTTGATTATGCATTTTATCTTTAGTATCTATAGTCTCATTGTTTTTAGTTACTTTCAGTCCGCCGATAATCCGTCGGAGGACTATAGTAATGAACCTTGTGTGTGCGTGCATACTGAGGTTTGTCCGAGTCGGTATTCTGTAATTTACTGGTCAATTTTTTTTAAAACTTGGCACATATATCAAATGGTAACCTGCGCACCTGCGATTTTAAATTCGGTTGGACTCATTTTGGCACAATGTACAAGTATTTTTTTTTCCATATATTTCTCCAAAGCCCCTGCTCCAATTGAAGCCACCGTGGCGGGGAACACTGTCCGATCAGCCTTTTATTCCCTTCTGTTCAGTTTCTATATCCCCTAATTTGCAGAAAATAAAATGCAAATTCGAGATGAATAATGGTTGAACATCACCAACTTCAACTGGGGAACTTCAATCTGATCTTTGTGTGACCCACATATGTGAGTAAAGTGGGGATGCCCAATGACACTTGAGTCCATGACAAGAGGTACCATGTCTTGCCAACCAGAAGCTGACATAAGCTAATGAAAACCCTGCTGTATAGGCAGTTTCAGAATCGGTCAGAAAGTTGAAACAAAATAAGCAAGAAAGCCCCACGTCCTTCTGTATATATACTGGGTACCGAGTTTACCATATATATGGTACCTGAATTAAAGGTACACACATTTACTAGGTTTCCTCTATTTGTCATGTTTTATATATGATTTATTACACACCTCTCGCCAGAATTATGGGTAACTCAGGATTTAGTCGGATATATGGCTTGTTGCCATATGAGAGCTTTCCGATGAATGGCAACAAGCCATATTTCTGACTAAATCCTGAAAAATTACCCATAATTTTGCTGTGGTTAAGGAGTCGATTATTTAGGGCATTACTCAGGGTTTCCGCTATACCGACAGGGGGTCCCCTAGACGGCCCCGTTCCCCTCGCCAAGTTTTCCCCTCCTGCCATACCCCAGGACATACTGCATGTCTATAAAGGTATAAAGATGTTTAAAACTTCTGAATTTTGTTGGAATAGTACTAAGGAATTTTAAAAGGTGAATTTATTTTATATCTTGTGAGTGTACATTCTAAACGCGTTGTTATACAGAAAATTAAAACAGGAAGTGATCGGAACTGACATCGCTAGAAGCTATGCCTTTGAGGCTGGTTAGTTACGTTGCGGTTAGTACCCGTTATGTTATGCAAAAGAGCAGTATTTTAATCGTACCTGTCTTATACCGCAAAATATACTGTTCACTTTGTAATAGAGCGAGAGAGAAATGTGGGAGTAGCCGGACCGGGCATCAAGGCATCTTACCACTGCCCACAAAAAATACTCATCGGCCAGATATGTAATCAGCCTTCTATATTTACACTGCAGCTGCTAAAATATATTCCGATTACGTTATGCATCCGAAATATCTGCTGGGTCTTCCACAGTGAGTCTTTTAACATTAACGAGCACGTTTAACTCGGGATCCAAATTACTGGTGTTCTGTACTTCGTAAATTAATTTATATTTGATAAATTTACTAGTTTCAAAGTTACAGGTACATGTATAAGGTTTGATCATAGCTTGGCACTTGGGCAGAAATGGATCAAAACAATCTGCCATTTCTACTCTCACACGATTCTATTGGCCGATATAACGAAAGTAGTTCAACCAGTGCTAAAACTGGTTACTTTTACCTGGATTTTTCCCCTTGACGGCTACCGGCCCCATTCCCCCTAGCGGAAACCCTGCAAATGGCACAGACTATTTCAAGGCTTGTTCATCAATGGGTTTAAGAATTCAGGAAAAGTACCCCTTCCACTAGACACAAAGTCATGCCTGGGGGATGGAGTTGAACACCAATACTACAATAGACTCACCCAAATGGGATATCGTTCTGCTCAACTAATGTCGCATCACTCTGAATATGTGCCGTGTTATTTATCTTGTTTCCTCCACCGAAGACCACAACTTTGTCACCATGCTCAAGTGATATCGTGGATGAAGATTTTCCATTTTTGTATATGCATTGGATGGTATACATCGCATCATTCTGTCTTATTATGATGTTATATGCAACGAAAGCATATTTCACAGTGTTGGTGGTATTCGACTGAAAAATATTTCAAAAGTTATCTATAGAAATTCAAATAATTGAAGACTTAAAATCTTATAGTACGCATAATTCTGAAATTTCAGTTGTAAATTTCAAACAATTGGAAAATTTGAGGAACCAGTTGGGATGTTTCGACCCAAAGTGGGGGGTTGTTGCAATTAAATGCTATTTCGCGAACATAGGAATTTTGTCTGGTTCAAGGGAAAGGTGAAGTTTGAAATTTGTTTGCAGTTAATCGAACCTCAAATTGTCCTATAATCGGCTGTAGATCGTCTCTCCACGTTGGGTAACTCAGGTCCAGACACAGTTTTGTAGATACACAATCTGTTATTATAACAGCAAGCATCATGAATATATGATTACCACAACAACTTTCACCAAGCTAGCAGTTTGAGAATGCGCCTGAAGTCTGGCGTGGGGCCTATCGGTCACTTAGAGAATTACAACCGAAAAGCCACGATCTAAAGCAAACATAGTATTTTATTCCAACTTTCTCCCAAAGTCACATGACGGGTCTCTGATACGATTCCAGGCCAGTAACATCTGATTCGTTATTCTCCCAGACCAGTGAAGGAGTTTCCACGTGACATTGATCTGGACCCACACACTTATTGATTAGTTGGTAATTGGTTCTATTAACCTAATCTACACACACTTCCAGGCAAATATTAACCCCGACATTCCACTATAGCACAAAATCACATCAGGGGCGATATTTGCTTATTGAATCAAATCTAATATATGCATGGGCCATTAATGCGAATAGGGACAAAGATGTGAACATGATTTAGGTAATTTTAACTAGTCTTTTATGGCTGAATGCTATTCACACATGCGGTGACAACGGTTTATGATATCTGCACATTGACTGCTGACTCCCATTTAATTACAAGACAAGATAATTCATACATGTAGTCAAAGTTTTAATAAAACCCCTGTAAAATAAAAGGTCGCCGTGTCCCCCAAAAAGATAACTTTTCAGTAAGGAAATATTTTTGTTTAACTCTGTCAAAATTCATCGGACTGTGACTGGGCCTTTGTCTTCTGAAATTTGAACCACGTATCAGATATCAAGAGATTCAGTTGAATTTAAAAACAATCAGATAACTAAAAGTAATTTAGTTATCATCTGGAAACCAAAATAATTGGCAAATTCTATGTCGACATGGACAATAATTCCGGCAAAATTCAGCGGACCGAACTCATATTCGAATTTGACATATATTTGGAGCCGATAACCAAATTTGGTTCAGATCCGATCACACAAACTCAATTCATCATCCGGAAGCCTCTAAACAACAAAAAGGGGCCATAACTCCTAAATATTTGATAATGACCTGCATTTTGAGCTCATAAACTCACATACCAAATTTGGTTTCGATAACCCAAAATATAATCCGAAAACTTTCCGAACAGACAGATGGACAGAAAGTCGAAAAGGGGCAATAGCTCAAAAATGGGCAGACTAAAACCCATATTCAAATGTTTACTGTGTTTTGTGCTGCTAAATTCACAGACCAAATTTGGTTTCGAACCGATAGCCCACTATAAAGTTCTCATCCATAAACTTTCCACACGGATGGACGTCCCCAAAAAGCTACCGGTTTTTTTCTCTCAGGATTATACTATTTCTTGTGGGTGAAAAAGACCATGAAGTTGAAGTTGCCCTATCGTAATTTTCAGATATAACTACAGTAATGTTCTAATTAATCGACCCCTTAACTACAGCATCGGGGAGCTTTCTGATGAATGCCAACAAGCCATATTTCCGACTAAATCCTGAAAAGTTACCCATAACTCTGCTGTGGTTAAGGGGTCGATTAATTAGAGCATTACTGTATGTCTATTAGAATAACACCTAAAATATCAGCCAAACACTGTTTTTGCCTTTACCCAACAGAACGGCCCTGTGCCAATGCATTCTCTTAAATATGCGAGTCGACCATTGGTCGCCTCGCATATTTAAGAGAATGCATTGGCACAGGGCATAACTGACCATCACAATGTGGTCAATGAACCGGTTCCAATGATATCCATATTTGTATGGTGTTATTGAGACAGACCGAAGATATTTTAAGCTGTTGAAGCTTTATTTGGGAGTTTTTGGCCGGTTTGTTGGGTAAAGGGTTAAAGATACAGTACGCATCATGATTTATGATTTGAATATTAGCAGCAGTGTGGAGTAGCATCACTAAATTCACCCTCTGGGGACCTTATTCTCCAATGCCATGCACTATATCCAGACTTGCATAATACAATATCATAATATACTTACATCCGGAGCACCACAACGAGCCACGATGTCTTCGATGTAAAGAACCTCACCGACAGTCGAAGCAAGGCAGTTTTGACTTCCAGTAATTCCTGATAAACCGGACGCTGACCCGCAGTATGTCACATTTATTGCATCGCCGACATTTTTACCACAATCCACAACCACTGCAAAAAATAGAGTCAATGATGACTAACCTCAACTAATTAGACCTCTTTACTAAATGGATTACATGCTGTAAATGATCGACTCCTTAACCACAGCAGAATTATGGGAAACTTTTCAGGATTTAGTCGCAAATATGGCTTGTTGCCATTCATAGGAAAGCTCTCAGTGAGAGCTTTCCAATGAATGGCAACAAGCCTTATTTCCGACTGTATTACTGGAAGTTTTAAATGTATGCGTTGGAATGGTCTATTCTTCATCTGGAGTGATGGTCAATATGTTCAGAAAAAAGCGCAGATAATACAAGTGCATATTAAGGGTTCCTATTTATTGGCCGGGAAATGTTCAACAACAAATAGTCTATCCACTATTCTGAACATTTCCTAAGGAAACTACTCGTCAATGAGTTTTTATAAAGAGAAAAAAAAAAGGGGTAATGAAACCCTGTCATATTAAATACCCCTAAATTACAATTTCCTCTGCTTTGGGGTGAAAAATAATTAATTTGAGTTGAGGAACCCACCCTTAATAGCTTAAGAGTTATTAGATCTTATTCATTACTTATTTATAGTTGAGTATTTGTCAGCCTAACAAAAATTCTACCGGAAATAAAGACGAAAATGCATGGATGCCATGGCAAGAATTAGGGAGGTCACGCAAGGTCACTGTTCACAATGGCTTTGACAGATTGGATTTTATGCCGGGCACAATAATGGTTAAAGTCTGGTGTGTCAATCATTTGCAGAATGAGGTAACCAGAGGGTGAATTTAGTGACGCTATCCCGCATATCGGGCTAGCATCACTAAATTCACCCTCTGGGGACCTCATTCTGCTTAGGCCTCATCTTCTCTGGAAAGATTCTTTATTAACAAATTTCTGTAGAAACTTCATCACATAGATTCTATTTCTTTTTTAGTTTAGTTCTCTATATCGCCAAATTGGTAGATGACACATTGCATAATCGAGGTTCCCAATGGGTGTACATCACAATATTCACCATTTGGGAAATTTAAAAATATCTGAGTTTATGTCTCCCATAGCGGATGCGGGATAGCGTCACTAAATTCACCCTCTGGGGACCTCAATGGTTGTAAAGTTTACACCATATGTAGGATGAAATCGTTCTCATTGCTTAATATTCCAACAATTAATTAGTGTGGATTTTTGTGTGTTTAGACAAACAATAGCACATTTTTCTACTTTTGGTCCAAATTTTTGTCTGCAGTGGCCATTAATTGGGACAGTTTTCAAACTGAGGGGGTGTCAAGATTGGAAATTTTTAACAGTTGGAAGCTGAAAGTACCAGGGAGTTTGGTTCAAAGTTGGGGGGGGGGGGTTCAAATTTCAAGGTGTACACCCATCCCCATGGAGACCATCTAGCCATTTCCCTCATGGTCCTGGGATTTGGATATGGGCACATGACCTAGAACTCATCTCATCCCATTTTTTCTTTGGTTACAGTCATGGCATGAACACTCTCAAATATAGAAAATTATTTAATGGTGGGGTTGTTTTTCGAAATTGCAATTATGAAATTTCTTGAATAAAGAAAAACTTTTCTCTCATGATCTTCATATTCTGGTATGACATCATGGATAATATATTTGTAGATCATGGCATATGATACTTTACACTGGCTACACACGTTCAGTCGTACACCTACAGACTATTAAGGCCAATATAAAAAGATTGATAGATTTACATCCTCTCCCGACCCTGTTTTCAGTCCTCTCAATTGTTTTATTTGGATATATTTTATGTCAACTTTTTTCTCACGCCGTAAGCATCAAATTCACGCCGTAAGCATCAAATTCAATGACCCATTAATCAGTCTATTTTGATCACATTGGACAATCTAAATCACGTTGTAGTATATAAGATGGATACTGCTTCAATATCTAGAACTGTCCATGACCATTTATGTTAGGAAGAATAAAATATAACAAGAGGTGGCATCAGAGATGCTGTGTCTCGTTTTCGGTGGCTTACCGCTGGTGGCTACCGCCAATTGGTGTGCATCAGTATCGGTAGACTAATTAATAGGTAAAATCGAAAAATGACTAATTAAGGGCCATAACTCCATCAAATTTTATCGGGCCAGGCTGGTTTTCGAACTCGTCCGAAATATTCTTGGCAAGTATGTCTATTCCAAATTTTAAACAAATCGGAGGACGTTTGTTGAAGTTATCGCGCTAACAAGCTAAAAATTCACGAAAAATGACTAATTAAGGGCCATAACTCTATCAAATTTTATCGGACGAGGCCGGTTTTTCGAACTCATCCGAGATATTCTTGGGAGACACCTATATACCAAATTTCAATCAAATCGGATAACGTTTGTTGAAGTTATCGCGCTAACGAGCTGAAAATTCAAAGGGCCATAACTCTGTAATAAATGTGCGGACGAACCCGATTTTTTGTCTGCAGCTTACGTGCATGGATATGTACTCACACACCAAATTTTTTAAACGGTTGAGTTATAAGCAAAACACGCCGCCCGCCCGCCCGTCGGCCGCCCGCCCACCGTCCCCCATCATACTATAAGTCGAGTTTTGGAAAAAAACTCGACTAAAAATAAAGATGTAAATCTAACAATTTATTTAGATTAGCTGATGGGCTAAAGGAGGGCGTAGCCAGAGTAGAGATTCGTGCTATGATCTATATTATCTGCACGTCAAAATAGTTCTATGGAACCTGAAAATAGTGAAATTTTTATATTTTTCATGTCATATAAAAATTATAATAAAGGTGCTTATAAATTCCAATGGTTTAACATTCAATAGATACTGTGTTAGACAGACATATTAGAATAGCCATGTAAAGAAATGAAAGTGTATTAATCCACTGCATTCGTTTGATACCTATAATACTTGTTTGCAGGTGTATTGATCGAGAAATCTAGTTCTAAACATTTATGTTGAAGGCAGTTTTCCATTTTTCGTGGTAGCCCTTTTCAGCTAGAAATTAATGATTATGTACTCTCATTGAACATAGCAATAAATAGTATGATATATATAGTATTGCATAATCAGTTTGATTGCTGTCCTAATATAATTTAATTATGCAAGTATACAACCCACAAGATGTGAGCCTGGAAGTCTGTTGAGAGAGACCATTTCTGGTAAGCAGCCACCTGTCTCTAAAATATAAGATGAGATTTTAAATTCTATTGGTTGCAAATTACTGAGAATTTAAATTATGACTCACTTGCCGACGTTGCTTCAACCTTGTGACATTTTAATACACTTGGTTCACCTGACACACAGCCCTGAAATGTTACATAAATAATTTACTGGAATTGATGGGTAGGGAGAGGGGACATCAATATATTTAATACAGAAATAAGATATATTATTTTGTTCAACCAAAAACAATTGTTTTCATAAATATAATATAGATACCCACTTTTAGACGTTTATATTACAACTAGCTGGTGGACCCGACTTCGTCCGGGCTGTTTCCCCTCTGCTTTTCGGCGAATTGACCTTGAATTGACCATTTTGAAGGTCAAGATCAGGGTCACGATTTGACCCGGACAAAACACTCCCCTGACAAAAGTACCCGACAAAAGTACCCGTCGAAATCCGTCCGGTTTTACCCGATTTGACCTTGAATTGACCATTTTGAAGGTCAAGGTCAGGTTGGGGTAACGATTTGACCCATCCAAAACATTCCCTGGACAAAATCACCCTAGGTATCAAATTTCGTCAAAATCCGTCAGGCAGTTTTCCCGGCCATAGCTAACACAGACAGAAGTCCCAAAATATATATTAGACTAGAAGATGAACCGACTTCGTCCGGGCTTTGACCTTGAATTGTCCATTTTTAAGGTCAAGGTCAGGTGGGGTCACGACTTGACCCGTCCAAAACACTGCCCGGACAAAAGTACCCAACAAAAGTACCCGTCGAAATCCATCCGGTTTTACCTGATTTGACCTTGAATTGATCATTTTGAAGGTCGAGGTCAGGTCGGGGTCACGACTCGACCCGTCCAAAACACTCAGTGGACAAAAGTAACCCTACGTATCAACTTTCGTGGAAATCCCATCAAAATTCGCGATTTGAATTCAAGGTCAAGTCGCACGGGCAAATTAATAGGTTTATGCCACTCCCCCGGCCGAATGTACGCCCACATACCATGTTTCATCGAAATTCCGTGATATTCGGGGGTTTGACCTTGAAATTACCCAATTTCAAGGTCAAGGTCACATCGCACGGGCAAATTAATAGGCCTATGTCACTCCCCGGCCAAAAATACCCCCACATACCAAGTTTCATCAAAATCGGCTTTTTTTTGCCGTTTTCGAGTCCATCGATTACAGACACACACACAGATCTTCCAAAATATATAATAGACTAGCCGATGAGCCCGACGTTGTCCGGGCTATTCAAAAACCAAATTTCAAGTCGATAGCTCTACCCAACCCGACGTTGTCCGGGCTATTCAAGAAAACCAAATTTCAAGTCGATAGCTCTACCCGTTTCCTATCTCGTCTGCGCATGCACGAAGCGGGCGCCGCACGGGCTCGGCGACCCGATAAAATTCGTATCCGGGGCAAGATACATTCACATACCAAATTTCAAGTCGATAGCTCCACCCGTTACCGAGATCTCGTCTACGCATGCGCGAAGCTGGCATCGCACGGGCTCGGCGACCCGATAAAATTCGTATCCGGGGCAAGATACATTCACATGGCAAATTTCAAGTCGATAGCTCAACCCGTTTCCGAGATCTCGTCTGCGCATGCGCTGCACGGGCGTCGCACGGGCTCGCCAATACGACAACGACCACCGCCTGGTCAAACTACACACACGTACCAAGTTTCGTCCCGATCGGTCGAGAATTGTAGATTTGTATTAATGACAAACAGACAGACAGACAGAGAGAGGTCTTCAAAATATATATGAGACTAGCCAATGAGCCCGACGTTGTCCGGGCTATTCAAAAACCAAATTTCAAGTCGATAGCTCCACCCGTTACCGAGATCTGGTCTGCGCATGCACGAAGCTGGCGTCGCACGGGCTCGGCGACCCGATAAAATTCGTATCCGGGGCAAGATACATTCACATACCAAATTTCAAGTCGATAGCTCCACCCGTTTCCGAGATCTTGTCTGCGCATGCGCGAAGCTGGCGTCGCACGGGCTCGGCAACCCGATAAAATTCGTATCCGGGGCAAGATACATTCACATAGCAAATTTCAAGTAGATAGCTCCACCCGTTTCCGAGATCTCGTCTGCGCATGCGCGAAGCGGGCGCCGCATGGGCTCGCCAATACGACAACGTCCACCGCCTGGTCAAACTACACACACGTACCAAGTTTCGTCCCGATCGGTCGAGAATCGTAGATTTGTATAAATGACATAAACAGACATACAGACAGACTGAGGTCTTCAAAATATATAGGAGCCTAGCTGATGTGCCCGACGTTGACCGCTTGGTCAAACTACACACACGTACCAAGTTTCGTCCCGATCGGTCGAGAATCGTAGATTTGTATAAATGACATACAGACAGACAGAGGTCTTCAAAATATATATGAGATGAGAAGGTCGTTTTCGTTAGCCAAACACGATCACTGCGTACCCGTTTCAAGGTGAAGATCACCTCGGGTGGAAAAACTTACCCGATGAAAATCTCCCCGTTCCTTGGGAAGTACGAAGTACGAAGACAGACATAAGAATCACACAACACGCTCATGTCTGGATTCAGACACACTCACGTCTGGCCCCAGACATAAGAATCACACTACACGCATATGCTCTTTATCAACGACACTGCGGATACGAACGCTCTTTAACTATCAACGCGATTAACCCCACAGTGCCAAGGACGGTCATTTTGGTGACTGAGAGTGGAGAAGGGGTGCTCGGAGCTTCTCCAAAATGGCAGGAAACACTGCCCGTGGTTTTTAACCTTAGATTGGAAGTTTGAGCTCAATCGGTCCAGCCGTTTTCCCGGCCATAGCTAACAAACAAACAGACATAAGTCCCAAAATATATATTGGATAAAACACACCATAACATGAACAGACATCACATCTTGTTCTAGATGACAAAAAGAGGTCGATAGATTAATAACTCGGCATGCTTTTGACTGCGCGACCAAACACTAATCGTTTATTTACAGATAAAATATTGTACTAGTAATAATTTACAGCGCTGGATGGTATAAAATCTAAACTGCCAACAGATTTCAGGAAAAAAATATGAAGGAAAAAGACACTGAAAAAGCTCTATAAATATAAGAAATGAATGTAGTTTGTGTGTGTTTAATTGAGGGGCATGTCACTGACCGTAATGAATGTAGCTTCAGTGTGTTTTATTGAGGGGCATGTCACTGACCGTAATGAATGTAGTTTGAGTGTGTTTTATTGAGGGGCATGTCACTGTGGCCGTAATGAATGTAGTTTGAGTGTGTTTTATTGAGGAGCATGTCACTGTGGCCGTAATGAATGTAGTTTGAGTGTTTTATTGAGGGGTATGTCAGTGTGGCCGTAATGAATGTAGTTTGAGTGTGTTTTATTGAGTGTGTTTTATTGAGGGGTATGTCAGTGTGGCTGTAATGAATGTAGTTTGAGTGTGTTTTGTTGAGGGGCATGTCACTGTGGCCGTAATGAATGTAGTTTGAGTGTGTTTTTATTGAGTGTGTTTTATTGAGGGGTATGTCAGTGTGGCCGTAATGAATGTAGTTTGAGTGTGTTTTATTGAGGGGCATGTCACTGTGGCCGTAATGAATGTAGTTTGAGTGTGTTTTATTGAGGGGCATGTCACTGTGGCCATAGAACCACCATGTTCACACAATGTGCCCTAAGGTCTGCAGCATCATATTGTTCATTAACCCTTTTTATACTAAATAATCATTGACAAGTAGTTCCCAAAAGAAATGTTCAGTTAATAAGTTCAAAAAATGACAATTCCAACCAGTGAATATGAACCATTTTATACTCATGTATTATCTGTTTTTCTGTCTGCTTTTATTAACTGAACACCCTCCAAATGAATAACAGACCATTCCAATGCATACTTTTATAACTGAATGGGAGATTCCATTTAGTATAGAAAAGGTTAAAACACTCCAAACTACATTTATTTCTTAATTAATCACAGATAAACCAACCGGAATGATATAAAGGGTGATGTTGCGCACTGCAATCTTTGAAATAAAATTTCAAGAAAATACCTGTCACAAGTTTGGTTTCTATAGTTAGTTATCTACTCAACACAATACAAGTTTGAATCACTATTGTACACTAATGCCATAAATAATCGACTCCTTAACCACATCAGAATTATGGGTAATTTTTCAGGATTTAGTCGGAAATATGGCTTGTTGCCATTCAAAAAAATGCAATATAATAATTGCTGCCAAAATTGGCCTGGAATCTTTCATAAATACAACTTTAAAGAAAGAACTCACCGTCAAAACCAAAAAGTAGATAGCCTTTATGAACATAACTGTTATATTCTGGGCTACTTGCTCTTCAGTAGAAATAGCAATCTCTGTCTAATCTCTGCAGAATCGACTTCAAGATGGACAAGAGCCTGTATATAAAATGAAAGTGTCAATGACACTGTAGCTCAACTTAGGTAGGGGAATAATTTAATGGTTGACAGTAAATGGAGGAATAGGATAGGTGCTAATTGAAATTCAAACCTGCGCCAAAGAATTTAGTGATGCAAAGAGTAAAATACAAGATGGCTGCTGGTAGCCATTTTTTTTGGCCAATTGACCCCAAAAGGACTCGTTCCCATCTACGTATATAATTGTTAACATCCATGACAAATTTTATGAAGATCTGACCAAAGCTACGACCTACAAATTTCATGATGATCAGACGAACAGTACGACCTGTAGATCGCGCCAATGGATTGAATTTTGAAATCCAAGATGGCCGCTGGCAGCCATGTTTTTTGGCCGAATGACCCCACAATGATTCGTTCCCATCTACATGTCAATGTCAACATTCATGACAAATTTCATAAAGATTAGACCAAAGGTACAACCTGTAGCCCGTGCCAAAGGATTTAGTCATGCCAAGAGTAAAATCCAAGATGGCTGCTGGCGGCCATGTTTTTTGGCCGAACGACTCCAAAATCACTCGTTCCCATCTACATGTCAGTGTTAACATCCATGACAAATTTCATGACCATCTGACCAAAGCTACGACCTGTAGCCCGCGCCAATGGATTGAATTTTGAAATCTAAGATGGCCGCCAGCGGCCATGTTTTTTGGCGGAATGACCCCACAATGATTCGTTCCCATCTACATGTCAATGTCAACATTCATGACAAATTTCATAAAGATTAGACCAAAGGTACAACCTGTAGCCCGCGCCAAAGGATTTAGTCATGCAAAGAGTAAAATCCAAGATGGCTGCTGGCGGCCATGTTTTTTGGCCGAACGACACCAAAATCACTCGTTCCCATCTACATGTCATTATTAACATCAATGACAAATTTCATGATGATCAGACGAACAGTACGACCTGTAGCCCGCGCCAATGGATTGAATCTTGAAATCCAAGATGGCTGCCAGCGGCCATGTTTTTTGGCCGAATGACCCCAAAATGACTCGTTCTCATCTACATGTCAATGTCAACATTCATGACAAATTTCATAAAGATCAGACCAAAGGTACGACCTGTAGCCCGCGCCAAAGGATTTAGTCATGCAAATAGTAAAATCCAAGATGGCTGCTGGCGGCCATGTTTTTCGGCCGAACGACCCCAAAATCACTCGTTCCCATCTACATGTCATTGTTAACATCCATGACAAATTTCATGATGTTCCGATCAAAGCTACGACCTGTAGCCCGCGCCAAAGGATTTAGTCATGCAAAGAGTAAAATCCAAGAAGGCCGCTGGCGGCCATGTTTATTGGCCGAACGACCCCAAAATCACTCGTTCCCATCTACATGTCAATATTAACATCCATAACAAATTTCATGATGATCAGACGAACAGTACGACCTGTAGCCCGCGCCAATGGATTGAATTTTGAAATCTAAGATGGCCGCCAGCGGCCATGTTTTTTGGCCGAATGACCCCACAATGATTCGTTCCCATCTACATGTCAATGTCAACATTCATGACAAATTTCATAAAGATTAGACCAAAGGTACAACCTGTAGCCCGCGCCAAAGGATTTAGTCATGCAAAGAGTAAAATCCAAGATGGCTGCTGGCGGCCATGTTTTTTGGCCGAACAACTCCAAAATCACTCGTTCCCATCTACATGTCATTATTAACATCAATGACAAATTTCATGATGATCAGACGAACAGTACGACCTGTAGCCCGCGCCAATGGATTGAATCTTGAAATCCAAGATGGCTGCCAGCGGCCATGTTTTTTGGCCGAATGACCCCAAAATGACTCGTTCTCATCTACATGTCAATGTCAACATTCATGACAAATTTCATAAAGATCAGACCAAAGGTACGACCTGTAGCCCGCGCCAAAGGATTTAGTCATGCAAATAGTAAAATCCAAGATGGCTGCTGGCGGCCATGTTTTTCGGCCGAACGACCCCAAAATCACTCGTTCCCATCTACATGTCATTGTTAACATCCATGACAAATTTCATGATGTTCCGATCAAAGCTACGACCTGTAGCCCGCGCCAAAGGATTTAGTCATGCAAAGAGTAAAATCCAAGAAGGCCGCTGGCGGCCATGTTTATTGGCCGAACGACCCCAAAATCACTCGTTCCCATCTACATGTCAATATTAACATCCATAACAAATTTCATGATGATCAGACGAACAGTACGACCTGTAGCCCGCGCCAATGGATTGAATTTTGAAATCTAAGATGGCCGCCAGCGGCCATGTTTTTTGGCCGAATGACCCCACAATGATTCGTTCCCATCTACATGTCAATGTCAACATTCATGACAAATTTCATAAAGATTAGACCAAAGGTACAACCTGTAGCCCGCGCCAAAGGATTTAGTCATGCAAAGAGTAAAATCCAAGATGGCTGCTGGCGGCCATGTTTTTTGGCCGAACAACTCCAAAATCACTCGTTCTCATCTACATGACAGTGTTAACATCCATGACAAATTTCATAAACTTCAGACCAAAACAACGACCTGTAGCCCGCGCCAAAGGATTTAGTCATGCAAAGAGTAAAATCCAAGATGGCTGCTGGCAGCCATGTTTTTTGGCCGAACGACCCCAAAATCACTCGTTCCCATCTACATGTCATTATTAACATCAATGACAAATTTCATGATGATCAGATGAACAGTACGACCTGTAGGCCGCGCCAATGGATTGAATCTTGAAATCCAAGATGGCTGCCAGCGGCCATGTTTTTTGGCCGAATGACCCCAAAATGACTCGTTCCCATCTACATGTCAATGTCAACATTCATGACAAATTTCATGAAGATCAGACCAAAGGTACAACCTGTAGCCCGCGCCAAAGGAAATTGTTGACGGACACACGGACGCACACACACACGGACGCCAAACCATGGCAATAGCTTAAACTTACAAAAGTAAGTTGAGCTAAAAAGTGAGAAAAGAAAGTATTAAAGGCCAAATAAAAATTTGAATTGAGTCTCAGACATATCCGCATTGAAATAAAGGGCCTTCATTATACGTTTTTCAAATTAAAAAAAATAAATTTGATATGCATTTACCAACATGTCCATACATACATTTATTGAGCATTAATTGCTAAATACATGAACTCTTAACATCATCGCTATGTAATGTGTGATTGATTGACTATCATATATACATATAGTGACATATAACATTAAGTAGATGACAACATTGAAGAAAATTATTAGCCGATCATCATAGTTTGGTGTACTAATTGTCCAGATCAAATTGAAAGGCACTGGAGCAAAATCTAGGATCACATGTTATAATGGAGAGGTGTCAATTTATAGACAAGGCGTTCACACAAAAAATAAAAACAAAAATAAAATCCTCCCTCAATCATTGATTGAGAAAAAAATTGTCTTAACCCTTTGAACACTGGCGCCCCACAGTGATCGACACCCTGACCCGGAGCTCCCAGTGGTATGTCCGCTTAAATTAGATAGTTTCTAGTAGCATGGTGTTGATTATGTTCAAATTGCGACACCGGTCTGAAACTTAACAGGTTTGTCCCCCATGGATCAGCGATATTTATAAGATCGCGAGACTTTGCCTCGCGGCAACTCCTTGGTAACGGTTGCTAGGAAACTACCCGGAATTGACTGGAAAATGTAAATATAGCTTATAGCGTCGTAATTCAACCTCAGTGATTGCGTTTTTTGATGCAGGTACTACCCTAACGTGAAATTTGAGATATACCCGACCAGAATAGTGAACCAAATATCCCATTTAAGGGTAGCAACGGTTGCTAAGCAAATACCACAACTGATCGAATGACATAATTGCACTAACCATTCAGTGGTATATTTTGCCTTAATTTAGACAGTGTCTATGGTTATGTTGAAAGGGGACACCTACTTGAAACTGTGCAGGCATGATATATGCATGCACGGACCACTGATCATTGTAAGATCAGGAGACTTTGCCACCCGATCTCGCCTTAGAAACGGTTACTAGGCAACTACCCGAAATTTGCAGGATTAACGAATTCTAGCTTATAACGTTGTAATTATACATCAGCGAATTGCATTTCGATGCAACCAATATCCTAATGTGAAATTAAGATATACCTGACCATGCGCGAGTAAGTCAACTTGATATGCGATAGACTTTTTGCTGCATGTGGCACAACAGAGACTGATATTACAGAGACCAGAAACAACGTAATTTCCAGTAACATATCATGGCCCCATTGTTCAAGTAAGCTGTCTAGATTGTGTCTACTATACTAACATGTGAAACATGCAACAAAATGTCATATATAGCGCCACATTTAACTTAAACGCATTTTTAAAAATGAATTATAGTCTGCGCCCATGCGCATATTTTCCTAGCCATTTCTAGCGGGCAGCCAATCCATATAGACACCTCTGCCAGCGCTGACTTCAATAGGCCAATTTAAATATATATATTAGTGGGTATGTCGTGTATAAGTACGTTATAAACCATTTATTTGTCATTGCGCTAGTCTGCGCATGCGCGAATAAATCAACTTCATATGCGATAGACCCTTCCCCATATGTAGCAGAACACTGGTTAATATACACGAGGGTAATTTAAACTGAAATTGTGTGTCTAAATTACGTCTGTTCTGTACACACACGGGGAACACAAAATTATATGCCGTAAATATAGCGGCATAGTTCGCTTAAAATATCGTATGTTTTTTGTAGATTATATGCTATGCGCATGCGCATATATTTCTACCCGAATATATTTCTACCCGATACCAGTGGTCAACCATTCCATACGCACCATGGGCGCCGCTGACATATGTGGGGGCAATTTAAATATAAATCAGTGGGTCAGACGCTCGTTATACTATATATATAAATTTGCTACCGAATCATGTCGTCGCTGCACCGAAATATCGGTGTTACGGGATATAGTCACGGTTCGTTTGCACCTAAATATCGGTGTTACGGGTTCAAAGGGTTAAGACTCCAATCAGACTCAATTCATACAAAATGGATGTTCACAATTTTTCAGTAACATAATGTTGAATTCTTGAAGCAGTATTGAACAATTAAATAGCCATACAAGTCGTGATTCGACCCATTTACTAGTTCAGATCGTGTACTTTTCCACCCAATTTGTATATTTGCTGAGAACGCTGTTCCAAAATTTCACTTTTGAAACCATGATTAAGGTCATCTAATTGACATATATAATATGCTTGATTTGGTCTTCAGATAGTATAGATTCCATCAGGTGGTGTACAAGCTTAACAATTCTCAACAGGGGAAGGTGCTAGTTTGGAATTTGGTATTGACCAAGGGGGTCAGGAAGGGTAGTGGACAGGGGTGGGGGAGGTTGTATGGGGGGGGGGATTTAACAGTTGGAACTTTCCTGTCTGAAACATTAAGGACTATAGATACTCAATTACAGAAGAGGAAGTAGTATGTAACATGCCTTGAAAACCAGCAATGTTAGATTATCTATAAATTCTATTTCAAGAGTCACTTCTTGAAGAAATCAGCAGTAAAATATTTAATTTTAGCATAGTTAGTTCATAATACAGTAATATAATTTATTGGTATTGATAAATTCCTTTAGAAAAAATAATTTTGTTGAGGCTAGTTGAGGAGGTAAATTAAGTGACGTATTTAAATGTGAATTTCCTGAATTTCCATGAAAATATCTTCAGCAAAAGTTATAGTTGCAAATATTTATGGCTGCGACTTTGTGCGATGTTGAAAACAATAAATATTTATCTGTACATAAATGCTGCATCCTTTTAATTTGTCCCATTAGAAGGTCGGTGTATTTTGTTTTAATTTGATATTGATTTTTCAAAATTAGGTCAATGGTTACAATTCCATAAAAAAAATTCTCAAAAATAAATTTATAGCAACAAATGACAATTTACCAAGCCCAGCAGCCAATTAAATCTTATATGCCTGTTTAATAATATTGCTGCTTTAGTTCCCAGACAACTGCTTCATATATAGCTTTTGCTGTAGAGAATTGCATGGAAATCCCCATTCAAAATTGATCACTTGACCTCCTTAATAAGTTTTGTTTTCAGCTGAGCACATGTTTACCTCAGAGAAAGTTAGGCAACTTGGAAATGGAGACTGCTAAATGGGCATACAGTTTAAATTTTATTCACAAAAATTATCTAAATGATATTATTTAGTCAAAAGGAATATATTATTGATTATTTAAATTTGTCTATACATTGGCAGGTATTTCCCAAATGAAAGTGTCAATGACACTGTAGCTCAACTTAGGTAGGGGAATAATTTAATGGTTGACAGTAAATGGAGGAATAGGAAGGTGCTAATTGAAATGTCTAGCCTGTGCCAAAGGATTTAGTCATGCAAAGAGTAAAATCCAAGATGGCTGCTGGTGGCCATGTTTTTTTGGCCAATTGACCCCAAAATGACTCGTTCCCATTTACGTGTCATTGTTAACATCCATGACAAATTTCATGAAGTTCCGACCAAAGCTACAACCTGTAGGCCGTGCCAAAGGATTTAGTCATGCAAAGAGTAAAATCCAAGATGGCTGCTGGGCCGCTGGCGGCCATGTTTTTTGGCCGAACGACCCCAAAATCACTCGATCCCATCTACATGTCAATATTAACATCTATGAAATATTTTATGATGATCAGACGAACAGTACGACCTGTAGCCCGCACCAATGGATTGAAATCCAAGATGGCCACCAGCAGCCATGTTTTTCAACCGAACGACCCCAAAATGACTCGTTCCCATCTACATGTCATTGTTAACATCCATGACAAATTTCATGAAGTTCCGATCAAAGCTACGACCTGTAGCCCGTGCCAAATGATTTAGTCATGCAAAGAGTAAAATCCAAGATGGCTAATGGCAGCCTTGTTTTTTGGCCGAACGACCCCAAAATCACTCGTTCCCATCTACATGTCAATATTAACATCCATGATAAATTTCATGATGATCTGACGAACAGTACGACCTGTAGCCCGCGCCAATGGATTGAATTTTGAAATCCAAGATGGCTGCCAGCGGCCATGTTTTTTGGCCGAATGACACCAAAATGACTCGTTCCCATCTACATGTCAATGTCAACATTCATGACAAATTTCATAAAGATCAGAACAAAGGTACGACCTGTAGCCCGCGCCAAAGGAAATTGTTGACGGACACACGCACACATGGACGACGGACGCCAAACCATGGCAATAGCTCAAACTTACAAAGTAAGTTGAGCTAAAAATGAGTATCTACAGTTCTTAATGACCTTGTCAACCCATTTGCTCAAAAAATTGATGGGAGTCAAAATAAAGAAGTCTGTTCACTTATATCAGTAATCACAGTAACAAATAACCAAGCCAATGGATGAAACATTTTAAAAATATAAGTCATGATGGATTATCTTAGAAAAGAAAAATGTTAACTTTATAGAGGTTTAAGAAAAAAAAAATCAAACCCAAATACAGCCAACACTGTCCATATTAAGAGGGAGGTAAAGTGGCAACATTTAAATGGGGAATTCAGTGTTAATTTTCAAGACAAGATTACTCAATATTTACAAATCATAGAATAATACTTCATGTCTTGTTGGAATGTTTGAGATATCTAGTGACAATGCAAATCAGATTTTTCATTTTAAGTTTTGTTTTGTGACATTTGATGGAAATATTATAAACAATGGTGACCTACTTTTTAATAATGTTCAAAAATATCCAACCTGGGTTGAAAATAAAAAATTTGCTTCGCGTTGTCACTAGATAAGTCTTCAAACTTTCCAAAAATGTATGATATGGTCACCTGCGCTTAGTAGGGTTTGATCAATCTTTTCTAAAAAATTAACACTGAATTCCCCATTCAAATTTTGCCACTTTACCATGCTTTACCTCCATCTTAATGAAAAAAATATGGGAATGTGTACTGAAGAATGCTCAACAATAAAAATATATTAATTTTTATGAAGAGTTCATTGAAAAATTTGGGTTCAAAATAAATTATTTTTAAAACCTCTATGAAGTTCACATTTTGTATTTCTAAGATAATCAATTATTACTTGTACTCATAAAATGCTGCTTTCGTGGTCTTGGTTACTGGCAATACTAATATGAGTGAACTGAATCCTTTATTTTGACTCTACTAAATTTGGGGGAAATGGGTTCAGTTCACAAGGCCCCTAGTTGGACATTTCGTAATATTTTGTTATTTCGATCAGTATTGAGTATGAAACGGCGATTAGTTGAATATTTCCTATCATATACCGGAGTTGTTAGGTTGGAAATGTTGAGCCGAAAAAGTCGGGCGTCATCACTGGTGTCCTAGCGCTGAAACTCGGGAATTTTCAATCTTCTTCGGTGGGCCTGCAGTTGGAAGTTTCACCCCACCCAGGTCCCAAATGGAGACTCTCTGTGTACGTCCGAGATGAGGATAGAAACATTACACCCGACCATCTATACCACGATTCTGCATATTCAGTCCGCGAATTCAGAAAGCGCGGGAAAAATTGGAGTACGGCAGCGAAAAATAATGACCTCTCTCCAGCCAGACTCGTGGTTTGCACCTATAAATGCAGAATATAGCTGCTATCATGTACTGCAGTCAGTATACTAGTATGATATGTTATAGAAGGCGAGTGTATACATACTAACAAATTCCAAACAGACCAGGCCCTTGGATGCCGGAACAACAACGAGTGTGACCTTCACTGGTGACGTTCCCTCTGGATATACCAACAATCAGGTCATCGGTTAATCGCTGGTGGTGAGTGGTCCGGGACTCGCCCGTGTTGATTGTCGCTCAGTGTCATCTGATCACATTGTAACACGTCCAGTCGTTATCTTATTAACCCATTAACAGAATGCCTGCATGGTTCTTCACGAAACGACTAAATCACAACCGTGATTTTTTAAAACTTATTTCCTATTCCTTATTCAAAAAGTAATCTATATCGGCCAATTTAATCGAATTGGTGTGTGGCCCGCCCCAAATACCCAACAGAAACACCACGACATCTGAGCTCATACCGGGGGGGGGGGGGGGGTACCGCCCTGGTGGGGTGAAAATGGGGTATGGCCCGGACCATGACAATTATTCGAAAACGATCAGGATTTCGGCCAATTTGATCACATGGGTGGGTGGTCCGTCCCAAATAGTCTCCAAAAACACCCCACCCATGATCCCACTGCACACTTTCGGTACCGTTCTCGAAAATGGTCCATATCCAATGTCAGCGATGGGTGTGTTTCTAGGGGGTATCTGGGGCAGGATAAACTTTGGGTATGAAATGTTTTAAATTAACATCCGGGTGAAACCATATAAATTTAAGGATCAGACGCACGTTTTGCCAAAATTTACTGGCATTTCAAAATAAATTTTCTTAAAATCTATCAGTCTAAATAAAACTAGACCGAGTTTCATTTCAATCAACTTACGGTGAGTCTGGATATTTATCAGACTGAAAATCTGTCAGATATTTCTTGTTGAAATTTGATACAAGCGATTATTTTGACAAATCTATTTAAGAACCATCAACCCACTGGAAATTATAACCTCATTTACTTTACTTTGAGATGTCCTGGGTGACATTTTGCACATCTGGGAGATCTTGGGTGTCTCTGTGCACATTTAGGAGAACATGGGAGTCTTTTTGCACAAAACCATGCGACAATGGCCTTGTTAAATTGCGGGCGGTTTCAATTTAAATCGAGGGAGCCTGAAAATTTGAGAAGCCAATAAAAAATATTCACGAACCAACTTATTGGACCACAATGGAGATAAGCCAAATTTTAGCTTTCTTGTGTTTTCCCCGACGACCATTGTCCATGTGAGCTTTACATTATATTAAGAACCATTGTTAGGATGTATTTTGCTCAGTTTATTTCAACTTATAAATTCGATATAAATTATATAGTCCTAGGTCTATAGGCCTACATAAGACACTCCGAATTTCTCAGCATTGCTTAACTGACTGACCTATACGTAACTTTGACATTGTGTCATATATTTTGTAATTTATACTGAATTTTATGAATATCTATCTATCTATAGGTCTCTCATAACCTTCTTTGAAGATTGAAGGAGGCGCATGATTGTGTAAGTTCTATAAAATATGGATGTGCAATATTTTTGGTGAATTTTCGTTTTATTTTAAAATATGATAACAACTCAGATTAGGCACAGATATGGGAGTTTGAAGTGGTCGCTATAAAGAGCAGATTTGAACTTGTCCATGTCTGTGAGGGTGGCAATTGCAGGGTCAAGAGAATTCTATGCAAGAATAGTAGGCCTATACGTGGGTAGAATGGTGTGCGGATGTATTTGGGTCCAGTGAAAAACAGCACCGTACACATTTATGACCTCTACCTGGATGTTCAAGTTGTGAGGTGGCAGTGTCTCGTATATTAACAATGTGTATGTATGTGTGATGTAGTTCCGTGTATATACAATGATCTGCCTAAAATGGTGCGGATGCTACATTCATGCCAGAATTGTATTCGGGAGCGGATATATGTACAAATACAATATAAGTCAATAATTGAACCGCTTCACACCAAGGGGGATAACTCTATTGTGCTTTGGCCGGTGAGGTGTCGGGGCAGTCCGGAATGTATATTCATTTTGGAATTTCACAAGCCCGGAAATGAATTTTCTTTCAGCCAGAAAACTTCTCATTTTATACCATTTAATTGCCACAACTGTCGGCTTCACCTGCAAAGATAATAATGGGAACAATATTGATTGGTTAGTTATGATTTTAATGACTGTCATTCATATGTAGTTGCTGAATAATGCTGCCGAATTTTCTTGTCTTCTATTGTCGACGTATCATGGGGACACACTATAAAGTGTATGCCGAGGCCGAGGCCGGCTCCAAATAAAAGGTGTAATCGGGGTGTTTTGTGGCGTTTGCTCTGTTGTTTCTCAATGGATATTAATGAAATTTGGTGTATATGTCCGGACTGGGACATGGAATAGAATGACGTTTGAATTGTTTTTAAATTCACAAATTTGTTGATTTTATTCAACTTTTTCGTTCTGAAACACACTATAAAGTGTATACGGCCGGCTCCAATTAAAAGGTGTAAGCGGCTTATGTGCTTAGCGATATAGGTAATCGGATTAACTTTAGACTATTTGTCTTGACGACTCTAGGCTATTAGTCATGAAGTTTTGTATCACTTGAGCATTTTGGGGAAATAATAATTTAGAAAGTGAAATTCATGATAAAATAAATTTTAAAATTGGCAAAATAATAATTTAAACACTTTTATTTTATTTTAAACGATAACTTTATTTAATCATAATACATATATAATAAATACATAAAATATAATAACAAACATGAGACATACATGAAATTCAACGATACAGGTTATATGCGAAATTAATATTCAAATAGTGGTCTCGGTATCAAGCCCCAAGTTCCGACCACGTCACCATCGCCTTCCGTATATAAGATACGGGCCAATAACGTTGGCAAAGCAATGGCGACAATATGACGCTGTCTCTATAAACTGCTGCTGGCTCTTGGCTGACGCTTTTCGCTCGAATGTCGCTGAGTGTCGATGGCATTGTTCTTTTGTGAGATTGTTGGTTGTGTTTACTGTTACCGTGAGGTCTGTCATTGGAGATGGTTTCGTCGCCGATGTAGTGTATTAGGGCCAGGTCTGTTCCATGTGACCAGTATGTCAGTCTCCTGAAGCCATCGTCTCCAAGCCGGTCGCCGACAAACTTCTTCAACTATAATAACAAAAATTAAATTCAAAAGTGGGAATTTATTTACTGTTTTAAATATAAATTTTTTATTGAAATTATTATGTCAATGTTGTAAATTTTGTTATTAATTTATTGTTTTAAATATAAATTTTTTATTGAAATTATTAATTAATTTTAAAAGGTTTATTGAAATATATCATTGTTGTCACCATAAATTTATATATAATTATATTATTTTTAAATGACTGATCGCTTACCCTATAATCACGTCGAAAATACACAGGATCTTTTTTCGGGACGTTTGCACCACCTTTATTTACCCACTGGTATTGGTCGCAAGTTGCATCTGTCTTGTTGTTGCTGAGGTATATACTCCTTGTAAATTAGAATGCACACATATAGATAAATAATTAAAAAATGTTATAAGACAATATGTATTTGTAATTTTATAATATTTAGTACTTTAAGTAAAATATGTGTTTGTATTCAGACAATAAAATCGTACATACCTCCTTTAGGCTTTATAGCTGGTGTTTCAGATATTTTGTCGATGTCTGGATTGTTGAATATCGAAATTATATCTCGATAATCCATAGTCCAAGTCTTCTCGTACTAAAACCGGCTAAGATATTGGGATGGAGGTGCCGGTCTTTAGTCCGAGTTCCAGGCCCATGGTCTCCTTTGACACGAGTTAATCGTTAGTGACCCGCTCAAATAAAACCACAATTATATGAAATAAAATATCACAATTGCTACAATAAACGGATAGTTTCCGCAGAAGACATGCTATTTGATCTGAAACCCACATCGGTTGTGAATTGAAAGCGGTAATTTAATGTGAAAAGAAACTTTTGCCGCAGTGTTTACATATTTTTTAAAGTATGCGAACTCAGTTGACCTTGCGAACTGCGTTCGGCATTTTCCGCTGAAAATATTCCGTAGATTTTCAATCAACCACGCACGATGAATTCTCCATTGTAATCGTAATTATACGTGACAATAAATAAATTATTACATAGATTAAATACATATTGAAGATATAAATGTAATACATTAAATAAATTACGGGAATTATAACCATCTCACAGTTTAAAACAGTGTAAACACAATGACCATTAGAATATCATGGGGGCCGCCATTTTGTTTGTATCGAAATTCGTCTCGGCCAAAACAAACACCGGACAATGCCGAAGTTCTTCGGAACCTGAGTTCGGCTTTCAGTTAAGTAAACAAACAGAAAAAACAGCGATGTTGGTGACAATCAACCGGAATATTCTATGCGTAATTTAACATGAAAGTTAGATTATTATACACCATTATGACCATGATATGTCTCTCTTTCCGATGTATATAGCATCATGTATTGATTCATTAGGTAAATCGAGTAAAATACACCACAGATTCCCGCCACAGATCGTGGGCGTAACTCGTGTGATAGGATTGGTATGCAAGCGGGCTGGGACTAAAAACAGCAAATCGCCATCCCAATATCTTAGCTGGTTTTAGTACAAGAAGACTGGGACTAGATAATCCAGTGCTGTGTCGCTTGTTTGGTATATCAATGAAGACATTTTGTGGTTATGATCCAATGTGAAATGAGTGGTTCGGGGGGCTAGCCCGGGATTGTCGGAAGGACCGAGTGGTCCTCCCCTTAATCCCTCATGTTGTTGCCTTTATTAGTGAGAGAAAAAAAAAAGGTAAGCATTTTTGTGAGATGATTATTTCTTCTTTTTTCGTTTCTTTTTTGGATTAGCTTTTTCCGTTGATGACTGAGGAGATGGAGGTCTTTGCTGTTGTTGCTGTAAGGCGCGGACTCGCTCTTCTTGTTCCTTGTTCTTTTTTTGGATCTCAGCCATCATCCTGTTGGCATTGGCGATTGAATCAGCGAGGCGATCTTCTGCAGACTTTGTGGAGCCTGCGCTGATGTTGTTGTTGTTGCTGGCGGCAGAGCTGGAGGACACCGGGATATTTTGGTAATCCGGTGTCCGAGGTGTAAAGTCCAGTTCCACGTCGAAGCTGGCGGCAGGAACATCTGGGGTGGTATCCACGTCCCTGTCTCCGCCAGCCTCGACGACGACAGCAGGGATCTCCGGCAGATCTACGGAATCCCTGCTAGTTGGTCTGATGTCACCAGTCTCCATGCAGGCCGGGTCGTCTGGGCGTCTCTCAGACAACTCCGGCCTACCGGATGTGACACTGGATGGCTGAACCACACGGGGAGGGGTGACCGGTCGATCAACGGTCGCCCCCATCTTCTTCTTCCATTTCGCTCGTCTGGCTGCGTCCCTTCTCCTTCGAGCTGGTGTCTTCCTCTTAGGAGGCTCCTCTTTCATGGTACGGCTGGTCTTGGTCTTGCTCCAGGTGGAAGATCTCTGGTTTCCAGCATCTCCCGTCCTGAATTCAACACAGAGAGTCAAATAGCCTCTGTTAGACTGGAGATTCCAGCTAACAATATCCGCAATTTGAGATCTCTCTAATGCTGCTAATGCGGCGTCAGGGATTAGCTCCATTGTCCGTCGCACTAAGCCTAATCCAAAACCGTCTCACTCGCCGGCATCAGCACGAGGGCGGTTGCTTCCAATTAAGGTTTCAGACCGCTCAAATCACTCGTACCGACGCTCTGACCGAAGAGGAACTAATAAGGATCGAAGCAATCACGACCGTTTCGCTCCACTCTCAGGCCAGAGTTATGATCCAATGCAGATTTTTGTCGATACTTATACCACCACCGAGAAACCAATGAAAGGAAGCGCGCCTCTCACAACAAAAACGTGTTACTTCCACGCATCAAAGTAATCGTATTGTTTCTCGTTCAGTTGTAACAACACATGAGTTGATGAGTATTGATGTAAGTTCACTTGTGAATGACCCGAAACAAGGTTTCTGTTTTGACAGTTTACCGCATATCGCACCTGTTGAATAAACAACTTGCCAAGGTGATTGATGGTTAGATGAATTCACTCTTTCCCATCTACCAATATAACATGCCGGGGAAATAGCTAATTTATTTCAAACACCAGCATAATCATGTCCAATACTAAGATCGCATTTTTTGGCAGCAGCTACATCAGACGACTACGTGATTTCGACCACATTCTGACGCCTGGCAAAAAACGTTTCTTTTGCAACCATCGTAAAAAGCCTGATCAAAATAATCAAACGTCTCAACAACGGCAAAAGGGAGATATGGTTTGGGGAAATTCTCCGTCGAGGAAATTTTCAAAAAGCTGGCAATATATCGATAGATGACTTCGAAGAGCAGAGGAATAAGATTAACAAACGAATCCAGAAAAAACTGAAGAAAAAATTCGTCCGCTTTCCCGACATCCGATACCCTACTGACTTCGACACTTCCGACCTAATACATCTCCACCAGCCTGAGAAAAAAGATCAGAATATCGGAATCGTCCGATATAAGAGGAGAATTGAACGTATTCTGAGAGGTGCCATCCAGCACTGAACATGAAATTGTATGTCGCATGTTTGTTTTATTCTGTGAATATAATGTCTTTATATTATTCTTTTGTGATTAAATTTATTTTATCATGTATTTCACTTTCTAAATTATTATTTCACCAAAAACCTCAAGTGATACAAAACACCCAATACTAATAGTCTATAGAGTCGTCAGTTAGTTAATCCGATTACCTATATCGCTAAGCACATAAGCCGCTTACACCTTTTAATTGGAGCCGGCCGTATACACTTTATAGTGTGTTTCAGAACGAAAAAGTTGAATAAAATCAACAAATTTGTGAATTTAAAAACAATTCAAACGTCATTCTATTCCATGTCCCAGTCCGGACATATACACCAAATTTCATTAATATCCATTGAGAAACAACAGAGCAAACGCCACAAAACCCCCGATTACACCTTTTATTTGGAGCCGGCCTCGGCCTCGGCATACACTTTATAGTGTGTCCCGTATCATGTGATGTGACGGCGATCGATCTCGTTTTCATCTGTTTCTTTGTTTTTACAGCGTCTGAACCTCTCGATTGTAGTACGCCGTGTAGATGTTATTATGCCAGTCATTTATATTGACTGGTGTTTGCGAATATCAGTTGGTATGGCCTTGTTGTTGTTGTGTTCTGTGATCAACTCTATCGTTGATTAAGTGCCACCGCAGACGCTGCGATTAAAATCGTAAGTGGGGAAAATCGTAGGTGGAGAAATTGTAGCTTGCCCGCAGACGCTACGGTGCTGCGATCTTTGCAGCTACGATTTTCGTGGTATTTACAACATGACCAGTGCGACAGTGGTCATGTGACAGCTACGATCGCGCGCGTTGCCAAAGTCACGCCACGATTTTCCTGGTAAAATCAAACAGTGCTTGATTGCTACGATTTGGCTACGATATTGTCGTGGGCATGCGCATTGGATGCTTCCTCCTGCGATTTTCCCCACTTACGATTTTAATCGCAGCATGTGCGGTGGCACTAAAGGGTATCTGGAGAAGTCGGCACAGCGCGAAGTCGGCCCCATACGAAGTCGCCCCCCACGCGAAGTCGGCCCCATTAATTAGAACCTTTTTATTAAATCGGCTTAATTTTAGTGAGATAGTGTTTATGTTGGCTAATTCCGAGGCCCCCAACATAATTTGATTGATTTAATGTAGTGTTTGTGTAGGATAATTGCGAAGTCCGCCATGTTTTCTTAGTTGTAATAACAAAATGAACTTCACTTATGGGCAGTCACTGACAGTGCCTCAGTTATCTTGAAAAACAATGATAGTTGCCGACAGAAGAAAGTCCATGCCACAGCAAAAGAGAACATCTTCAGACCTGCAACAGTCGTAGTATGTTGCGAAAGATTCAAGATTCCGGTCTGGCGACAGCTAAGTACTACGAAGGATCACTGAGATTCCAGCACCCGACAGTGACAGTGATAGCGACAACGCTTGAATTTGTTATTATTATATTGTCATTTAATAATATCAGTTTCATATTTAATATCATAAAATAAATAAAGAATTATTTTAAACAATGGTTCTGTTATATATGGGGCCGACTTCTCTGGGGCCGACTTCGCGTGGGGCCGTCTTCGTATGGGGCCGACTTCGCGTGGGGCCGACTTCTCCTGTATTCGATCAAAGGTCCCTGGTGCTGTAATAATTTGCTTGACCCGTGGTATGTTAAACACTAGATGCTGTCCTCGGTGCTTCATATAAAGTTGAACTGCGATATAATAAATAACAGTTGGCTTCTTGTCCAGTTATAACCAAGTAATATGGCCTTAAAAATTGAGTTTATACACTAGTGCTCTTTCATTATGTTTTTCGATTCGTATGCCGAAAAATCCTTGGCTTTGATTTTCCTGCCTGGTCGTTTTGCGATTTGACCAATAAGATAGAGTTTTCCCCCTTGCCATGCTATATTTCAGTCAAAACATCAGCTTATCTGTAAGTTTGACGAATTTGATTAAAAAGCTGTTTGATTGCGAACATTAAAGGTAATATATGACGTTTTTGTTGTGGAAATGCAATATGTGTAGCATCTATCACGTGACTTATCTAATTAAGCCAATTATGAACATCGTAAAAACTTTCGGCGACACTCGCAAAATTTTAACGAATACCGTTAAAATATTTTTCGACTGGATACATCAGCACATCTATGTATTAATTAGAACTTTTTGTATTCAAAGGGACAGCCCTCATAATTGGCAACGGCAATCAGCAATGGCAAAGCCATTTGCTGAAGCAAACTACCCATGGCAATGGTTGCCTTAGCAGATTGCTGTAGCCAAAACATCTGAATTGAGAGGGCTGAATGGATGCAAAATATAACTGATGAATAATATATAATTTTTTGACTCCAAAATTAAGTGGGCCTTTAATAACTCTCTTATGCATTGCAGAATACCTTGAAAACTATATTTAATATGATATTCAGTGCCAAAGATGCAATAGTAATCAGGCACTGCTCAAACCCAATTTGATTGGTAGGCTCTAAAATTATTAAATAGTTGAAAAGGGGGGACATCTCTACTCTCTAGCCCGAGGTTAACCGAGCGAGCACAACTCACCACTTTAGCTTACCGCACAATATCTGCATAATACCGTTACAAAGAGCTATCGGTATCGCTCACAACCCATTAGTGGTGTGTGAGTTCAAAGGCTTGAGGTTATGTACACCATTCTAATGCTCCATTTCGTTTTAGCAGCGGGAAGAAATTCAGGAGCGTCTGGCTTCATTTTTTTGAATTTTTGATTGTGAAATATACTCAACAATCACCGACAGACTAGTGGTCTGTGTCCCATGTTCCTACATTGCCCGGATGGTCATGATTTAAATTGAGCATATGTTTCGATTAACTTTTTCACTATAGTATAATAGCGATAATGCAGAATCTCTTCAGGGAATTGCGTGTTAAATATCTTGGCATAATATATGCCTATTTTAAATGTGATTGGCCTGATATGTTGAGGCCGGTAGTGCCATTACTGTGGTAGTACCCAGTATGTACTAATTTTATATCTCAACGTATTATATGCCACTTTAATGAGCATTTCTGAGCACGGAATTTTAGTGATTCCATTGTGGTTCTTATTTTATTAGAGCAGTCGATTTGAACCAGCATAGTTAATGCCTATTTTATTTCGTATTCGATGCAGAATTATTCTGCATTTGCATATTATATGCAACCTAGATGTGCTTGACCTGTCTTTACAACAGCGCTTTCTAGGGCCGACAATTTACGTGTGAATATAAAAGTTTATTTTAGGAATTTATATTAGACCTGTGAACTAGACATAACCAGTTTAATCCGGCTTGTTAGCAATCAATTCACACATGTGGCATATGCTGTTGGTCAGTAGATTAATGATGCGATATCTGATATATCTTCAGGGAGCTGGTAGGCTCATTAATCACTTCTGGTGATTTGCTTTAAATGGTGAAATCTCTTTATAGTGTAGATTCCCCAGGTTGTTTAGTGCCAGTCAATGTTGCAATTATATGGAATTTAAAATTCCTGCAAAAATTCAAAACTGTTACATGAATAGATTCACCCATGTGGTGGACATCATGGCATGTGTAGCTTTAATGATGGAAATTTGACACTCTTACTCTGTTGGAGTTCCAGTGGTAATTAATCACTTTGTGATTTGCTTGCAATGGTGTTTACATTGCATAATCTGCCAGGATGAACTGGGAATAATTCCAGGGCAGGTATAGCCTCTGTCTTTTGAGAATATATTACAGAGATTTAAAAAAACTTTTGTGGAAGATTTTATGTTGTTAGTTTGTGGGGAATAGGCCCAACAGTTCCATAGTTTAGTTTTTTTATGTTTTGACACATCGAGCATATACATTGTATATATAGTGAATAATTTCAGATAAATTTTGTGTATAGTACGCCATATTTCTTGGCATCTAGTGGTATATGTTAATTCCATATTAGCGTGATCAAGCATAGAACACACCGCTCTTCTCAGATATATGGGTTGAGATAATGGTGCAGGCTAGTAGGCTCGCATGTGTATACAACTAAGCAAGACAGAGCATAATATCATAAGAAATTAGTGGGCCCCATATGTCTTACAGGAAAGTCGGGCATGGTACCCATTGAATTTCCCAAATAAATGGATGAATTCAATTTTAGTATCAGTAGGCCCTCATGTATATACAGAGCACACGCATTGCTAGTTGGAAATGATTGTCTTTCCAGAGCTAGACTGAGTAGACCAATTTTTCAGGCCATTTCAGTTTGGAATTTTCAGGTTTGTGGACGAAGAGTTTATATTTCTGAATTTTTGATTGTGAAATATACTCAACAATCACCGACAGACTAGTGGTCTGTGTCCCATGTTCCCATGTGTAAGCAGCTTATGTGCTTAGCAAAATGGATAATTGGATGAACTGGCGACTAGAATATTGTGCTAGGTGTTTTGTTTTCAGATTGGGACATTTGAGGTTTTTGTGGAAACAATAATTTAACAAGTGAATTAGACAAATGTATTTTAAATGATAACTTTATTTAGTCATAATGCATACAATAAAAACATAAACTGTAATAACGAACATGAGGCATACAAACAAATTATAAAATGATAATGCAGAATATCGAATACAATACCTAGATGCATAATGTGCACTTATATATTCTTATAGTGGTCTGAGTATCAAAGTTGGAAGTGCTGACCACATCGCCATAACTATCCGTATATAGGATATGTGCCAATGACGTTGACAAGGCAATGGCGACAATGTGGAGATGATACTGAAGCAACTATCTGAATATTTCTGTCACATTAATCTCTGAAAACACACAAGTATGACTAGTCCAAGTCTTCTTGTACTAAAACCAGCTAAGATATTGGGATGGCGATGCTGGTAAACACCAGCATCGCCATCCCAATATCTTAGCTGGTTTTAGTACAAGAAGACTTGGACTAAAGTATGACAAACTCTGTCATAAGTATAGGCCTACATAAAAACATAGGCCATCATAAAGTTTTTGTGTGCATAGATATTCAAATATCTTATATGGTAATTAACCCTTTGAGTGCCAGGTCGATTTTTGTGTCAACCTATATACCCTGTGCCAATGCATTCTCTTATATATGCGAGTCGACCATAGGTCGCCTCGCATATATAAGAGAATGCATTGGCCTAACAATTGTTTTTTGTTTTTTTTTACAATTTGAATAATTTATTCTTATATTCTTTTGTAGGTTTAGGGCCGATGAGATAGGCCCCTGGCACTCAAAGGGTTAAGCTCATGTGTCATGATGTTTTTTGTTTTCAATCAATAAATAATGGTGGCAGCCTGCGAAGTGAAGGAAATTGAACTTGTATTTATGTCAATGAAGTTTTAGTTGCTGGGATTTATAGGTTTGACATTATCGTAGAATTTGTTTATAACACGATCGATTGATTTGCAATATTGCCTTAACCCTTTACCCAATAAAACGGCCAAAAACGCCCAAATAAAGCTTCAACAGCCTAAAATACCCTGTGCCAATGCATTCTCTTATATATGCGAGTCGACCATAGGTCGCCTCGCATATATAAGAGAATGCATTGGCCTGACAATTTTTTATCATTTTTTTAAAATAAATGTTTCTTACAATTTTTAGGCCATAAAATAAAAAACATCCATTACCCTGAAGGGAGCCCCACACATATATAGAAGCATATAGAAGAGTGTCGTCTGCTCATGTTTGTCTGGGGCTCTGTATGGGTGAAATTATAAAATTGTTAAAGAATACAAGAACAAATTAATAAAATTGTAAAAAATTGTTAGGCCAATGCATTCTCTTATATATGCGAGGCGACCTATGGTCGACTCGCATATATAAGAGAATGCATTGGCACAGGGCCATTATGTTGGGTAAAGGGTTAATGCCAATATCAAACTTATTAGCTGCAATCAGAAGCTATAGGTTATAACCAATGAGTGAACTTTTTAATGCAGACAATGGATCATTACATTGCAATGGACAACACATTGGATTCAATTGAATGCTACTTAAGAGAATGTATTTTACAGGTTTGCTGCATATAAAGTCCCACGGTTGAAGAAAAATTTCAACAATGTGTTCAACGATGGAGTTGGTTTCTTCTATCTTGATCACAACAATCCTGCATGGACCATTCCAAAGATGGCAATCAACATGACAAATCAAGGCATTTATAATACACTGCAGCAGATTTATGAGGCAAAAAAATCTAAGCAGGTAAGTTTATTACTATTACTATAGGCTGAATTGGTCAATGTCGCATACACTGTAGTTTAAACATATTAATTTGTCATACTTGCTTACAAATACATACACTCGACAATGGGATTGAAACACTAGTGCGAGCCATTTACATGATTCTTCTCCCTCAAATACCCATATACTAAATTGAAAAAAAACATGTCGTTGCATTTCGTTTGGCTACGTGCATAAAATTACCCAGGAAATCCCAATTGTGCATATAAAACTCACCCTCAATTTTTTTTTATATTAGTCGACTGTTTAAGTATATAACACTTATTTTGTTGTTATTGTTGATGTTATATTAAATACAAGCCTTGAAATAGTGTGTCTGTCATTTGCAGAATGAGGTCCCCAGAGGGTGAATTTAGTGATGCTACCCCGCATAGCGGGCTAGCATTACCAAATTCACCCTCTGGGAACCTCATTCTGCTGAGATGTAAGCAGAATGAGGTTCCCAGAGGGTGAATTTGGTGATGCTAGCCCGCTATGCCGGGTAGAATCACTAAATTCACACTCTGGGGACCTCATTCTGCAAATGACAGACACCCTATTTCAATGCTTGATTAAATATAAAAGTCAGTAAATAGAAGACATCAAGTAAAAAAGCTTTAAGTCCATGACAATGATTTGGGTATGTTGCAAATCTACACTGAGTTGTTTATGAGGTAACTACATGTAACTTGTACCAAATTTATACTTAATATCTTTATATACTTACTGTTTTCAGCAAACAGATTATATGTTTGCCATGTACAATGATCATCCTTTCGAGATTAAAGAGTCATTCTATCATGGACACACTAAAGGTGAGAAACTACATTAATTTTATAACGATTTAACCCTTTCATAATGGGAGCTGCTCAGGTGCAGCATTAAAGATCATGTGCCAATGCATTCTTATATATATGTGAGCCTCCACATATATATAAGAGAATGCTCTGGTTTACAAGGTCAAAGTAAATATTGTCAGGTCAATGTATTCTCTTATATATTACTAGCCGATGAGCCCGAGGTGTCCGGGCTATTCAAAAACCAAATTTCAAGTCGATAGCTCCACCCGTTTCCGAGATTTGGTCTGCACATGCGCGAAGCTGGCGTCGCACGGGCTCGGTGACCCGATAAAATTCGTATCCGGGGCAAGATACATTCACATACCAAATTTCAAGTCGATAGCTCCACCCGTTTCCGAGATCTCGTCTGCGCATGCGCGAAGCTGGCGTCGCACGGGCTCGGCGACCCGATAAAATTCGTATCCGGGGCAAGATACATTCACATACCAAATTTCAAGTCGATAGCTCCACCCGTTTCCGAGATCTCGTCTGCGCATGCGCGAAGCTGGCTTCGCACGGGCTCGGCGACCCGATAAAATTTGTATTCGGGGCAAGATACATTCACATACCAAATTTCAAGTCGATAGCTCCACCCGTTTCCGAGATCTCGTCTGCGCATGCGCTGCACGGGCGTCGCACGGGCTCGCCAATATGACAACGACCACCGCCTGGTCAAACTACACACACGTACCAAGTTTCGTCCCGATCGGTCGAGAATTGTAGATTTGTATTAATGACAAACAAACATACAGACAAACAAACATACAGACAGAGGTCTTCAAAATATATATGAGACTAGCCGATGAGCCCGACGTTGTCCGGGCTATTCAAAAACCAAATTTCAAGTCGATAGCTCCACCCGTTTCCGAGATCTGGTCTTCGCATGCATTTCAAGTCGATAGCTCCACCCGTTTCCGAGATCTCGTCTGCGCATGCGCGAAGCTGGCGTCGCACAGGCTCGGCGACCCGATAAAATTCGTATCCGGGGCAAGATACATTCACATACCAAATTTCAAGTCGATAGCTCCACCCGTTTCCGAGATCTCGTCTGCGCATGCGCGAAGCTGGCGTCGCACGGGCTCGACGACCCGATAAAATTCGTATCCGGGGCAAGATACATTCACATAGCAAATTTCAAGTCGATAGCTTCACCCGTTTCCGAGATCTCGTCTGCGCATGCGCGAAGCGGGCGTCGCACAGGCTCGCCAATACGACAACGTCCACCGCCTGGTCAAACTACACACACGTACCAAGTTTCGTCCCGATCGGTCGAGAATCGTAGATTTGTATAAATGACAGACAAACAAACAAACATACATACAGACAGAGGTCTTCAAAATATATATGAGATGTGAGGCTCCCTATGGCAGACTCGCATATATAAGAGAATGCATTGGCATAGGGTTGTTTATACAAACTTTCCAGGCCTCAAAATATGGTGCCAGATATTTGCATAATGATGTCCCCAGAGGGTGAATTTAGTTATGCTATCCATCACTGTTGGCTAGCATCACCAAACTAGGCTTATGCCATGTGGGGACCTCATTCTGCATGAGCTCATCTGCTATGGGAGGCCTAGACACAGATTAAAGTTCCCAGATGGTGATTGGGCACCTTGATAATGCATTGTGTGAATTTGTGTTGTCTACCAAAACTAAACTAAAAAAGAAAAAAGAAACTTTCTGAAGAAGTCGCTAAATAAACTAACACACTTGCTAATTTAATTTAATAAAGATACTTTCCAGAGGAGATGAGACCTAAGCTGAATGCGGTTCTCAGAAGGGGAATGTAGTGATGTGTGGAGTAGTGTCATTAGTCGCTAAATTCATTCTCTGGGCAGTCCTGGGACCTCATTCTTTTTTCATTCATTCATATTTTGAGGCCTGTCACCTTGCTATCTTTGGTCAAGTTCTTTTAACCCTTTCAGTGCCAAGTTCGATTTTTGTATCAACCCATATATTTCCTTGATCATTTTTCAAATTTATTGATTATAATAATGTGATACACTTATGGAAAGAGCTCTTAGAACTCTTCCATCAATGTATCACATTATTATAATCAATAAATTGAAAAATGATCAAGGAAATATGGGTTGATACAAAAATCGGCTTGGCACTGAAAGGGTTAATTGTCATTATTTCTGAATGGTAGATTTAGTATCATAATTATGATCAATTAGAAAAGAAATTTACACCAAACTTTGTTTTAGATGAGCTTACTGTTAGTTATAACAATGCATAGTAAGGAAGTTGATGGGATATGAATGATCATGCAGTAAGAGTGGGATATTTTAACCCTTTATCCAACAGAATGGCCCTGTGCCAATGCATTCTCTTATATATGCGAGTCGACCATAGGTCGCCTCGCATATATAAGAAAATGCATTGGCTTAACACATTAAAAATTATAAAATTGTTAAAGAATGTAAGAAAAAATGGGGAAAAGTGTTAAAAAAAGATTTTTTTTAGGCCAATGCATTCTCTTATATATGCGAGGCGACCTATGGTTCGACTCACATATATAAGAGAATGCATTGGCACAGGGCATAACTGTAACTATCACAATGTGGTCAAGGAGCCGGTTCCAATGATATCCATATTTGTATGGTTCTATTGAGACAGACCGAAGATATTTTAGGCTGTTGAAGCTTTATTTGGCCGGTTTTGGCCGGTTTGTTGGGTAAAGGGTTAAAGCAATTTGATAAATCTGTTTTGATATTATCTTTCCCCCTTCCATGACTGTATCTTCCTGAAATTTTGCGAAAACCCTATGCCAATCCATTCTCTGATATATGCAATATGTGAGTCTCCCATAAAAGAGAATGCATTGACCTAATAATATTTACCTTGACCTTGTATTCTCTTATATATGCAAGTCTTTGATAGGGAGCCTACAGATAGAGAATGCAATGGTCTAATAATATTTCCCTTGACCTTGTAAGCCCAGTGCATTCTCTTATATATGCGAGGCTGCCTATGGGAGAATCGCATATATACAAGAATGTACTGCTGGCACAGGATCTTTAATGCTGCACCAGCGCAGCTCCCATCATGGAAGGGTTTAGATTGTGTATGGCTTACTTGTTAATTATTTTAATCGGATTCTCAAAACCATCTCTATTTATGACACAGTTTACCACTCATATCATGTTCGACATATTAGATTATAATAATATGCTATGAGCTTCAGGTATTAGGAGGGTGGAGGTGTAGTTAAAAATTTGATGTATTTCATTGGGTTATGCCCCTTTGTATATATATATAAATGGATCATTTCAACCTATGACAAAATTTAATGTAATTTAGTGTTTCTTCATAGTTTATATGAAAGCACAAAACACATCACAATTTTATGAATTTCTATTTTTTCATGGGATATGTGCCATCATGTGACCAACCAAATTTCTTTTACTGTTTTGAATTTAAACATTGGTTTTTGTTGGAGATCCTCCAGCACTGGTGATGAGGGTTTACATGTTTCCATGGTGGACTTTGTAACTCAAAATCATTATCTGGTGGAGTTGCCGATTACTCGCCGATGGCCGGTGGTTTGCCGCACATGTTTGATGACTTTATCAGCCATTGAAATCACTTTGATTAACCGTAAGTGTGCAGATTTCCTCCACCACTAAAACTGGCAATGTCATGATATGGCCTTAGTTGCTGAAAGAGACATTAAACCCCAGTCAATCAATCAATCAATCAATTGTTGAAGATCCATGTGATTTCTACCCTATAAGAAATGACTGGAAGATTGATTGAGGTTATTGGATTTTGACTGGCAGAGCAATTAAACAAAGGGGATTCATACAAACTTTGTTTAATTACTCTGCCGGTCAAAACCAATCTTCCGGTCATTCATAATAATCATATACCAGAAGGTACATTTTAATAGAACATTAACAACATCATCAACTTTTCAAAACCATTGTATTAAAGTAACATGTATTGTTCAAATGCCAACACAGTCTCCCGAATAACAACATGCAGCGAGCAATTGCACATTATCAGCTTGAAGTGACGTAGGTGGTTCATTGCTGTTTATGCAGTGGAGGTTGCAGTCATTGCTTGATATGCTTGATAAACCTTGGAAACATTAGTGTAAACCGTAGGACGATTTGTACTGATTTTTGCGGGTGCTAATTGTGTGAACGTAGAGGGTTTGTGATTATATAAACATGACTATTATGAACATTTCTTTTCCTAAAAGGATATGGACACGTCTGAGTTTTGTGTGCCTGTCATTTGCAGAATGAGGTCCCCAGAGGGTGAATTTAGTGATGCTATCCTGCATAGCGGGCAAGCATAACTAAATTCACCCTATGGGACCTCATTCTGCTTAGGCCTCATCTTCTCTGGAAAGTATCTTTATTATCAAATTTCTATAGAACATTCTTCACATGATTCTATTTTCCTGAAGTTTAGTTTCTCCATTTGGAAGATGTTGCCAGAGGATGAATTTTGTGATGCTAGCCTGCTATGCGGGGTAGCATCACTGAATTCACCCTCTGGGGATCTCATTCTGCAAATGACATGCACACTAAACTCAGGCAGGGATATGGATAGAGGGTCTCTGTTCAAAATAATTGTTATTTTTGTTTTACCCATGATGTTCTGTTTATTACACGCTTGTTCCTAGAAGTACAGCGTTATTGCTGTTCCATATTTACAAATCCGTATGGAACGTACGTTCCATATGCATCTCGTTGACGTAAAATGACGTACATGACGTTCGCCTCAACCATGAAACTGGAACTATTTAAATAAAAGAATTATCACACATGACAAACACGCCCTGTATGAGTCTAAATAAACCTTCTAATCCTGTATATTTAATGCACGGATTCTAGGACGCGAAGTGTGTAATAAACACAGAACGACACGATGTGTAAATGAGTTTGTCGATACGGCACTCGTGCTGTCGCAGAAGGATAGAACTCGAGGCGTGGGAAAATGAGAATAATTAAGATATTAATGTGTTGGTTTTATTTATTTTTATTCTAGAAAAAAAATGATTTCAAGTGAATACATGAGATTTGCATTCACTAGGATCATGTGGAATAATTGCCAAACGGTATGTCAAGACCTGCCTGGGTTTTTTTTTACATACATTACCTAATGCCCTAAATAAACGACTACTAAACCACAGCAGAATTATGGGTAATTTTTCAGGATTTAGTCGGAAATATGGCTTGTTGCCATTCATTGGAAAGCTCTCATATATTTCCGACTAAATCCTGAAAAGTTACCCATATTTCTGCTGTGGTTAAGGAGTTGATTATTTAGGGCATTACCCTATCTCCTCCATCCCTAATGTTCTTAATCAAGCCTGAATTTAGTGTGTCTGACATTTGCAGAATGAGGTCCCCAGAGGGTGAGTTTAGTTATGCTATCCCACACAGTGGGCTAGCATCACCAAACTCACCCTCTGGGGACCTCATTCTGCATAGGCCTTATCTTCTGGGAAGTATCTATATTCTCAACTTGTTTTTAGTTACTTTTCCCCTTATCTTCAGTTTCTATATCCCCTAATTTGCAGAAGATAAATTATATAATCGAGGTGACTAATTGGTGAACATCACCAACTTCAACTGGGGAACTTCAATCTGATCCTAGGTCTCCCATAGCAGTTGAGGCCTAAGCAGAATGAGGTCCCCAAAGGGTGAATTTGGTGATGCTAGCCCACCACGGTCTCCCATATCAGTTGAGGCCTAAGCAGAATGAGGTCCCCAGAGGGTGAATTTGGTGATGCTAGGCTTGCTAGCCCGCTATGCGGGATAGCGTCACAAAGTTCACCCTCTGGGGACCTCATTCTGCAAATGTCAGACACTGTCACACATTAAATTAAGGCTTGTTGGTAAACCTACTAATAAACTTACTGCATGTGACCTAATGGCCAGATGTTTTATGGTGAATTCTGTTTGTTTTATCCAGGATTTGTGGCATTTGAGAAGAGTGGTGGATTTTGGATGATACAGAGTACACCTCAGTTTCCTATGAACACATCGACTGGATACCAATGGCCACCTTCAGGGAGATATTATGGCCAGTCATTCCTCTGTATCTCACTAAGCTTCAACCAAATGGATACAGTGGGTAAGAGAAGCACAGTTCTAGAATCAAGCTCCATGCAGAGTTCAGTCCCCTATGCAGGACTTACCGCTGCACGCACCTACACGTAATGTGAAGAATGTCGCATTTATTTATTTGAGGCTTTTGTAGGTTACAATTCATTCTGCATTATTCTGAGAAACTGAACTGTCCATATTCATTTGAAAAGTGTCTAGATCAAGCCAGAATGAATTGTAACTGACTTTAATAAAAATGTTAGATTTAATTAAGAAAATACACGTGCCAGCAGCAGTCAAACATAGCATAGCGAGGGGACTGAACTCTGTTATGCAGCTTGCTCTAGAATACAATTCAGACAATTGCTGGACATTTTCAGAATGAGGTCCCATGAAGGTGAATTTAGTGATACTACCCCACACAGCGAGCTAGCATATCTAAATCCACCTTCTGGGACCCCATTCTGCTTAGGCCTCATCATCTCTGGAAAGTTTCTTTATTATATATATAATAGTTTATTTCAGGCAATGTTGCCCATATGTAATTAATTATCAAATTAACTTTCTAGGTTTCTTTAGAACGGTTCTTTATCTTTTTTAGTTTAGTTTCTCTATATCCCCAAATTTTCAGATGACGCAATGCATAATCGAGGTGCCCAGTGGGTACACATCACCATCTTCACCATCTGTGAACTTAAATCTTTCTAGGTCTCCCATAGCGGATGAGACCATGCTGAATTAGGTCCCCAGAGGATGAATTTGGTGACCATAGCCTGCTGTGTGGGGTAGGGTCACTAAATTCACCCTCTGGGGACCTCATTCTGCAAATATCCAGCACCATATTTTCAAGCCTGATACCATTTGAGCATATAACATGGAAACCTTGACTTTTATGACTATACTAGTAGTCCTGAAAAAACATTATTTACGAGAGAATACACAATATTAGCTCTTGGCTTACTGAAATTTGTGTTAAACGAATTACACTGATTTGCCACGAATTACACTATTTTTTGCTACAGTGCATTCTCTTATGTACAAATTAATTTGCACCTATTTGATCTAACAGTAAATGTTTTGAGGTGCCTATATTCTGTTGGCACACTTAAGGTGTACAATATATATCTGAAAACTAGAGTGTAGAGAGCATTCTCTTCTATATTTGAGGCAATCAAGCATCATTTGGCAACAAGTTTATATTTGATCAAGGTCACTGTTTCCATTTCCGATGGAATCATGCGTTTATCTTGCACTGTATAATTTGCATGTGTGATAAAGACAAACATTCCTGTATGAAAATTACCCTTAGTTATGAAATTTCTTGCTATGTCCGATCTTTGATAATAGTTCTAATCGATATTCAATTCGATTCACAAATATTGGTCAGTTCGATTTGAAACAAAATATTCTCAAATGCCTATTTTCAACTTACAACAGATTACCTGATTTGATAACATTTTGGTTTACGACCAATAACTCTAGTTTGGATTATTTGATCTGAAAGGTTTGCATGTTTGTTTCTTATCCACAAGATAGTCAGGTCAAAATAGGTCAAGTTTAAATATGGTTTTGGTCCAATGATTTTTTCATCAGTTATGGCCATTGTCGACTTAGAAATTGCCTAATTAGATAAAATCTTTTTTAATTTTATGTTGTTGTCAAAATAAAATTGACTTTTGGAACCCCAACAAATATTTAATTGATACTGTTGACCTTTATCTTTGACCCATTCTATACTGAATGGATTCTCCCATTCAGCTATAAATGTATACATTGGAATGGTCTATTATTAATTTGGAGGGGTGTTCAGGTAATAGAAGCAGCCGACAGACAGAAAAACAGACAACATACGAGCAGAATCATTTGTGATGAAATGTTCCAGTAACAAGTTCAACAAACAACCTATGAAGGGTTAAGTTTACATATTCACAGGTAACCAGCTGCTTTACAACTACCCATATATTTATGACAAGAATTTCCCAGCCACATGGACGTCTGCCAGCCCCAAAATGGCGGGCGCTGTTAATGGAATGCATGCCAAGCAGGCCCCGTGGTATTCAGTAAAGATATTAAAAACTATCGGAGGAATATCAATGACAAGCTTCGCTAAGACAAAGCAATTTGCAGCTGGTGAGTATTGTTTGTTACAGTTACTCATAATCTTCATCGTTCAGATTAGACCTTGAACTGATCGCATATGTCAATAAATATGCGAAATACTTACGAATACGAATATACTAAATAATTTTGTATTTGTTAGGGATTCACTCATGGAAGATATGTTATGAATGCATCTAATTTTTCTATTTTTTATATATTTTTATGGTTATTAGACGTCACCTATGTTTTAACCTGGTTTACTAACATTTGGGAGGGAAAAAATTAATGAAATAAATATTAATCACCACCCTAATAATTGACAAACAGTACATTAAAGATGGTCTATCTCTTTGTAATCATGTGTTATATAGTTACCGGGGTATAACATATTAGATATGAATCAAAGACCCCTGTCTGGAAATGCTGTTATAGATTAATATTGATTATATTTTGAATATTTTCTGGTCTAAAAATGTGTGTTGTTTAGCAAACGAACAATAGAGACCAGCAATTTTGTCTCAAATAAACGTTAATTAGACTCATTATTGCTTATAACTATGGAATAAAACAATACAAACAATCAATCAGGGACATTTGACTTTGGATCATTTGGATTATGGCCTGGTCAACATGATCATAAATAAAGTTTTTTACAATATGGAGATAAAGTTGTAGGAGGGATTTGTAGAATGGACTATTAAATGGCTACAACTGAAAATGTTGATTTCATTTCGGAATATTAAATGGCTGTTACCTTTGAAGCAGAGTTCATTGTTTTTAGTTACTTTTTCCCTTCTGTTGAGTTTCTATATCCCCTAATTTGCAGAAGATAAAATGCATAATTGAGGTGACTAATGGGTGAACATCACCAACTTCAACTGGGGAACTTCAATCTGATCCTAGGTCTCCCATAGCAGTTGATGCCAAAGCAGAATGAGGTCCCCAGAGGGTGAATTTGGTGATGCTAGCCCACTGTGTGGGATGGCATCACTAAATTCACCCTCTGGGGACCTCATTCTGCAAATATCAGACACACTAATTTCAGGCTTGCTTATAACAGCATTATGTTTTCAGATTTGTATAGTGAGTTAGTGGCGCCGTATCTCCAGAGTGATCTGCTGGTGGAGACATGGCAACGTGACAACAAGCTGTTGTCTAACTGCACCATAAAATATACGGTAAGTATAAACATACAACTGTTTGGTCATTAGTAAAGCTACTAAACTGTGCAACCCCTTTTATACCCCCCTACACCCGTAACAAAGTTATGGTGGTATACGGGAATCTGACCGTCTGCATGCCTGTGGGCACAACTTTTACCTATCTTGTATTCATTCCTACATTATTCAGTAAACTAAAAAAATTTAAAAAATAAAACTTTGCACGAATATGTAGTGCCATGGAAGCCAGTGCATCTGCAATTATGAGCTTGATTCAAATATTTTATTGGAGTTACCCACTTTTTCGACTTAGAAATTTTTTGCAACATGCACAATTTTGACCAAGTTTTATTTTGGAAAAACAAATATGTTAATAAGGCTGCCCTTAATGTAGCACAATTGCACTGCAGTTTGATTAGGATAGTCAGTCTCACCTGTTATTCCACTATAAAAACTCCTGTCTGTGATTATTTTGCAACATGCACAATTTTGACCAAGTTTTATTTTGGAAAAAACAAATATGTTAATAAGGCTGCCCTTAATGTAGCACAATTGCACTGCAGTTTGATTAGGATAGTCAGTCTCACCTGTTATTCCACTATAAAAACTCCTGTCTGTGAATAACAATAGGACTGGCAAAGCATAACCTAAATGTATCATACAATGTCTTAGAAACCTTTTTATCTAACTTACAAAAATGTGAAACATTAAAAATGGTCTATCTCTTCCAATAACTTTTATATATTTTCCTGGGTATAAACTAATAGATATGAATCAAAGACCCCTGTCCGGAAACATTTTTATCAATTAATAATGATTTTATCCATACAATCAATTTGGGACATTTTACAGCTCGTGTTCGTTCGGAGCGTGGCATGCGGCATAAATCTATTTTAAAATTCTAAAAATAGTACCAAAAAAAATGCCCACTTGATTATCACATTATACAATAAAATATAAATATAAAATCAATATTAATTGATAGAAGCATTTCCGGACAGGGGTCTTCGACTCATATAAAATGTGTTTAGGAGTAGATAGACCATCTCTAATAACATAAAGACATAATCAAGTCTAAGGATTGTTGTCCGGTGATCTATTTATATGATAATTTCTATCATACATCAAAGCCACTTAGCAGTTTGCACTCCAAAATATACTTAATAATATTCACTTTTGAATTTTTCCCGGTATCAAAGTAGGTTGATAAATACTAGAATTACCTTGCTATGAGCATTATATGTCCCAGAAAGATGCATTGAAGTCAGTTGAAGTCATAAGGTATAAAACGTTGAACCCGATATTTGGGGCCGAAACAAAAAACAGCCATTTGCATGGTATGGAACAGAAAAGATTGTTCCGTGTTAGTTTATTCCTGATATGGTAGAAATAAAGAGCGTTTGTTTCATGTCTGTGCGAAAAATTTCATATAGCTGGAAAATGGCTGTGACCATCAAAAGTATTTTTAGGATCACATGAAGCCGGTATATCAATATTTCATGTATTTGGCAACCTATCTTATACCTCCTTCCACATTACGTAGACAGAATTTGGAAGCTCGAATGATCCGTTTAAAACCACATGGCTGTTTGCGCTCCAAAATACACCTAATAATTTTAACTTTTTAATTTTTCCTGGTATCGAAATAGGTCCATAAATACCTGAACTGCCTTTCTACAAGCAACATAAGTCCCAGAAAGATGCAAGGAAGTCATAAAAAATACAAGTTCGAACACAAAAATCTGACCCTGAGCAATACCTGCGCCATTTGTATTCATTGAAATTCCGGAATCGGAAACGGAATAATGCACCACTGTCTGGAAAAGTTATATGTCGTAATCTTAAAATGAAACTATTTATAAGCCTCACACACTACTTTCTCTTCATTTTAACCATAAAAATTATGAAGTGCCATAAGCAACAACAGCTCTATATATTCTTCATGTGGAATTTTTGTTGCGTCTGCTGATTAAAAAATTTGACTGGCACAAATGAAAATAATCTCAAATTTATTGAAAAATATAAGATATAAAACACATATTTTCAGCGCTGTATGGACAAATTTGTTCGGAATTCTTCCATGTAGGTATGTTTTGAGATACCTCTTTCCAAATTAGTAGTATGTGTATATAATTTTGGGGTTCGAATGAGCCATGTTCATTTAATATAAATACATTCGACACTGAGTTGGTAATGTTATTTCTTTGATATCATCAATGGGCTTTTAAAATGATTTGGTATGCAGTGTTTTGGCACACATATCTTATTTTAATATTTGGAATCTATGTGTTTGATTAGATAAGACATATATGTATATGGCATCTGTGTTTTTGCCATTTTTCTGGGAAAATTATTTAAATTGTGTTCTAAATTGCCATATCCTTTACACAAATATCTGATATTTTAGAAATTGTTTCTTGAATTTTATTTTAAGGGACATGTGGATGTTTCCTCCTCATCCTGAGTGACAGAAATAATCTAAGACCACAAAAAAACACCAAAAATAAAATGTTGAATTTCATGACTTGCTTATTTTTAACTTCTAACATCTGACATAAAGCATGAAATAATTTTTTCTCATCAATCATAAGAAATATCAATATAAAAGGCTAACTTAATCTTTGAGTCCCTGATTATTTCTATTCAGTCAGTGTTATTGACTATTGTTGGCATGAAATAAAACCAAATGACAAAATTTTACTGGCAGGCAGGTTTTTTTATTACATTACATTGCCCCAAATTTATTGGAAATAAATAATATAAAATTATTTTATAATACCATTGTTTTATTAAAAACTTTAATTTTGAACATTAATCAACAACCTGTAGTTTTCACATATGCATTTAACAATTATAAGAAACAGAAGTAACAAATGAAATTAGAGATGATCATATACAAGCCACCTGATATCCGACCAGTTCCTGCGACACCAGATCGAAATCAGAATGGTCATTTCTCTTGGGTTTTGTTTTCCCAACAGACACCGTGAAGTTACTGTCAATACTGAACTCGTTTGTATCACTATTGTGTATAATATCTTCACACAGTTTACGAACGGTATCTGTGTTGTATACTTGTATAATTTTCCATGGAATAACATTTGTGTAACCCGAAAACGCCGAGATATTTATAAGCGCTGCCATTTTGGCTGACGAGAAGCGGTGCATAAATAGTTTACCGGTGCAAACAAATGTACCGGAGGAATCGGAAGTAGAGTCTCTCTCTTTGAACAAAGGAGCAGAACGATATCGCCGGGTTTGCGAGACGCCTGTTTGCGATATTTATCAAGCGGCGGGTGTTATTTACCTTTTTATTTTGGGATGGGGAAAAAAAGCACCGGGCGGGCCAGATTTTAAGGGGGCGGCGATCTTTGAGAAACAGGATTCTAATTTTGTTTGGCCTTATATGAAAGCTGTGGCATAAAATTTCACCAAGATAGTAGATACCAATGTTATTTCCAGCTAAAATTGGTTTAATTATGTTTTGAGGATGCAGCCTGAGTTTAGTGTGCCTGTCATTTGCAGAATGAGGTCACCAGAGGGTGAATTTATTGACCATCCCGCATAGCAGCAGGGACCAGCTGAGAAGGCGACGTGGGCGAAGAAGTCTCCCTATACCTGCTCACTTCGCTCTAATTTTGCAGCTGGGCGAAGTTTAAGTCGCCCTGAAATTTCCAAAGCATTGTTTAAATTGTTTTGTTTTTTTTTCATATTCATAAGTGGTTGTAAAAATGCTGTTCTGCCAAAATTATCATATAAAATGCTACCATTCTCTTAAAATTATGTTTGGAGATTATTCATAGTCATTGAGTCATGATTTGAACATAAAGATTCCATATTTAAACCATTGTTTCCTCATTTTAATTTAGATATTACATATCTCCTATTTTCGTTATATAGGCCACTACTCCACTGGTCGATTTCGATTTTGAAAAGACCACTTCGCCCTATTGAATGCCCACTTCGCCTTATTTTTGTGACAGGGAGAAGTCACTTCGCCCTGAAAATCAGGTCTAGGCTGGTCCCTGCATAGCAGGCTAGCATCACTAAATTCACCCTCTGGGGACCTCATTCTGCTCAGGCCTCATCTTCTCTGGAAAGTTTCTTTATTATTAAATTTCTATAGAAACTTATTCACAAAGATTCAATTTCTTTTTTAGTTTAGTTTCTCTATATCCCCAAATCTGCAGACAACACATTGCAAAATCGAGGTTCCCAATAGGTGTACATCACAATTATCACCATTTGGGAACTTCAATCTGAGTATGTCTCCCATGGCGTATGAGGCCATGCAGAATGAGGCCACCAGAGGGTAAATTTGGTGATGCTAGCCCACTGTGCGGGATAGCATCACCAAATTCACACTGTGGGGACCTCATTCTACAAATGACAGGCACACTAAACTCAGGCTTGAGGATACATATTGTTAGAAGGCCACCAACGATTTGTTACCTAGGATTATTTCATGGAATATATCTCTTCAAGTTGTCATTTTATGAGTAATCTGTCTTGAAAATGATCAATTATTTTATTACAGATTGAGAACATAAAGGAGATATCTCTGCCAAATGGTGTGTCATTTAGAGAAGCAGACGATCACTCGAAATGGGCAATATCTAAGGATGGGAGCAAGGCATGGGTCTGCATTGGGGACATCAACAGGCAGGTTAGTTACTATTGCGTTAATAGTTTGTTTCCATGTCAGGTGGGGGGGGTCTACAAATTATAACCTGTCAATTAGTTAACCCTTTCATGACAGGCTAGTGCAGCATTGAAGATTCTGTGCCAGTGCATTCTCTTATATATGCCAATCTTCCATAGGGAGCCTCGAATATATAAGAGATTGCACTGGCATACAAGGTCAAGGTAAATATTGTTATGTTAATGCATTCCCTCCCTATGGGACACTCACATATATAAGAGAATGCATTGGCAAAGGGTTTTCGCAAAATTTCAAGATGCTCTAGTCATGGAAATTAACCCTTTGATGACTGGAGCTTCCTGGATTTTTGCGAAAACCCGTTGCCAATGCATTCTCTTATATATGCGAGTCGCCCATAGAGCGCCTTGCATATATAAGAGAATGTATTGGCCTAACAATATTTACCTTGATCTTGTAAGCCAGTGTATTCTCTTATATATGTGAGGTTCCCTATGGGAGACTTTCATCTATAAGAGAATGCACTGGTACATGATCTTTAATGCTGCACCAAAGCAGCTCCCCATCATGAAATGGTTATCACTGCTTTCGGGAATCTTTTTGAACGGCTGAACAGGCATGACGGTCGGTCGATCAGGCATGGTCGATACTTAAAACATTTAAGTATGCAAACTGCTGGTCAGCAACTGATTCAGCATTTTAGGTACACCCCAATAACGCAACTGTTGTGGATAATGCATATTCTTCTCTCTCTCCATTATTGTTGAGCAATCTTATATGCGAACTGAGAAAAACCATGAAATGAGCTCAAGATTTATATTGTGATGTCAGTTTGGAAAGGTCGTATAACTTATATAAACTTTTCCAAACTGACATCACGATATAAATCTTTAGCTCGTTTCGTGGTTTTCTACAACATTTTATAGCTAATTAATTTCTGTCTTCCTTCCAGTCAACACAATCTGAGAGAGCAGGTGGTACAGTATGTTTTCAGAATCCACAGGTATGGAAGACTTACAAGAACAGCATAGCTGGGATAGAGCCATGTCACACCGTGCAGAATGTCGGAGTTTGAATGTTGATGGCTTGATACAATTCAGGATGAACATTGCTATCTACTTGCATTACTTGACTTTTCCATGACTGGGGCTTCCTGAAATTTTGCGAAAGCGCTTTGCCAAGCATTCCTTGTATAGGGGAATACATTGGCTTAACAATATTTACCTTGACATTGTATGCAAATGCATTTTCTTACATTGTGAGGCTCCTCTACGAGACTCGCATTTATAAGAGAATACACTGGCATAGGATATTTAATGCTGCACCAGCGTGGCTCCCGTCATGAAGGGGTTAAGTAGTGTTCAGTCAAGTATGTTGCATTGGTCGGTACGTTGCGTTGGTCGGTATGTTGCATTGGTCGGTATGTTGCGTTGGTCAGTATGCTACATTGATAGAATCTGTTGTCGCTGTTAAACCGTTCACACGAGTGTGTATGTTGCGTTATGACACAGAGCTTCCAATTAATAATTGCAATTAATTTGATATTGGAATAAGTGCAATATTGCAAATTAATCTATCTATAATATAAATTAAATAGATATAAATTAATCTATCTATAATATAAATTAAATAGATATAAATTAATCTATCTATAATAAAATTAAATAGATATTGTCAAATCCCAACAACTAGCACTTTATTGACATAAATACTAGTCGACTTTCCTTCGCTTCAAAGACAGCCACCATCTTCTTTTGATTGAAAACAAGAAAAGGTAATGATGCATGCCTGATTGCCATATAAGGTATGCGTTAAGGCTAAGTTGCATTGAAAAAAGTGAACTCTCCATTGCTTGTGTTAACAGATACAACATAACTGACACATCGCAGCCGTCTGAACGCCATAGTGTTATTGTCTGTAATAAAATTTCAATGCAACAGACTCATCTGAATGCTACTTTATATGATATTATATCCCAGCTCCTTGTTCTACCTCGATTTTCTACTTTTTGGATTGGGCCTTTTATACTATAATTTATACCACAAGTCGACATTCGTAATCTAGAATGGTCATGTCTCCCAATGTATGTACAACAAACTTGCGCTGGGACCTCAATCTGAGAAATAGTTCATTTATAACACCTGCCCACAATAACAAACATCCGCATAATGCTTATAAACCACATGTAATACAATTCCTTGTCAGAAAAGATAGCATGTTAATTTGCATACCAGTATCACATTCAAACACAACATGTCATCATAATAGAGTTACTGTTCTTCTGCACCGAACGATATTACTTTGTTAATTCACGAGTCAAAACTATTCTAAAATGCATTCGTTCCCAAAATACAGTTAATTGTTTCGACAGTATATAATACATTAAATTTACAGCGAAAACAAATATTTTATTATATGTTTGCGTATATCAAAGTTTAATTTCAAACAAATCTGTACTGGACAGCTGTATATGCCTAGACAATTGTTACCGAGACTAAATCCATGTGCAATTTCCACTCACACGAGCCATATCAAGGGGCGTGGTTTTGCTGTTTGCCGGACTATTTTCCCCTTGAAAAACATTCGCAAACATCTAATTTATCGGAATTTTTCATTTGTATCAATGCAATTTCTCCTTGTATATTATAAACCTGTGTTTTAAGTCGGTTAATGGACTCACTACAGGACATTCATAAACTAAATCTAATTTACAAATTGCCAGTAGCTCGTCCATTAACTCTTCTAAATAGAACATGGATTCATAGTCTAAAGATATTTTGAGGCTTCCAGTTTTTTTTTGTACATATAATAATACATGTAATTTGACATCACCTGTGCTTGCATACTACTGAGATTTTTATTTGGCATACATTAGGCCTGCTCAGACATTAGGCCTGCTCAGACATTAGGTCTGCTCAGATATTAGGCCTGCTCATACCTTAGGTCTGCTCAGACATGCTGATTCCTTTGTAAATTGTAAGTGAGCCATCATATTTATTAACCCTTTCTTTACCCCAATAATAATTGACAAGTAGGTCCCTCCAGAAATGTTCGAAAAATAAGTTCAACAGATGACCATAAACAAACGGTTATTTGTTGAACTTATTGTCTGACCATTTCTCTCCAATGAATAGGAATCCCCTGCACTTTTATTATTTGTTTGTCTGTTTGTCATTTTGATCACCCCTCCAGATGAATAATAGAACAATCCAATGTACATTTTTAGAACTGATGGGATAATCCATTTAGTAAAGGAAGGGTTAAAGTCAATCGTAGTGTTCAAGACTTTATGAGATTAGCTGCCCCTCTTTTTGGACGCCGGGGTCTGTTATGGCGTATTCCGGACACCGTACCTGATTACATTAAAGGTCATTGACAATGGGCAAGCTTCACTAGATTCAGTTGGTGGGGACCTGATACCTCTTAGGCAGGGTCTGCGCTGGACTGAAATTTACTTTTGCCAAATTATTTGCCAATTGAAAATATTTTTGCCAAATTTTATCACCGATAGAATCATTTTCAGCAACATTGATTGGATGCTATGTTTCGACACTCGCGGTTTGATCAACGTTTGATATCGATACGAAAGCAGTTCGTTAATAATTATTATGGTTTATCATACAACAAAAACAAATCACCGAGCAATAAAATTGTAGAAGGGTTGCTTCATCAGAAGGGCACACCACAAGAGGATTAGCTATGTTAACACCACCATCACACTAAATACGGGTAATCCCTCCACCCAATCGATATTAATGCTATCAGACTTAATAGAGGTGTTAACTTTTCTGAAACCAAGTAAAACATCACTAATATAATTCTATTGTAGTCTCCTAAAATGAATGGTATTGAATGACTGATATTTTTCAACTTTATTGAGGAATTAAAGGTACTCAATCCGAACAGAGGGTCCCCATCTCAACAGATTCCAACAACAACAATCCGATCAGAGGGTCCTATATTACTATTTCTTTGGCTTTGGGGGTAAACAATATTTGATTCGAGTCGAGGAACCCATCAAACAAAGCTCAGAGTTATTAGATATTGATTTTTGAAATTTGTTATTTACTCGAGATGAGTACTAATAATTGCCTTCAACTGCCGTAATCTGCTCGGGATGTGTACACCAAAATCTATTCAAACAGACAAGGATGGATAACTCTAAAATCAAGTGGTAATAATAACGCAATTTTGACTGAGTTCTGGGCCAGAAAGTATTCCCGATAATGAAAAATAATAGATTTCTAAAATCGATATCTAACAAATCTGAGCTTTGATGGGTGACTTCCTCGACTCGAATCAAATATTTTTGACCCCCGAAGCCATTGAAATAGTAATTGAGAGGAGTTTTATCGGATTGAGTACCTTTAATAAGTGACTTGCCAAAACTTTTGCCAAATTAAAATATTTTTTGCCAAATGTTAATTATTTTTGCCATTGGCCTGCTCTTAGGCGTCATCTTCTCTGGAAAGTATCTTTATTATCAAATTAACCCTCTCAGAATCTGAATCATGAAAGGGTTAACCCTTTGAGTGCCAGGGGCCCATGTCATCGGCCCTAAACCTACAAAATAAGTCTTAAAGAATATAAGAATAAATTATTAAAATTGTAAAAAAAAAAAAAAAATGGTTAGGCCAATGCATTCTCTTATATATGCGAGGCGACCTATGGTCGACTCGCATATATAAGAGAATGCATTGGCACAGGGTATATGGGTTGATACAAAAATCGACCTGGCACTCAAAGGGTTAAACAAGTTTCTTTTATTTCTTTAGAATGTTTCTTTTTTGTTTAGTTTCTCCATATCCCCAAATTTGCAGATGACACAATGCATAATCGAGGTGTCCAATGAGTGCACATCACCATCGTCACTATCTGGGAACTTAAAATCTGTAGAATCTGCAGAATGAGATTCTCAGTGGATGGATTTGGTAATTCTAGCGCGCTGTGTGAAATAGTGTCACCAATTTCACCCTCTGGGGACCTCATTCTGCAGATATCCAGCCCCATATTTTGAGGCCCGTTAATAATATTGATATATTGGCTTCATAAGATCTGAAAAATACTTTCTATGGTCACAGCCATTTTCCATTTGTTTTTAATTTTTCGCACAGAAGTGTAACAAACACTCTTTTTTTCCACCTTATCAGGAATGGAATAGACTAACATGGAATGCTCTTTTCTGTTCCATGCCATGCACATGGCAGTTTTTTGTTTGGGACCCAAACACCGTGTTTAAAGTTGTATTTGTTATGACTTCAATGCATCTTTATGGGACATATTATGCCTGTAGAAAGGAAGTTATTGACCTTTTTGAATACCGGGAAAAGTTCAGAAGCAAATATTATTAGGTATATTTTGGAGGCAAACCACCATGTGGCTTTAATTAATTAGTTGGGAAGATAGGTACAGTTATGTCCTATATAATCAACTCCTCACTGAGAGATTTCCGGTGAATGGCAACAAGCCATATTTCCGACTAAATCCTGAAAAATTACCCATAATTCTGCTGTGGTTAAGGAGTCGATTATTTAGGCCATTACTGTAATTCTACAACACTTGGTCCAATAATAATGGTATATCAGTAGTTAAGTGCGGTCATCACTAACAAGAAATCGAACAAAATAAAGTGACATTGATTGGCTTTACTTTGAAGTTTCCATGTATACTGATTAATACTCAAACCCCTTCATTTTTCCTGTTTTAAACCCTTTGAGTGCCAGGGGCCGATCTCATCGGCCCTAAACCTACAAAATAAGTCTGTTAAAGAATATAAGAATAAATTATTGAAATTGTAAAATATTGCCAGGTCGATTTTTGTATCAACCCATATACCCTGTGCCAATGCATTCTCTTATATATGCGAGTCGACCATAGGTCGCCTCGCATATATAAGAGAATGTATTGGCCTAACAATTTTTTTTTTTTTTTTTTTACAATTTTAATAATTTATTCTTATATTCTTTAACAGACTTATTTTGTAGGTGTAGGGCCGATGACATGGGCCTCTGGCACTCAAAGGGTTAAGAAATCAAAGAAATATAACATATGTAATATATTTATACACATTCCAAATGAGATCCATTTATTGCATGTATAATATACAGTTTTCTTGTTGTTTAGATCTTTTCTTCTGAGATCTGAAATTTTATATAATATGAACATAAACATAAATATTTTCGTGACACATTGATGATGCAAATCCTTTTTGAAGATTTATTTTTTCATAATTTTTATAATAAAATCAATGCAAAAAATATAACTGAATGCTCAATTCTATTCTTGCTCATTGGATAGTGATTTATATTTATGGTAATTTCAACACACGTGGCTCATTTATTACACACTAGTCACACTTATTGTTATTTTTCGTTTGATTACGCTACTTTGCCAGTGAACAGTTATTTCAGTAATTTCACCCAAATGCACTCGAGTGATACTGATAGCTTGTAAATGACGTCGTGCACAAAAACCCAACATGTACTAGAACTACCATAATATTTCAACTTCGTTATGTGTTGAGTAGATGAATAACTAGCATGGGAAGCAAACAGAAAAGAAATGTTTGATATGATTAAAGAATATTGACTGCTGGTGTGTAATAAACACAGAACCACACTGGCACGTGAAGGGAGTTGAACCACACTGGCACGTGAAGGGAGTTGAACCACACTGGCACGTGAAGGGAGTTGAACTTTTTTGCAATTGTTTGTTATACTGCGAGTTACAACTCGAGCCTGACGCCTCTCTTTGTAACATCGCACCACAACGAACTCTTCCTCATTCATCTCCTTCACGCAATGTGTGGTTCTGTCTATACAAGCCTGAGTTTAGTGTGCCTGTCATTTGCAGAATTAGGTCCCCAATGGGTGAATTTAGTGATGCTAGCCCGCTATGTGGGATAGCGTCACTATATTCACCCTATGGGGACCTCATTCTGTAAATGACAGACATGCTATAATCTGGCTTGTATCTATATAGCAATCTGAAATGCTGATGGAAATATATTTTGTGATTCAATCCAAACTGATTAATGTATTGCTATAAGGAACAGTGATTTACTGTTTTATATATTTATGCACACTTGAAAGATGCCCTGTCCAATTTGACACTATAAAACCACCATCTGATATGTATCTTTATACTAGACAATAATTAGATCACACCCATGCGCCCATTAATAGGCTGGATATTTTGGCGGCCAGATATCAACTTTGAAAAGAGTAAGTTTTCACACCCTTTTGGTTTTTTGTTGGGCTAACAAAAAATCCAATGATGAAGAGCGTCTATGTTTTCATTGCCTGAAGGTGGTAGACATTAAAGATCATTCTCCAATTGGAGTTTTTATGATGCTCTTGGACATATTGCCTGTGGATTTTTGCGATGTCTGTTTGATACGGACATATTGCCTGTGGATTTCGTGATGCCTGTATGATACAGACATATTGCCTGTTGATTTTCATCATGCCTGTATGATACGGACATATTGCCTGTGTATTTTGGCGATACCTGTATGATATGGACATATTGCCTGTGTATTTTGGCGATGCCTGTATGATATGGACATATTGCCTGTGGATTTTTGTGATACCTGTATGATATGGACATATTGCCTGTGGATTTTTGCGATGTCTGTTTGATACAGACATATTGCCTGTGGATTTCGTGATGCCTGTATGATACAGACATATTGCCTGTTGATTTTCATCATGCCTGTATGATACGGACATATTGCCTGTGTATTTTGGCGATACCTGTATGATATGGACATATTTGCCTGTGGATTTTTGTGATGCCTGTATGATACGGACATATTGCCTGTGGATTTTATTCATGCCTGTATGATACGGACATATTGCCTGTGGATTTTCGTCATGCATATATGATACAGAAATATTGCCTGTGGATTTTGGCGATGCCTGTATGATACGGACATATTGCCTGTGGATTTTCATCATGCCTGTATGATACGGACATATTGCCTGTGGATTTCGTGATGCCTGTATGATACGGACATATTGCCTGTGGATTTTCATCATGCCTGTATGATACAGACATATTGCCTGTGGATTGCGTGATGCCTGTATGATACGGACATATTGCCTGTGGATTTTGGCGATGCCTGTATGATACGGACATATTGCCTTTGGATTTCGTGATGCCTGTATGATACGGACATATTGCCTGTGGATTTTCATCATGCCTGTATGATACGGACATAATGCCTTTGTATTTTGGCGATGCCTGTATGATACGGACATATTGCCTGTGGATTTTCATCATGCCTGTATGATACGGACATATTGCCTGTTGATTTTCGCCATGCCTGTACATGTATGATACGGACATATTGCCTGTGGATTTTCGCGATGTCTGTACATGTATGATACAGACATATTGCCTGTGTATTTTGCCAATGCCTGCATGATACGGACATATTGCCTGTGTATATTATGGCGATGCCTGTATGATACCGATTATGGGTATTGCAGGTATTTTCTTTTGCCTTGTGAGTGGAAAAATGGCATTGGGAATTCTGTCAAATTGGACTTGGTATCTTTAATACATAATGACATCACATTAATACACGATTATGTGATTTACTCATCTTTCCAATTTTCAGGGTAGACATTGTCGTCACTAGATGGCCTGTGGGCCTAATGTGCTATTGGCATGGGGCACCTACTTTAGTTATTGGGGATTGAATAGACAAATATTAGTGCATTGCTATAGGTATATTTTAATCGGCATTGTGGCTTCCATTCTTGCTATAGAGACCTTTCGCAAATTCACGATTTAAACATGCCCTGTCCGGATTTGACACTATAAAACCACCATCTGCATATGTATTTCTATACGAGACAATAATTAGATAGGACCCACAAGCCCATTAATAGGCCGGATATTTTTCACACCCTTTTGGTTTTTTGTCAGGCTAACAAAAATTCTAATGATGAAGAGCATTTATGTTTTCATCACCCAAAGGCGGTAGACAATAAAGATCATTCTCCAGTTGGAGATTTTGAAATGCTCTTAGACATATTGTCTGTGTATTTTGACAATGCCTGTATGATACAGACATATTGCCTGTGGATTTTCGCAATGCCTGTATGATACGGACATATTGCCTGTGTATTTTGGCGATGCCTGTATGATACAGACATATTTCCTATGGATTTTGGCGATGCCTGTATGATACGGACATATTGCTTGTGGATTTTGGCAATGCCTGTATGATACGGACATATTGCCTGTGTATTTTGGCAATGCCTGTATGATATGGACATATTGCCTGTGGATTTTGGCAATGCCTGTATGATACGGACATATTGCCTGTTGATTTTCGTCATGCCTGTATGATACGGACATTTTGCCTGTGGATTTTGGCAATGCCTGTATGATATAGACATATTGCCTGTGGAATTTCATGATGCCTGTATGATATGGACATATTGCCTGTGGATTTTGCCAATGCCTGTATGATGCGGACATATTGCCTGTGTATTTTGGCGATGCCTGTATGATACAGACATATTGCCTATGTATTTTGGCGATGCCTGTAGGATACAAATTATGGTGATGGCAGGTATTTTTTAATATTCTATTGAGCGGAAAATTGGCATGGGTAATTCTGTCAAATCGGACTGGGTATCTTTAATACATAACGACGTCATGATTGTGATTTACTCATCTTTCCAATTTACAGGGTAGACATTTTTGTTTTGCATATTATTTATGCTTCATAAATTTTTTGGACGTTTCGATCTTATATTGAATTGTGTTACATGTATTTAGCAGTAAAGATGTTCTTACCAAATGATTTTGTCAGTTCTGAAATTGGTGGCTTTGCATGGAAGCCAAATAGGATCGTCATCACTAGATGGCTTGTGAGCCTAATGTGCTATTGGCATGGGGCACCTACTTTAGTTATTGGGGATTGAATAGACAACAATTAGTGCATAGATATAGGTATATTTTAATCGGCATTGTGGCCTCCATTCTTTCTGTAGAGACCTTTCGCAAAATTACGATTACGGATATGGACAATATCCTGCCCGTATACGGCCAAACAATTGGTCTTTACACATGGGTTTTTTTATGTGAGAAGAAATATACCCCACTCAGTTAACTTATGTGCAGATGTGTCAAGGATATGCCACCGGTCCTCCTTGGGGATGCTCTAACATTATCCATATGGTGTATAACACACAGATAAGAAAATGGGACCTGAAAGAGACACACATTACTTTTTCCATCAACTATCCATTAACTATATGTGCAACTGAATATAGTGGGGCACATGACGTCTCACCAAATAACCATCGTAGGACAATATATCCTATCCGTAATTGTAATAAGGATTTTGCAAAAGGTCTTTATTATCAATGTGGAAGTCAGCAGTCGGATGGTGCAGCAGAACGTTAACTTGTATAATATGAAATGGAGTGAAACTAAGCAGATGCCAGATAATACAAGTGCAGAATGTGTCTTATTTATTAGAGGGAAATGTTCAGATAATAAGTTCAACAATGGTCATTTGTTTAACGTATTATTTGAACATTTCCTAAAGGATAACTACTCATATATAAGTATTTACAGTTTAGAAAGGGTTAATGAACATTTGATAGCCCTACCAAAATGCAGCTATGCTAATGTTTGGAGCTACTCTAGATATTAGCTAACAAACATACCAAATCAAAGCTAATGCTTTAGTGTACATGTAGTATAACTACAACATAGCTAAGATATATGCTAAAACATAGCTAAATATATTTAGTAAAATTTTAGCTTAAAGGTACTCAATCCGATAAAACTCCTCTCAATTACTATTTCAATGGCTTCGGGGGTCAAAAATATTTGATTCGAGTCGAGGAAGCCACCCATCAAAGCTCAGATTTTTTATATATCGATTTTAGAAATCTATTATTTTTCATTATCGGGAATACTTTCTGTCCCAGAACACAGTCAAAATTGCGTTATTATTACCACCTGATTTTAGAGTTATCCATCCTTGTCTGTTTGAATAGTGTTTTGGTGTACACATCTCGAGCATATTACGAAGTTGAAGGCAATTATTAGTACTCATCTCGAGAAAATAACAAATTTCAAAAATCAATATCTAATATCTCTGAGCTTTGTTTGATGGGTTCCTCGACTCGAATCAAATATTTTTTACCCCAAAAGCCAAAGAAATAGTAATATAGGACCCTCTGATCGGATTGTTGTTGTTGGAATCTGTTGAGATGGGGACCCTCTGATCGGATTGAGTACCTTTAATCAAAGCTTGGGTCACAAAAAGACTCCAGCAGGCTAGAAAGTAGCTAAGTTTACTTGATAAAAATAACACCATGCTAGAAGTTAGCTAATTCAACTTGATTAAAATATGCTTTGCTAGAACTAAGTTAATTTAACACAGACAAAATTTATTGAAATGACACCTAGCTAAAAAATAACTAATCAGGGTTGAATATAAATTTCATCTATGACTAGATCTAGCTAAACATTAACTAGGTCTAGTCATATTCTAGAATATAAAAAGACTATGACTAGATCTGTTTAGCTAAATATTGGCTAAAGACATACTCATTATTAACTAGAAAGTAGCTACTTGTTAGCTACTAGTACAAATATATTGTCACATGAATGAGTCACATGACTGTGACCGTGCAGATGTCACTGTTGTCTATATACCCTTTACTAATGAATATTCTTAGCTAATATCTAGCTATGATAAATTTTTACTAAGTTATTAGCTACAATTTAACTAGATATTAATAGCTAATGGGATAGGCTAATCATTGGCTGATGATGAACTGGAACATAGCTAAATTTTGTTAGGAGTATCCATGCTTTTATCGCATTCGGATCACATAAACCACAAAGACATATACACGAATAAGCTACAACCCCATAACATTGAAATATTTCTGGCAATGTCAGTGCATCACAAATGCTTTATTCAATGTATTGAGCTGGGGCACATTGGCCAATAGTATTCATCAAACATGACGTGTAAGCGACTGCAGGCAGTAGTTGTATGTAGGCAGATGATCGTCATAACTACGCCGATGGTCAGCGTATATATATACGCCGATCTAGGCGTGGAATTTATTTGTGTATGTGGCTGCTCCATGCTTCCGTAGTATATGAGATTAATATAACCTATATACCAAAATTGGTATCAAGTATATACCATATGTACAATTGTATGGCGGCATTGGAGATCATGTAGTTACGATTAGAATACTATATGTATTCATTCGGAAGGTTTCATATGTATCAATAACTAAATAGTTCAGATGGTATATGTCAACCATGCGGATTTTCGTTGAACCTCTTAAAATGGTATGTATAAATTTGCATAGACGCCGTATCTGACTTGTGTATTGTACATTGAGAAGTGTTAATGTTTGGTCTGTTCAGGTTTTCTTTTGATATATGACATTTTCTCTCACGCTTCACACTCAAAGAGGTAATGGAATTTGTCTCCTTGTCTGTTATTGGTACATAGCGGGCATGTTCGTTCCATTATATCTATACCATTCCAGCGACCGGTTTCCACTGGCAGATGGTGATTTGATGTTCTAAATTTACAAAAAAATTGTTGTATTAAATTCATGCGGAGTATCTAGATATGATAGCATGTTTGAATATCTGATATATCCCCCCACCCCCCCCCCCCCCCCCCCCCCCCCCCCCGGCTAAATTTTTGCAGATCTGTTTCCCAGTTCGATAGGAATTGGCTTATCAGACTACATTTCACTTACTCGATAAGTTGGTCTACATTTGTCGCTATGCCGCTATAAAATATATGAACTTGGGAACATGACTCTAAGGTATTATGATTTGAGCACAGGCTCCAGAGTCATTATTTGGTGGGAGAATCTGGATTCAGAATCCGAAACCGATTACAGGGCGGGGCTAAATCGAGATTACACGGATTCTAGGTCAGATTTTTAAATCCATGTGGTCTCCGGTATTATGTTTAATGTTCTCCCAGCGTCAAACATGGCTCATGTATTTGACATAAGTATCATTTGTATCTTATATTTATAAAGTTCATGTTTGTTCTGAAAGTCATGCGTTTCTTCTATGTGTATATACATGGCACCTAATTAGCTGCCAATCCGACTTAATCGCATCTTTTTTTGCCAAGTTACTAGTTAAAGTGGATTTATTGATGAGGGCAAGCATTTCCAACAGCTCCAGATCTCCTGAATCAAATTCCGAAGATGGTGTGGAGAACACACGAAACTTGTCAGTTGTACAGGGACGTGGCGACAGGGGTTGGACATTAATTTTACACAATATATAGGTTGGGATTTTTCTCATTGTTTTATTTTACAACCAGTAAAAGTTGGTAATTTTCCAATCTTAGGGTGTGTCAGGTTGGATATTTCCATCAAGGAGGGGGTGCAGTTGGCCGGAAATTTTATGGATCACTCCCATGGAAACCTCTAGCCACGTCCCTAGAACTTGTACGTGTGGGTACTTAATCAATAAATTGACTGACATTTCCACTAGTCTATATAGTCCTGAGATCCTAGAATAAGCTTTACATTTGTGTTTGTGCTATTGGAAGATGCTGTTCACGTGCGATCACAAGACTACAACATTAGCTTCATGGGCAAAGCTTTTGTTTTCCAACTAATGTACAACACGTTGGCTAAACAATGCCTGTGTTTCTGCACTATACAGACTATTTTTCAAAACGACTGCATTTAACGAAACAAAACATTTTAAATATGAAATTGCTATAAGACTAGACAGTACATACGTGTATCTGATAACCCATCGATATAATATAATCCTACTATTTCTTGAATAAGAAGGAACATATAATAACAAGCAAAGCAGAAGACACATCCATGCAGGTTCACGTGAATTCGGTCACTGGTGACGTATCCGCCGAATTTGAAATCGACATGCGCTCGGGCGGTATTTTATGGATGGAATTATGAAATTAACATGATGAAAGTGACAATGCAATTGACAATGATTTGCTTCAAGTTCGTCATCAACCGAAGTGCTCCCCAGCGTTTCTCTATCAATAACATTATTATTTGGCTAATTTCAGTAATATTCTCCCAGTTTACACTCGATAACAAAAATTTGTCTCCGCATTTAAAATTCTTTGATATAGATCGTTTATATTCTGCAATAATTTGTACACATGGGACGGATTCTTATGTTTTATTGAGTTTTTAAACTCCGAGGTGGCGAAATCTCGGTTTGTTTACATTATGAACGTTTTGAGTCCCTAATCGGAATCAGAATCCGGATTACGACGAAATAACGATTGATTACGATTATGGTCTGTTCGTTTACTGATTCTGGTCTGTTCGTTTACCGAACCACGTCGTACGGCCGGGACCAATCCGTAATATGAATCCAGATTCTCCCACCAAATAACGACTCTGGGGAAAACTAGCAGATATACCAATATATAACTATACCATGCAGTGACAAGGTTCACAAGTCCGATTTTGGGAAAAGCACACCATCTATCATGTTGCTCATAGATTCTCAATATTGTTCAAATCATTCACAATATATTTCAGTGCATCTTATTGGTCATGAAGCGGCGGTGGAAAGCTCCATTGTTTAGATTGTTATACGGGGTATAGTCGGTCTCACAACTGGGCTCTTTAGGGAATATCCAACCACTTTCTGTTTGATACTGATTCTAGAGTACTTTTCGATGAGGAATTCAGTGGTGCCGACCGATTTTTGATAAAAGGGGCCCAAATTCCATTTTTAAGGGCCTGAACCCCAATTTTGGGGTTCAGCACTTTTATCTCAAAGTTGAGCCCCCAATTAGAATTTTATTGACCTATATGCATCAGTGCCACATACAGGTATCATTTCTGATATTATCTGTACCATTATCGGACGGGATTGACCTTCAAGGAGCTCTTGACCCTGAAAATCCAAAATGGCTGACTTCAAATTTGCAAAAATTTAGCAAAGTCAAGAATAATTAAAATTGCGCTACCTATAGAATTATTTTCATCTTTAAAGGATCAGCACCTTTGTGCTCCCACTCATGAGTGCTTTATAACAAGGTTTTTGGATGGAATATATTGGTCGTAGAATGAAAAACAGACATTTTCCCGATAACAAAGATGTTGAGGAAATCATCAATTATAGGGTATTTGATCAGTAACATAAAACTCCTGCAAAAAGGTTACCTAGTGATATAATTTGAATGTAGTTGTGAGTAGTTCATCCTTTGTTATCCAGATTTCATGGCCTTTGATGTGAGATGGCTGCCAAAATGGTTATAAATGGGATGACATATATCACATTATCAATATAAATGAGTTCAATGTGTTATTTTCTTAAACTTATGGGAGAACAGGATGTTTTTATGGTATTCTAATGTTGAATTGAATTATACTCAGCCCACAAGTAGGTTTAGTAAATGTTGAGTTACTCCAATTTGATCAATCATTATGATTTGGTAGTTGAGCAGGTTGTGTCTTTATCAGTCCCACAGCAATTTTGATTGGCTGCACCGCCATTTTGAATAAAGGTTCTACAATTTCCCTAACACGTACATTATTTTAGAACAAATAATAGCTAGCCTGGCATGATCGCCTATACTTATATCCTGATTTAGTGTTTTTTTTTTATGAATTTGAACATATATGTATATGTACACGTAGATCTATATTTGCCCTAAATTGTTTCTGGTTCAAATTTGGGAGTTTGTAAGAAAACAAGTCATAAGAAAGAACACAGCTGCAGTAATATTAAAAGATATTGTCCTGTTCAAAACTAAAAAATGCATGTCTATTGGTTACTGGTGTGATATCCAGTAATAAAGACTGAAAATAATCCTTCAGTTTATTTTATAAGGGCTTTAGTCCAGTTATAATAAATCTACACATTAAAAATATAGGGCTTCCATACATACAGAATATTTTCCAACTTGACAATCGTTCCTTGTGTTCAACTGAGTGAGTTCTTGTGAGGTTCATGGAAACTTATTTGGCAAGCTTGATTCTAAAGTGTCTAGCTTTATGGGCTTGAAATTCAGAACGCAATCCTGTTGCATTGTGAGTTCAGAGTGAGTTAGAAGAAAAATACAAACATCAGTTGATATGCAGATATAAATTCATACCAGACAAATCTATATTCTTCAGGTAGCCACGCTATGCAATACTCTCTCATGTTTCAACTTACCAAGGGAAAATGATCACATTACCAATGACTATTTAATGCTGTTAATTTTTATAAAGTACACCCATTTGAAACTGGTTTGCTGACCCAGAAAAACTTCATTTTATGATACCAGATTGGTCATGAGAAAAAACACATACAAGACATGGAAGTCAGTGACTAATCACAAATAGCCATCCACCATATTTTGTCAGATGTTTTTGTGTTTTTGTAGATCTGTGGATGTTGTAATGCAATTTAGATCTCCACTATATTTGCACAATTTAATTTTTCATTTCATCCCTTTAAACTGACTTTTATTTTTTGATGTCAGTAAAAGAACTAAACGGTTTGGTTTGATGTTATAGGCACAGGAGAGATATATATATATATACATATAAAATATTGTGCACCCTGCAGGTACATGTATGTGTGTCAGTCGCTTTAGGTGTGTGATGTACATGCAGTAACTATATTCTAGCGAAATTTATGGTCTGCACTCTGCAGTATTTAAAAAAAAACATTCTATGGTCATGCCTACATATACATGTACACTGATTCTAACACTGATTGTCAGGTTATAATCTATGTTTGAGGAAAGTTAATATGTATTTTTCATTTGTGTTGCATTTGTCAATATTAATGGGTCCCAGGAGCCCAGATGTTACTAGTGCAGAGCCCATTTAATTTTCATGAGACTGGTTGACTGCATGTCCATACTCCTAAATAAACATGACTCTTATCAGACCAAGACGGTATTGTGTAGGTTTTCAACAGCCGTACTAGAATTATATTTAAAAAAGACTCAACCATTATTTTCCACTGCCATATATGTCACAATATATTCATTTGGCAGTATTCATCCCAAGTTTAGTGGTGATGCAAATAAATTTGCTATGATACTCAGGTAGAGCAAAGCGATCTGAACAAATCGAGGATAAGCCACTATGTGTAGAAAACATTAAAAAACATGTATGTTGTGAAATATTTTAATAATGGCTGCTGGTTGTTACAAACTGGCCTTAATTGAGATGACTATTCCTGTTGTTTACCTATACCAAACATCAGCGTACATATTATTAAATATTTTGAAATACATATGTTCTTGAATGTTTCATACAGACACTGACTTTTGCACAAATTGCTCGGATCAGCCAAACAATGCAAAAATAATCAACTTTAGGTAAAATGATGGTACTCTTTCTTAACAGAATTTCTTTGACCTACAAACATAGCAATCCAGCAGTACCCATCAGAATGATATAAAATTAGCAGGACCACTTAATCTGGGGTGGTATTGAAAATGAAAATATCTTTAAAATGGTAAATTATGAGGGCTATTAGCTATTATGAAGAATTATGTTACTAGTAGTGAAATTATAGACCCTCATCTTCTTCAACCTGCAAGTGCTGCAACTATCATGGCCAATCAAAATTAATGTGGGACTGACAAAGGCTCATTCTACTATTGATTGAATAGTGATGATTCCGTCATTTCCTAAATCTTTTTGTGAGATGAGTTGTCCTTTTGGAAGAATTGATTACTTCTGAAATATATACTGGTATATATGGTCATCTCTTATCTGATTACAACATGTTTATACTATGAACAGATGCAATATCCATCTTAAGATCGCAACATATGGTTGCTGCATGAAGCAAACAGCTGGTCATTCTATTTAGTAAAAGTGTTTAGCGTATTCCATAGCTTGGTCACTTAAATCAGAAATGTTGATAATTTTTTTTGAAAACCTGTTTGTTCAATCTGTACATTTCTGTTGATTAGAGCACAAATGTTACCTGATTTTTGGTAAAGCACACCAATTCCAAGGCATGTTCAAAGTCGGGAAGGGCATATGTTGTGTGTCGGGTCAACACATGCTCAGCAGCGATTTCCAGCTAATACCATTGTGTGTGGTCAATTGTGCTCTAAGTCGGGCATGCGGATAGTTCTTTACTAGAATAAATCTCGTCTTTGACTCAATTGATTCTGGTAAAGAACTATGCTCCATAACCCTTACTTATTAAAATAAATATCAAACTAAAATGCAATTCAACATTAGAATACCATAAAAGACATACTGTTCTCCTGTTAGCTATAGTTTAAATGAAATGCCATATTGAATTCATTTACAATGATATAAATGTGATATATGCCACCCCATCTATAGCCATTTTGGCCGCCATCTCATATCAAAGGCAGTGAAATCAATTATATAAAAAGGATGAACTACTCATAAATACATGTATTTATTCATATCATATCATTAGATACCCTTGTTTGCACTACTAAACAATTACCTTAAAATTTATGATTTCATCAACATCTTGGTTATTGAGAAAATGCCAGTTTTTCATTCTATGGCCAGGGGGGGGGGGGGGGGGGGGGTTGCACAAAAGTTTTATCATTCAGGGCCGGGGTGGGTGGGTCCGAATAGACCCGAAAAAATTAGTTTGTGCAAATTTTTTTCAAGTTGTTTTAAAATATATTCATTAATAATTGTGTTCTAAGGCCTTTACAGACACTTAGGAACAGGGTAGGTATAAGATATAAGTAACACAGGGGAGATCTTCCAAAACATACCTATACCGGGCGGGGTGGGTGCATCTCAGAGGCCGGAAAAAAACTGTTTGTGCAATTTTTTTTAACCCACATTATGGACATTGTTTTAAGTTGTTTTCACTAATAAATGTGTTCTAAAATAGATTATGACCTTAACCAACACTTAAGAGCAATTGTAGGTACATGTATAAGATAAATTACTCTCTGGTGCCAAATAAAAGTGATGACTGAATAGGAGTGCTGGTTTGCATTTCACCTCAAATTAATATTGAATAGTGCCTCATAGTGCTGGCATTTTCACTCTGGCATGTCTAATGACCAAATAATACCAGTTCTGCAGAGTGCTGGCTAACAAAATACCTCAAATTAAAAAATAAACATGCCAGCCTGTTTATTTGGCTCCAAAGAGTGATACTTATATACTATATAACTGTCATTGCAGGTATGGCTATAAGGTGTTCTGATATGATGGTTGGTGGCACCTTTTTGGGAACAACAGTGAAGAAGTCATTAATTAGTAACTGGACTATTTATGTAAAAATTAAACACAATGTTGGCTTATTGGCACTATAAATATTACCTCACAATATCTGTGCATACTGTAGAATAAAACACTTTTTATTTCAAAATGTATTTTTCAATGTCGAAAACAACATCATAACCGTTGATAGTTTTTCAATTGTTTGATACTTTTGCCAGCATAAATAATATTTATCCTAATCAAATGAAATGATAACATCTGACTTTTCCAAGGAAATACTAAGACAATATGCACAGGTACTGAGCGTTCTTCGCAAGAAAGGCAAAATCAAATTAAACTTAAACAGTAAAATAAACTATGAAAATATACTTAATATAAATCTGATTAATACCGGTGTGATACGACATCCCCCCCCCCCTGCGCATCTCCCCCCCCCCCCCCCCCCCCCCCCCCCCGGAGGGGGGGGGGAGATAAACTGGTTTTACCTAGTTTATCCCCCCCGCCCTGATCATCTCCCCCCCCCCCCCCGCCTGAATTTTCCATACCTTAACATCCATTGGCGAGTTAGTCTCATTTTATCGTTCACTATCACCATGTGACTAAGAAAAACTATCATAGGTGACAATGAAGCATTTTTTTTCTGTAAAAGAGACAATAATTATAGTTCGGAGAATTTTCATTGGAATTTACCTAGTTTATCTCCCCCCCCCCCCCCCCCCCCGCCTGGATTGATTTTTCATACCTTAACATCTATTGGCGAGATAGTCTCATTTTATCATTCACTATGACTATGTGACTTAGAAAAACAAATTGAAATGTCACTTCAAACTTGTTTTCCACGGTGACATTTTACCAAGTTTGTGATTTGGAGGGGCATAATCTAATTGGCGTATGTCAGTTATGTAAGTTATGTATATGTCTATTATGGGCAGCTCCCTAGAACATAAAGGGTTGATATTCAGATCAATAAGGACAGATTTGCATATATGTTTTCTTTTGTTTGCTTCAATTGCAAATAACAACAGATGAAATACAGTGATGTGTAACAATATATGACAAAATCACTATACATTAATGCCCTAAATAATTGACTCCTTAACCCTTTCAGTGTCAAGTCCGATGTTTGTATCAACCCATATTTCCTTGATCATTTTCCAAATTTATTGATTATAATAATGTGACACACTGATGGAAAAAGCTCGAAGAGCTCTTTCCATCATCAATGTTTCACATTATTATAATCAATAAATTTGGGAAATGATCAAGGAAATATGGGTTGATACAAAAATCGGACTTGGCACTGAAAGGGTTAACCACAGCAGAATTATTGTTAATTTTTCAACTCTCATTTGTCGTGATTTATCGGGATTATTCGTTGGATTTAATGTAATTTCTACTTACAAATAAATTACAAAAATGTCAGTTAATGAACTCGCGACTGGACATTCGCAAACTAGAATGACCTCGGGCTATGCCCTCGGTCATTCTAATTTACGATTGTCCGGTAGCTCTAACAGAACTATTGCAACTGTGCTTTTTTGTGTTTTGTTTTTGTACATGCATTCTCATAGCATTGCTTCATATCATGTCTTGATTCTATTTAATGCCTGTGTCAGAATGCCCTCAGTATGATGACATACCAGCTTGAGGTAATGAATATACACAAATGTTTGTTTTGAATTGACAAACATATGGTCAATTAACAATAATGGTTGGTTATAGTTAATGTAACTATAACATTTGACTGCTGAATATTTAATGGTCACGTTGACTGACTTGTATTGCAATCAATTATGTCATCAAGAATGTTCAAACATAGTGCTTTATCATTTACCAGCATAATAAATAAGCACTCAAATTAAATCCTGAATAAATAAAGGCATAACCTTTTACACATATTAATATGATAAAAAATTACCCTAACATTTTGCAGATTAAAGAACATTCCCACATTAAATGCTTAGTAATCTAGTAAAGCACAGGCTGTGAAACACTCTATGAATTACCATTCAGTTTTATGTGAGACTGTTCTTCTAAATGCATTCAACAAATAGCCTCAGACATGTTCACCAAATGAAGCTTTCATTTAATATTTTTATCATGTAAATATCATTCAATATGAAGTACAGAAAAATCATGCTTCCTTGTCACCTATTATAGTTTTTCTTAGTCACATAGTGATAGTGAACGATAAAACGAGACTAACTCGCCAATGGATGTTAAGGATATTCCCTAAAGAGCCCAGTTGTGAGACCGACTAGGTTTTCTCTTGGTGGTTTTGAATAGTTTGCACATGTGATCAGGGTACAGTAAGTGTGACTGTACTTCCAGTATTTCATCTTGTTGTAACATTTCAGTCAACAAAACTGTCTTGAACTCTTTTTTTGTCATTAGCGGGAACCTGACTTCGAATATAAGAGATCCTAACTCTTCACGTTTCTTCAAACCAGCTGTGGCGTTAATCTTATTCCATTTCATGACAGCATCAAATACAACGCTCTCGGACGAGACACGCAATTCGTCTGATTGAATGATTGATTTCAAACAATCACGACATAGGTCTTGAAACGATCGGGTGCTCAAGCATTCGTTGCCATGATCCCAGATGAACGACAAACAAGATGTACTCAATTTCGAGATGTTGTACGTATGCGCCCCCTCGAGGAATGTGCAGGCATTATCTGTATTGACCCCACTCTTTATGAACTGGACACAAATCGTTATCAAACCACCAACCATGTATTTCCTAGCAACAGCAAGCATCGGAAATACATTTTGTTTCACTATGTCAACTTGATCCGTGTAAACGAACCTGTGGAAGAGAGAATAAATATTGCGTCATATATAATGTATTGATCCGAGAGATATATAAAGAGGCTATAGACCATATGTAATATAGTAAATTTAATCCCTAGCATGAAACTTCATCATCTTATCGTCTACCGTTATTACAGATGACGTCACATCAAGTCACGGAGGTAAGTTCTCATAAACATTTAGGTGTGTTTTCGTGGCGACATCGGATCTTGGGGGAAACTCATACCAATGCTGGCCGAACGGTTACGTGCGATTTTCCGAAGACCCATAACTCCGAAGGTCCGATTCTCCGACGCCCCGATTCTCCGAAATCCCATAACTCCTAAGTCTCGATTCTCCGAAATCCCATAACTCCGAAGACCCATAACTCCGAAAGCCCATAACTCCGAAGGCCTATAACTCCGAACGCCCATAACTCCGAAGGTCTATAACTCCGAAGGGCCGATTCTCCGAAGATAATGTTTTATCGCTTATTAAATAGTGTACAGTCCAGTGGCGGAGTCAATGGGGCCCTAGGGAAGACAGCCCCCAAAAAAACATGTCAAATGTCATGTAAACGTCCGGAAATCCCTCCTAGGCATTCAAATATTCACAGCGCCCGGACCAACGATTGGGGGCGACCCCTCCCATGCATGCGCTCCCCAAATCAGGCCTTCGTGATATGCTTTCGGCATATCATATGCATGATATATCCCCCACATATCCTAATTAATGTGCACCCCTAAATGGGAACCCTGGCCCCGCCACTGGTGTGCACCGGGTATATTATAACGAAACGCTGCAAGAATGTCAGAGTAGCCTAACATGCAAAGGGGCAGAACTCGCCCTTTTTTCTCGCCCCTGTACATTTTACTCTGGCATCTCATGGGCCAACGTAACGTTATAGTATCTGGTGTATAGTCAGTGGCGGGCCAGGATTCCCATTTAGGTGGGGACAGTAGGAAAGGTTTGAATATTTTGATGCCCCATGAACGATTTCCGCGCGTTTACATGACATTGGAATGTTTTGGTAGGGGCCCATATTGTCTGAAATAGCAAGTAGAGGTTTAATGGGGGCAGTAGGAATTTTGGGACCCCTTGGCTTCGCCACTGGACTGTACACTATTTAGTAAACAATAATACCCCGATAAAACAAAATCTTCGGAGAATCGGACCTTCGGAGTTATGGGCCGTCGGAGAATCGGGCCTTCGGAGTTATAGGTCTTCGGAGAATGGGCCCTTCGGAGTTATGGGCTTTCGGATCTTCGGAGTTATTGGCCGTCGGAGAATCGGGTCTTCGGAGTTGTGGGCTGTCGGAGAATCGGGTCTTCGGAGTTGTGGGCCTTCGTAGTAATAGGTCTTCGGAGAATCGGTCTGACACCGGCCGAACATGCTTCGGAAAAGAGTAAATCGACTTCGGAAACATAGGTTTTATCATGGCCTGGTGATTTCAGCCGGAGGTATGCCCCTTTCAACTTATAAGAAATCACAATGTTTGGGTTGTCTGGAAGTTAACTTGATCAATGGAAAGCACAATTTCTTGATATCCGGCACGTGTTCACATTTGAGGAGACCCATGTCGAGTTCGAATTCTGTGATGGCTGGTTAATTTTTAACGGAGTTACGCTTCTTTTTAGATTTATAAATAATTACCGACCGAGTTGGTTAACACTAACACATCTTATTTGTGTTGGAAGATTAATATGTCAACCGACGGCGTACAATCAGCGTCATACGTGTACATACAATAGTATACGTTTGAAATGAACGTAACCATTTTAAATTTGGTAATCAGAAATAGGGCGATGAATTTCGAACATTAACTTCCACCACACTCCAATGTAGACGTATTTGATGCTGACATTGCAGGTTCCAGTTATGCCCTTCTGTAAGTGTTTGTATCGCCAAAGAGGCAATGCGAACTTACCCATGCATGCAATTCTGTGCGGGCATTATACTCACTCAAGAAATGTCTTGAATGTTTCACTTCTTACATCAGGTACATGGACCACAGTGGTAACCATCTGGGGCTGAATGAACAACTTTTCTAAAACGCAGCTTCTTGCCGCCAATATCACCTTGTGCGCCGACATCGGTTTAGCCTCTTTTCCAACTAGGAATGTGACGTCACAAAATTTCGCATCTCTCAGCATCCGCATATTCGCCTCCAAGGGTGGCATTGCCGACTGCCAATCATTGTACTTGTTGGCTGATCGCGATTTGATACCTGCTCCTTCAGCCATTGCCGTGCAGAGTTATGCTACAACAGATAGATTTGTTAAGTTGAGCTAAAAATGGTAAGCTCCTATCAAGAGGTCACCCTAAAGATCTGTATGAAGTTTGTGTGACGATTGGATGGCGGAGTTCGAATCCCACTCAATCAATGTTAATGCATGCAGAATTACCTGTTATAAATAAAATATGTTGTTGTTGTAACTGGGGGTCTGGCAGCCTGAACACATCTGTAATCAATTAAACGGTATCTCTGGACAAAAAATTCAGTACAAGATTCATATTGGGTCCCATTAAGATCAATTAGAAAATGTTTGTAAAGTCGTTAACAAAAATATGTAATTTTTCGACCAAAAACGTATTTGAGGGAGGGGTAGCTAAAATCAAGTATCTCGCAAACCGTTTATATTTTCTGTTAACTTCTTTCTTAATAAGCTTGTTAGATAACTACTTCATCATTTGGATTAAATATTTTGGCATTATTACAATATCCGTTTGAATGACACTTGAAAAATAATATTTTTGTAAAAAAGAGCGATTTTTCAGCAAAAAATAAATGTTTCGGCTCCAAATGGCAGGAAAATCTAAATTAACCAACACGTTTTGCATATGAAGTAGAGATATGGTATGATGTAGTAATATTAACATCAACAATGTTGGAAAATATGCTAGGACATAGCCGCAGGACTCGATTTACCAAAATCGTTAATTTCTGGAAAAAGTCACTGGTGGGTATCGTTCATCGTCGATTTGACAATAGCCACCACCAATTCCGTTATTTTTTCACTATCATTTTTCGAGTACAGTATATATTTCTCCTTCAAAAAAATTTGGTTTCAACTTGTTCTACCGTGGGTAGGGGTACCCGACCACTTTTGCTGCACTATATATATATATTCTGTACCACGTTTGCTGCACTATATATATTCAACTACAAATTATTTTAGTACAATGCTGTACTCGTTGATATGGACAGTGGATCCGTTGTATCACATTTTAACTATCACTGAGGCCGCGTTGGCATGCACAGTTAGTCCGCGGTGCCAGTTTTTGTTATTACCATGCACCCACACTGTATATATTCTGAATTTGACGCATTTACAACCGATTTACGCCACCAACTCGATTTATTTTCATTGGCGATATATTCTGCTGACATTATACCAAAAAACATTCCACAAAATTATGCACACGAACAACGTATAACCATGTTAATTGTCCATATGATGGACATTTTACCCAACACTCAGAGTTTGTGCACGCTCATTTTCGTGTTTAAAGGGGTACTGTACGCCATTTTCATTAAATTTCCGGTGACAACAACGATCTAATATCGATAATATATAGAAACATAAGTAATTTGAGTCGAAGATGTATTCTGTAAACGCTCAGGTTAATAGGCTATCTTAAAATTTAATAATTTAAAAGTTAATAATTTGATATAAATTGAATTTATGACTGGAGCCATAAAATGGCGTCAATTAAATTACGAATTACCGTAATCAAAAATAGTAATTGAGGGATACTGGATTTTTAAACCGATCGCACACACGATTGCTTAAAATATTATGATGATACGGGGAGAACACTCAAGCCACTCACTGACTAGCGACGATACAATAACTTAAATGATTATATGGGACTAGTATGCATATAATATAACTTTTATTTGATTCATTTGGATGAAAACTTTACAAAAATTACTCGACAACGACAATTTGTATTTTTGCATTCCGGTAAATTTGTCATCCGTAACATGACTTCGTACTCAACAGACTTTCAAATAATGGAAAAATTGTTACCTTATTCTCCGACTCGGAGACTATAGAAACCAACAACAACATGTGGCGTACAGTACCCCTTTAAGCTTAAGTCACAATGCTCCCAGGCGACCGGGTGAGCCAACAAATGTTCGTTCTCAGAAATCCTCCGAAAATAGTCGTTTTGAACAGTGAGGCCGATGTGCCGCACACTGAGACCTAAATGTGTCCGCACCGAGGGTATGTGCTACTCACCAAGGCCTCCGATCGATTGGGCAGTGTGATTATATTGGTCCAGTAGTAAAGTAAAATTCACCATTAAAAGTTTATCTCTGTGGATTCAGCAGTTGATAGCTGTTTCAAATATGAATCCAGGTTGAAATGAGGCTCATCGACCCGAGCAATTGTATAATCAGAGTGGTGTCCAAGATGGCTGCGAAAATCATTATGTACCCTTACACGACTGATACACTGATTGTTGACACATCTTCATGTATACAATGTATTTGCGCCAGTGCAAAGAAAGAAAAGCACAAAAGAGCTCAAATACGACGGAAATATAAATGAATATGTTCAAAATTCAACATAACCTGGCTGGGGAACCGTGAAGTAACATTTTTATGACAATTATGTTTAGGCTAAATGATTAGGCATGGCATGATATCTATAGGAGAGGATCTCGGGACCGGTAATTACCAATCACTAATAAAAAATCACCAGCCATCATCATGCAACATTCTTATTACATGTACATTATCTCTGTTATTTTTGGTTATATATAGTGTTGGGAAGGGACTACATTAAATTAATATAACTTCAGGGGTATGTTACAAAAAGAGAGTGTCAAATAAGAAAGGCGATTTTCATTGGTTTTAGGACCCATTACCTATATGTAGTCTTGAGTACACCAAGAACTGAAGGTATATGCTCCCAATATTATATGTTGGTGTGGACAAAAGGTATAGCACTACCATGCATGATACACAATTATATTCAGGGTTTCCACTATATAGCGGCAGGGGATCCCTTTGGGCCCCATTCCCCCAGCCAATTTCCCCCCTTCTGTCATACCACAGGACATATTCCATACGTATACAGGTATAAAGATGTTTACTTCTCAATTTCGTTGGGACAGTACTAAGAAATTTAAATAGTTGACTACTTTATTTGATTTCTAGCGAGAATACACACTCGGACCGATCTAACACGAACTGAGGAAGTGATCAAACCCGACATCGCTAGAACACATGCTTTGGAGTCCGCTTATTACGTTGCTGCGGTTAGGTTACGATAATTTAATCATGTTATATTCCGGTACGTTATGCATCCAAACTTTCTGCCGAGTCTTGAATAGTGGTCGTTTAACTTCAACGGGCGTGTTTCCTTATACAGCAATTAATGTTTATCTGATACATGTTCTATGTTTTAATATATATATGTTTTTCTATATTTATAATATACGTCGATGGTTTTAAAGTTATTGCGGTTGATAGCATAGTAACTTAGGTAGAAAATAGATGCAAAACGATCAGCAAATCTACTCCCTGTTTCTTCTATTGGCCGATACAACAAAAGTAGGTCCACTAGTGTTTCCACGACATTGAAAACATTGAATGCATTTCCCATCGGCGGATTTTGTAAAGTGTCCGATGCTTTCGATAACCATCGCATCTATTTCAATTATGCATTTTCTGGTAGCTAGACCTACCTTTTGTCAACATCCACAGTTAATACCAATACTTCAAATAGGATGGGGTCCAAACCATCGAAAAATCTCGGTTCTTATTTGCCATCCTCTTTTTGAAAAGTCCTACCAATACTTCAAATAGGATGGGATCCAAACCATCGAAAATCTCGGTTCTTATTTGCCATCCTCTTTTTGAAAAGTCCTACCAATACTTCAAATAGGATGGGGTCCAAACCATCGAAAAATCTCGGTTCTTATTTGCCATCCTCTTTTTGAAAAGTCCTACATGCTTTCAGTAACCACCATATCCATATAAATCCATTAAATTGTGCGTATTTCATAGCATATACATTCAGTCCGTGCATGGTGTGATCAAGACTTTAAGTATGGTCGGGGGTCCCAAAAATCAAAGAAAAATCACCTTCCTTGATTGACATCCTCTTTTTGTAAAATGCCCCATGCTTTCGATAACCATTTCATCCTGTCATCCATATAAATTGTATATTCCCGGTAGACCTACCTTTTGTCCACACCCTCGGTAATTATTGAGAGCATATACCTTCAGTTTGTGGTATGATCAAGACTTCAAATAGGGTAGGTTGCCCCCCTCCCAGTGCTCATGATGCATCGAAAAATCGCATTTCTTATTTGCCATCCTCTTTTTGTAAAGTGCCCCATGCTTATATACGATAACCACCCCATACATACATTGTGTTTTTACTGGTGGAACTAACATTTGTCCACTCACACAGTTAATATTGAGAGCATATACCTTCAGTTCGCGGTGTATTCAAGACATCAAATTGGTTAGGGGGTCCCCAAACTAAGACTTCAAATAAGGTAGGGAGTCCGATCAACAGGGGGCAGGAATCTTTTATTATGGATAATTATATAATTCTTGGGAAAGGGACACAGGATAAAAGTTGGCTTTAAAAAAAATGAAAATATATTCACTATCTTTGTCATCACCGATCACTCCCCAAGAGGGCAGGCTACTCTACGCATAGAAACAAACCCCGTCCCGATCGGACATATAATTCCAAAGATATTCGTCATCAAATCCAGAATAATTCCAAACATGTTCATTGAAACAGCATTTCAGAAAAACGAAATTTGATCCAAAAGAAGAAAAAAAAACGCGGTGACTACCCGCCCCTGAGACGACCCGCCCCGTTTCACTCCGAGACAACCCGCCCCATCACAACCCACCCGCCTAAAATTAATTAGGGGTAATTAGGGGCTAATTAGAAGGTGTGAGGGGATTGTGAGATGTTTGTTTAACGAAACTGGGTTGTTCTTTATATATGTTTATTTGATGTAACAATAAATACACATGTAATAAAATATAACTTATGAACACAAAAATGTATCAACGATAATATGTTTATTCCGGTTTAACGAACGAAGTTTAAAACAAAAATTTAAAACGGAATGAATGGAACGAAGTATATAATATGATAGTAGTATTCAATAGTTTGTCTATGATAGTAGAATTTAAGAGAATTTAGACAATTGTTCTTTGTTTTTCAATTTAAGAGAGTTATGCAGCTTTAGTATAACATGAAATCCACGACTTCCGTGAATTTCAAATTGCTCTACAATAATTAACAAACATTTTTTTAATAACTTCAATATGCCACCGGTACGAAACTACTATCGTATATGCACAACTTTAGTTTGTTGTTTTCTGGTGTTTACGCATAAAATATAGCTCATGCAGAGTTTAACAGCTCCCCAAAATTATTTATAGGGCCTATATGATCCTATATAATGTCGCGTACAAACCATGATTTTCGGGAAACCTGTACATGAAATTTCGTGGTATTCACATACTTAACGTATAAGGGCGACCTGAGGACAATCGAGGCACCTAGTACAAACGCTATCGCATGCCAAATGGGGTGGGATGCTGAAAAATCGCAAGCCAATTTGCGCGCGATTTAGTTTGCCGTGTCCCGCGTGACTCAGCATCGCATGCGAATATCTTATACTATGTTTCGATTGTAAAATTCAAAGAAATGTAACTCTAATATACCCGTTATTTAGTAAAAAATCATACCAAAAGAATGACACCACAAAGAGACACGTTTCAAAAACACTATAGGAAAAATCACTTTTAGGAGGCGGACGGCACTGTCTAACCTGTTGGGAAACACCCCTTTTTCTTTCGAGGCTATAGAACTTATAGGTCTGCGTTGGTGTGCCGACCTGTTGCCGACCATCTCTATCACACTACGATCAAAACTGCTTTTCAATAGACCATTTCATTTCTAAGATCTAACATTGGTTGAATTACGTCTGTGCCTTGACAATGACTGACATGCTCAAATTCGGTTTTTATTTTACTTTGAAATAAGTTTTTTGTCGCTCAAACAGCTGGCTCAAATGTGACATAGAACGCCATTTTGAATATTTTGATAATACTCGCAAAATGTGTTACATGCGACGTGATTGGCTTATGTTTCAAAGTCAAATAAAAACCTAATTTCAGCATGTCTGTCATATTTGATTCGAGTCGAGGAAGCCACCCATCAAAGCTCAGATGTTTTAGATATCGATTTTAGAAATCTATTATTTTTCATTATCGGGAATACTTTCTGTCCCAAACTCAGTCAAAATTGCGTTATTATTACCACCTGATTTTAGAGTTATCCATCCTTGTCTGTTTGAATCGTGTTTTGGTGTACACATCTCGAGCATATTACGAAGTTGAGGGCAATTATTAGTACTCATCTCGAGAAAATAACAAATTTCAAAAATCAATATCTAATAACTCTGAGCTTTGTTTGATGGGTTCCTCGACCCGAATCAAATATGTTTTACCCCAAAAGCCAAAGAAATAGTAATATAGGACCATCTGATCTGATTGTTGTTGTTGGAAGCTGTTCAGATGGGGATTGAGTACCTTTAAGTCTTTCGTTCACATTTTTTGGATTTGAAGACGACTATCTCTGGAATTATTTGTCCGATAGGGACGGGGTTTGTTTCTACGCGTAGAGTAGCCTCTGGGGTAGTGATGGATGATGCCACATAGTGAATAATATTTTTATTTTTTAAAGGCAATTTTTATCCCGAAGCTACCATTTTAGAAGCTATGTCCCTTTCCCTCATAATTCTATGATTATCCATAATCAAAGATTCCTGCCCCCTGTGGCCCGGTCGACAAATCTTCGAAAAATCTGTTCTTATTTTGCCATACTCATTGTTTTGAGTGACCCATATTTCTATAACCATCCCATCCATACAAGTGGTGTATTACAAAAGAATCATAACAAAACGTTGTTTGTGATCCGGATGGCAAATATAGTCATTACCTCAACTTTAGCCAAAATTGTTCAATAGTTTGAATTTTCATATAATGCAAAGCTATATGCCCGGAATTTTCTTAAAATACGATTGACACAACAAAAACTAAACGTGTATGGACACGAATCTGGCTTACTTGGCTGCCCGTTGGCCAGTGTGGCCACAGTTACTGGACTTTATGTCCAGTAACTGTGGTGTGACAGTTTCGGAATTGCCTAGTCCGTAAACCTGACTTTTATTATCAGAGCATATTAGTTATTATCGAGAGCGTCTAGCTCTGTTTGAATAGTTGGGTCCACCAACTAGGAATTACCCTACTTTTTCAAGAACACGATGCGTGCGTTCACATGGGGATCTACTAAAAGACGGGACGGGACGATTTTCCGGGACGGGACGGAACGATTTGTCTAAAAGACGGGACGGGACGGAACGAATATTTAAAAGTCATTTTATTCGGAAATGAAAGAGTTTAGAGGCACAAACATGGTCTCAACTTGATTATTGGTATCTACTCTATACGAATGTGATGTTTTCCCGATAAAATTGAGCGTATGCTGAACGGTGGGCGTTCGAATAACGAAGCGTCGAAATTAGGGAAATTTATCACTTCACTTCTGGGACGATACTCTAAACACTAAAAGTCATATTTCGTTTACATTTTCATGTTTGGGTGACGGATTATTGCAGAAAATGTTTGTCTAATATATACTAAATAGTAAAATAGAAGTTTGCACTTGTTTTCTGCTGATAAAAGTAGTGTTTTTATCGACGGGACGATGACACCTCCATTCTTGAAAAATCTCCATTCCGCCGAACGAAAATCTTAACAGAAAAACTAGCATTATGTTCACATTATCATGTTTGGGTGACGGATTTTTGCAGAAAATGTTAGTCTAATTTACACTAAATAGAAAAATAGAAGTTTGAACTTGTTTTCGGATGGTAAAAGTAGTGTTTTTATCGACGGGACGATGACACCTCCATTCTTGAGAAATCTGCATTCCGCCGAACGAAAATCGTCGAAAATCTTAGAAAAACTAGCATTATGTTCACATTTTCATGTTTGGGTGACGGATTATTGAAGAAAATGTTAGTCTAATATATACTAAATAGTAAAATAGAAGTTTGAACTTGTTTTCTGATGGTAAAAGTAGTGTTTTTATCGACGGGACGATGACACCTCCATTCTTGAAAAATCTGCATTCCGCCGAACGAAAATCGTCGAAAATCTTAACAGAAAAACTAGCATCATGTTCACATTTTCATGTTTGGGTGACGGATTTTTCAGAAAATGTTAGTCTAATATATACTAAATAGTAAAACAGAAGTTTGAACTTGATTTCTGATGGTAAAAGTGGTGTTTTTATCCACGGGACGATGACACCTCCATTCTTGAAAAATCTGCATTCCGCCGAACGAAAATCGTCGAAAATCTTAACAGAAAAACTAGCATTATGTTCACATTTTCATGTTTGGGTGACGGATGTTTGCAGAAAATGTTAGTCTAATATATACTAAATAGTAAAACAGAAGTTTGAACTTGATTTCTGATGGTAAAAGTGGTGTTTTTATCCACGGGACGATGACACCTCCATTCTTGAAAAATCTGCATTCCGCCGAACGAAAATCGTCGAAAATCTTAACAGAAAAACTAGCATTATGTTCACATTTTCATGTTTGGGTGACGGATGTTTGCAGAAAATGTTAGTCTAATATATACTAAATAGTAAAACAGAAGTTTGAACTTGATTTCTGATGGTAAAAGTGGTGTCTTTATCCACGGGACGATGACACCTCCATTCTTGAAAAATCTCCATTCCGCCGAACGAAAATCGTCGAAAATCTTAACAGAAAAACTAGCATTACGATTTTCGTTCGGCGGAATGCAGATTTTTCAAGAATGGAGGTGTCATCGTCCCGTCGATAAAAACACTACTTTTACCATCAGAAAACAAGTTCAAACTTCTATTTTACTATTTAGTATATATTAGACTAACATTTTCTGCAAAAATCCGTCACCCAAACATGAAAATGTGTAACGAAATGCGAGTTTTTCTGTTAAGATTTTCGACGATTTTCGTTCGGCGGAATGGAGATTTTTCAAGAATGGAGGTGTCATCGTCCCGTGGATAAAAACACCACTTTTACCATCAGAAAAGAAGTTCAAACTTCTAGTTTACTATTTAGTATATATTAGACTAACATTTTCTGCAAAAGTCCGTCACCCAAACATGAAAATGTGAACATGATGCTAGTTTTTCTGTTAAGATTTTCGACGATTTTCGTTCGGCGGAATGCAGATTTTTCAAGAATGGAGGTGTCATCGTCCCGTGGATAAAAACACCACTTTTACCATCAGAAATCAAGTTCAAACTTCTATTTTACTATTTAGTATAAATTAGACTAACATTTTCTGCAAAAATCCGTCACCCAAACATGAAAATGTGAACATGATGCTAGTTTTTCTGTTAAGATTTTCGACGATTTTCGTTCGGCGGAATGCAGATCTTTCAAGAATGGAGGTGTCATCGTCCCGTCGATAAAAACACTACTTTTACCATCAGAAAACAAGTTCAAACTTCTATTTTACTATTTAGTATAAATTAGACTAACATTTTCTGCAAAAATCCGTCACCCAAACATGAAAATGTGAACATAATGCTAGTTTTTCTGTTAAGATTTTCGACGATTTTCGTTCGGCGGAATGGAGATTTTTCAAGAATGGAGGTGTCATCGTCGGTGCGTATAAAAGCCGAACACAACCGAACACAACCGAACATAACCGAACACAAGTCCAAATAATGGGAAATTACACGAATAATGTTCATAGGCGTGTGTATTCATGTTCACACTATACTTTGGTGGAGTTCGGGCCAATAATAAGTGTTTTATTCGATATTTTGTAAAACGCGTTTAGGGTGCATTTACACTGATATAGAACTGTGTACAGATCTGTATGAAGTCACGTGTCGCGCATTACTGTGATCACAACATAATTACTAATAGTGAACGCGCGCTGATCAGCACTCTGGTAATTGACAATTCATTACGAGTCGTGTCAATTTAGGCCAGACATAAAAATGGATCAACTATCAGCAGACAACAGCGATTTGGTATGTGCCGCATGTATTTAAAGTGTATCCTTATACCACTTGATAATGGTTCGAAGAAAGAATGAAAATCGCATAGGAATACACAACAAACAACCGTGTGCACAAATAGAGAGGCTATAGAGAGCACCCATACAGCTTTAGATGGCAATTCCACCAATATTTAGGATTTCAGGTGATCATCTATATATCTCCTGTTTGACACCATCTGGGCGGTGGCCATTTTGGATCTGTATGAAATGGGTATCCACCCTACAACACTCTTTATTTGACCAAATGTAGTAGAAATTCCAACTGATGACAATTCCAATGGCAATGTTGACCAAATGTAGGACAATATTTTTTTCTTAAATTAACTAGAAATTTTTGACTGGCCACGGGGAGGGACCAGGACACAATCTTTCCAAGTGTTGGAAATTTCCAACCTGACACCCGCCCCCATAAGGTTGGAAAACTTCCAGCTGATGGCCATTCCAGCCCAAAATTTTGATAAAAAGTAGGAAATTATGCAAATATTGGTCCGAAAACAATACCCCCCAATATAATGTTTGAAAATCAAACTACAAGATAATTTTAAACCCATTGTTGGTTTGGAAATTACAACTAAATTAATGTTATGTCAGGTATGAAATTTCCAACTGTTGAAAATTTTGACCAAAGTTGCCACGTCCCTGTCCGTGTTCAATATTCGAAATACACGGGTTGAAATGACAACGAACGCTAAAACACATTCGCCAAGCCCGAGTAACAATTAATCAAAACAGATTTGCCTGTCACAATGATTCGGCGTTGACCGTGACGTATAGCGGACACGATTTTTACTCACACGAACTAATACCGTTTTCATTCTGTGTGCATTTCTATATCAACCCGTTTACACTAGTCTGCGTGTAGATCTGTGTACAGTTCTATAGCAATGTAAATGCACCCTTAGTGTTCGGCATAGAAAAGCCGAACACAAGCTTCTCTCGTGGATTAGTCTATAACGGCTGTCTAGCTAGGTGAAAATTAATATCAGACTGATATATGGTCACTAAGCCGAAAGGCTTTAATTGTTGTTGGTGGCGGTCTCTCACCTATTGTAGTTCAGTGTTTTGACAGTTAGTTGCAATCAGTATTTGATGCCGCCTACTATTATAGAAACAAAATGCTTTTGGTGGGCCCCGCCATGAAAGACAACGTACGATTGTAAAAACAATAGTTGAGTGACAAGAAAGTGAGTTCATGGTGCAATATCCGAGAAGTTCTATATAAGAATGTGGTATGATATTATTTGGCAAATCACAATCTCAGCAGTATTTGGCATTCTGATCACAGGTCTGAAAATTCTACAATGCCTAATTCCAAATTGATTTACCCATGCGAAAAATAATTATTCCTTTCATATCACATTCCTGTCATATCAGGCACATTTTTGAAAACGATCTTAAATTCCTGCATATCAGACTTTTAAAAAGATACAATACGAAACGCTCTTTATTCGTATTCAGACAATTCATTTCAATTCAATCGGTATTCGATGCATGACATTGTGTTTCTACGATAAGTTGAACACTGGCTTTATATCGGCTTCCACCATACAGCCACTGTCTGGAATCAGTACGGCTGACTCATGTTTAGACGTTTCCGGTTTCGTCGGATCACGAATTGTTGTTGTCGCGGTAGGCACACTTTTTTGCTTAATAAATACATTTTGCGCGGATTTTTGGATTGAAAATGTAGTCAGTTGTTGTTTCTGTATTATTTTGTTTCTATGTACACTGAAAGTCGCTCGCAAAATGATTTCATACGACGATACGATCGTGGTTTATGCCAAGTAAAAAGTGAAAAAAAAGAAAAAATCGAGAAAAATAAATCATCTAGGATTGTATTCACAATGTTTCAGCGAAGCAATTCAACAAATAAAACATCCATCGCGAACTAGGAACCTTCTCTGACACATACGAAGTTTCACTTGTCTTTAATATACATTTTTCGTGATATAGTGACTGTTTTTCAACAGGTGGTGTTGTTAAAAATTGTACGGTTTAGATGTCAACGATTGTGATTGTGTGTACGGTTTATCTCAGAATCGTGTGGATAAATACTAACCTAATTTTCTTTTAAAATCGTTCTCTGTGAGATATACCACGTGATGTTGGATAAATAATAAATGTGACAAATCTAAATTTAATTGTTTTGTTCGTGATTTGGACTCCGGCAACAATAAAATTGCTTATCTACTACATAATTATATACGTATAATTATGCAGGCCTATCTCAAGACTCGTCCACGTACCTGTGTAAAACGTGCACGCGTATAAGGGTGCGTATGGTTGATGGGTCTATACGCATTACGCACGGTGCATGTCAAGACCGTTCACAGACATGAATTAACTATCCGTTTGACTATTTATATAACATCTTCCTTATTTGTGCAATTTGTTTAATGTGTGAAAGAATAAAGTATTTGATTGTTTGACAAAATCATGACGCACTTGACAGACATCGTCTGTAGTTTAAACATATTGTATTTGCTCTAAATAGTACATTAATATAAAATACATGTAATACATATATAGGCTATTTTAAAGGGATCGGAGGACAAGTGCTAACCACTTAGATGATCCCTCCGTATATAGACCCATCGATCAGCCATTATATGCGCACCCTTACGTGTACACGCATGCATTACGCAGGTCTGTGGACGAGCCTTTACTGGGCGACCAATAGTTCATTATTATGATTTTTATCTTTGGTTTGTTTACGAGTATAGTGTTCTCTCCATCCTTACGGTCGTATCTGACCACTATATATACCAATACAAAGCCGAAAATGTTAAAATACTGCATGTTTAAATTTACTATACACGTTTCAAAATATCTTGAACACTAAAACTATATATCAGACCAAGCAATTGTTTTCAAATATGAATTGAACTCATTATTTAATTGTCAACGTTTTGTATTCTACTAGAAAAAAATAGCCTATTGTATGGTCCTTGGTCCTGTCGTGGCTTTGCGGATTAAGAGAACACTATATCGTGCAGTTTATGTTTTATGTTTTTACAGTTTTGTTTCATGTTTTCGGATTTTTGGTCCACGCATGTTCTGTTTGTTTTCGTTTTGTTCACAGGTAAGACAAATCTATTATTGATTATTTGTGGTTGCCACAAACGCGCACACAGAATAAATAAATACATAAATAGATAAGACATGGAAATGCTGATCAACCGTACACTAGCTGCATTCTAAACCGTACACAAAAATTCGTCGATGACCATCCAAAATATACTTTTTTCTACTATACAACACACCCGAATGGACAAATGGTTACGGATTATTGTTTGATAAACATTACGAATTATATATGACCTGCAAGATTATAATTTTAAAAGGATAAAACACTTGTAAAACGGATTTGAAAGCGAATTTTTGCACAAAAATATACAAAATTCTCGATTCAATTGTGCTATAATCTAACACAGTATGACATTATATAACTCTGGTTAGTTTCCTGTGCACTGTTAACATATCCTGAACATATCCGACCAAGATTCCATTATGGTACGACAGTCTGAACATCTAAAATCAAGCATTTTAGTCGGTTGTATACCGTCGAGTTTCTGTCTTTGCGACCAAACCGGAAACGTCTAAACGTGAGTCAGCCGTACTGATTCCAGACAGTGATACAGCATGATATACACAAAAGTTAGGCACGCATCAGAGCCATTTCCATCCACTGACTTCAAGGAGAACAAACTCTGCCCAAATCAGTTCCGCCGAGGACAGAATTTGCCTACCTCTAATATCGGATATTCTTGAATGGCATGCATTGCATATAAGTATATATAGTATATTGTATATTATTGCGAACAAAGCGTACATTTGGCCAGGAACGGCGAGCGTTGAATAAGAAATTAGCTAAAAACTGGAAAATATCCGACTAACAGGAATCAAGAACTCGCCGTTCCTGGCCAAGTGTACGCTTTGTTCGCAATATTAGTGTCTAAATGTTGCAATATTAATGAACGGGATATGCTAACCTTTCGAATGATGTATAATATGTATTTTTACATAGCGTAAAACGCGAGAAATGTGAGCTTATATCTCTGTTCTTGATTCCTGTTAGTCGGATTTTTCCCAGTTTTTAGCTAATTTCTTAGTCAACGCTCGCCGTTCCTGGCCAAATGTACGCTTTGTTCGCAATATTAGTGTCTAAATGTTGCAATATTAATGTACGGGATATGCTAACCTTTCGAATGATGTATAATATGTATTGTTACATAGCGTAAAACGCGAGAAATGTGAGCTTATATCTCTGTTCTTGATTCCTGTTAGTCGAAATAGTCATTCTGTAACTCGGAACTCGTTCCTGTTCCTCGTTCCGTTCCTGTTACTCGAAATAGTCAATCCCCAGAAGTTTGTGTTCGGCCTTTCTATGCCGAACACAAACGCGTTATACAAAACACCCATTATTGAACCAAACTCCACCAAACTTCGTATATAGTAATAGCACAAACTTCGTATATAGTAATAGCATGAACGTGAATACATATGCCTATGCACTTTACAATTAATTAAGGTGGTCTTATATTTAGTAGACTGTATATAGAGTTATATATCTCAAACGCCAGCTAACGCCACATCTATGCATATCTATGTGTTAATTAATTACCGGTGACTGAGTGTCGAACATAAACTTGTGTTCGGCTTTTCTATGCCGAACACTAAACGCGTTTTACAAAATATCGAATAAAACACTTATTATTGGCCCGAACTCCACCAAAGTTCGTATAGTAATAGTGTGAACATGAATACACACGCCTATGAACTTTATTCGTGTAATTTCCCATTATTTGGACTTGTGTTCGGTTATGTTCGGTTGTGTTCGGCTTTTATGAGCTCCCGTCATCGTCCCGTCGATAAAAACACTAATTTTATCAGCAGAAAACAAGTGCAAACTTCTATTTTACTATTTAGTATATATTAGACAAACATTTTCTGCAATAATCCGTCACCCAAACATGAAAATGTAAACGAAATATGACTTTTAGTGTTTAGATTATCGTCCCAGAAGTGATAAATTTCCCTAATTTCGACGCTTCGTTATTCGAACGCCCACCGTTCAGCATACGCTCAATTTTATCGGGAAAACATCACATTCGTATAGAGTAGATACCAATAAACAAGTTGAGACCATGTTTGTGCCTCTAAACTCTTTCATTTCCGAATAAAATGACTTTTAAATATTCGTTCCGTCCCGTCTTTTAGACAAATCGTTCCGTCCCGTCCCGGAAAATCGTCCCGTCCCGTCTTTTAGTAGATCCCTTCGCATGTAGAAGAAACCAAGGAGACTGTATATCCTTTCTCTAGTGCAGTAGCCACTGTCAAGGTTGAATACATTTTACTTACGTCTATGTATACGAAATTGGTGTATTGAATACCAGATGTGCGTTGAACTCAAACAAGGAAGAATAATGTACCGCTAATTTTCGGGAAATACCCCGAGTTAAAAATATCACAACTACTTCGAAGATAACTCTATCACAATATAATGCTCATTGTCATTGGCTAGCCTCAGTCACCTGTTCCCAGAGACGTAGCGACAGGGGGTGGGGGGGGGGGGGGGGGGGGGGGGGGGGGGGGGGGGGGTGAGACACCACCCCCCAACTTTTGGTCAAATTTTTCAACAGTTGGAAATTTCATAACTGACACAACATTAGTTGGAAATTTCACACCAACAATAGGTTGAAAATGTTCTTGTAGTTTGATTTTCAAACAATTTATTGGGGGGAATTTATTGTTTTTGGACCAATATTTGCATATTTTCCTTCTCTTGGTCAAAATTTTGGACTGAAAGGCCATTAGTTAGAAATTTTCCAACCTTAGGGGGATGCCAGGTTGGAAATTTCCAACACTTGGAAGTTGCCCATATAAAAATCCCCCTTGGTGCCACCATGGTAAAACACCATGGTAAACCATGGAAAAAAAACCGAGATATTTTGGCCGCCCATCGTGGTGTCACCATGGTGGTTTACCATGGTGGTTTTACCATGGTGGTAATACCGTGGTGGTTTACCGAGGTGTTACCATGGTGGTAAACCACCGTGGTAAACCACCTTGGTAAACCACCATGGTGGCACCACGATGGGCGGCCAAAATATCTCGTTTTTTTTTTACCATGGTTTACCATGGTGTTACCATGGTGGTATACTTTGGTTTACCGTGGTGTTACCATGATGGTGTACTGTGGTTTACCATGGTGTTACTATGGTTTACCGTGGTGTTACCATGGTGGTATAATGAGGTTTACCGTGGTGTTACCATGATGGTATACTGTGGTTTACCGTGGTGTTACCATGATGGTATACTGTGGTTTACAGTGGTGTTACCATGATGGTATACTGTGGTGTTACCATGGTTCACCGCGGTGTTACCATGGTGGTATACTGTGGTTTACCGTGGTGTTACCATGATGGTATACTTTGGTTTACCGTGGTGTTACCATGGTGGTATACTGTGGTTTACCGTGGTGTTAACATGGTGGTATACTGTGGTTTACCATGGTGCTATACTTTGGTTTAACGTGGTGGATTACACTTGTTAACCATGGTAATTTACTGTGGTTAACCATGGCAGTTTACTGCAATATTGCTACATGTTACCATTTCATGAGATTCCATCCACAGCCATGTAAATTATTAAATGTTCTGTGGTTCGATCTGCACACCGGAGCTTCTAACGCTCTCCGCTATACACCCACCCACATATTAAGCTCATGTTGAGAATGCATGAGTACGATGGCTAACGTTCTGAAATGCATATCAACTGAATTTTAATCAAGAAAAGTTATTATCGGCTCATCGGGGGTAATGTCGATGGTTGTGATCGATATGAAAATGATTTTTCTTTCAGATGATACCGGATTGCATCGATAACAGCCATCGGCATTACTCCCAGTGAGCCGAGTAACTTTTATTTATCAAAATTCAGTTGCTATGCATTTCAGAAAATTCAGCCATCATGCTCCTTCTCTACTGTATGAGGTTTAGCGTATGATGTGGGTTGGTGTATAGCGGAGCGCGTTACAAGCTCCTGGGGATCAGCATGTTCGTGTTAAATGTAATGAACAATTAAAGATCATTGATAACAGGTCTTAGACTTATTAGAGCAAAGTTGTTAACATTGCGAGTATACACCTTGAGAATGGCAGCAACAATTAGCATTATTATTTATTTGAAAAAACCTGTGTTCTCAGGGAGTTTCGTCGTCACTGAAATTGTCTCTATTGTTTTCAGGGCCGGGAAACTCTGTCACGTGACCGCTAATTTCGTCACCAAAATTTCCGAGTAAAACACAATGTCGTCTACTATATGCTTGTTTTTCAGAAATGCGGAGTGGCGCAGAGGACAGTTTGTAACGTGTATTGCTTATTGCTTAAATTTATAAAATATTCAAGTGTTTGACTGTCACTGATACCTAAACAAAAAAATATATATTTGGACAATATTCGAATGTTCGCATAATTGTTTTTTGTTTGGGCATCAGTCAAACACCTGAATATTTTATAAGTTTATACAATATCCATACACGTCAAAATATATAAATATATCAAAGATATCATTTATCTCGCGAGGCGAATCAGATCAAATGGAACAACAAGTGTACACAGTTTGGTTAAGTGCGGTCGGTCGGTTAATAGATTGATTTTTTTTATTTAAAACCAATAAAATGACATACATGTAGCTGTAGCACGTTACTAAAAGCTTGTGATGGATTCAGTATTACTAGTAATGTGTGTCCCAGAATTAGATCCGTATCTCCGAGATTATCCGTCATTTCATTAATATATCTCAACAATATCACAGCGTCAAAAGAATAGCAGACTCCGTAACATGGTTCTCAAATCACGCTGCGATGAAAACTGAAGAATAGCTGTAGTACGTTACTAAAATCTTGTGATGGATTCAGTGATAATGTGTGTCCCAGGATTGGATCCGTATCTCCGAGATTATCCGTCATAAATATATCTCAACAAATTTCAACATCACAGCATCACCGGCGTTCCGATCAAAATAATAGCAGACTCCGTAGTAACTGGGCGAATTGTCATGGCGACATGGTTCTCAAATCATGTTTCGATGAAAATTGAAGAATATGAATTATGATCCATCGTCCTTTTTACATGTACTTGTATGTTGTACTAGTAGCCAACAAACTTGTGACTCATGAGTCATGCATGACTGATCTGTGACGTAATAATTCCGACTAATTCTACATAATTGTATGTCTCGTAAGCAAAGTCACCAGTGGTTGACTCTTGTCAGTCTTGTGAGTTAATTGGACGGTTTATAATTTTGTGAAGTATCTGTCTTTTGAAATTCTCAACATTGTCGTGCATGTCAACACTGGTCAAGTGTAATCCCACTAGCAGTAGCACTGAACGAATTGACTGTTTTCGGAGGTTATAACATCTTGTCCCTTTCATATACAAACATAATCCAGACAGTGCTAACAATATTCCAGGTTATTAAGAAGCAAGTTAGGTCCAATTATTTGCTAAAACGATCGAAAACACGAAAAGTTTACTCGAACAATAAAACGCACATGGGTCGTAAACCGGAAGCACAATTTCGGGATCCCACAATTTCGTACTATAAACCTCGTACCTTAATGCCTTATTTAAGTTGTTTTTTCCTTTGGTGTGTTTTTTGCTTGCGTTCTCTCTCCCTCTTTATCTCCCTCTTTCTCTCTCTATCTCTCTAAGGGTGGCCATGAGAGAGATTGGATAGTTGGGTAGTAGTGATCATTATTTATTTCGTTGATAACAAGAATAAAAACATAAGAACATTAACATGAACTTGAATGAATATGAAAAATTACGATGACTAAATGTGACGAACGGAGTGACGGAATGAATATGATGCATGAATATGACGAACGAATATGACGGAATGAATATGATGAATGAATATGACTCTATTGCATATAAAGATTTGTCCCCACATTCGGTTGTAACAAGCAATCTGATTGGCTACAACGCCACGTTTAAATCACCATGTCCCCCGTCACCCTTGACAGCGGGGTATAAGAGAACGTGCGCCAAACATCGGGGGTATATGAGCACGTGAAACATCGGTGGTATATGAATGACCCTTGAACTGGCAGTTTCCACCAATCGTGACGTTGCTCTCGCACGCCGAATTTGACGTCACCTGACGCCGGATCCTTAGGTCAGCTGTTGAATTATTCTTATTCGTGTGAATTAATCGGAAAAACTATGAAAAACCACTTAAATTTAGGAAACATGGTTATTGTTGTGGGGACAAAATCGTTATCTCCGGCAACATCGGGGGTACATGGAGATTTAATACCTGGATGTCTCTTTTTGAACCCCTCGGCTCCGCCTCGGGGTTCAAAATCGACATCCAGGTATTAAATCTCCATGTACCCCCGATGTTGCCGAAGATAACTAATAATACGCACCGCCAATAAACACTGTTAAAATATATTTCGGCCAGTTTGATCGACCGAAGTTGAATTTTACAAAAAGTGAGCATATTATATCATCACTATTGAAACAGGTATTCCACGAAGCACCAGACCAGATATGAACTCCAGGAGGACAATGCGAGCCCATGTAAACCTTCCGGGAAATGAATAACGTATTTGTGTACCGTACTTCTTAGATTTTCAAACCAGAGCTGTTTTTCCCCGAAAAGAGTCATAATTGTGGAAATATCTAAAATACGTAATTGTGAGATGTAAATTGTACATATTGATAAATATTGCCTGTTGTGTTGGAAGCAAACAGTACTAAATTATAACATTATAAAAGATGTATTAAAGGTAAACAAAGTCTTTCAAACAACTCCATTCAGTTTATATATTTATTCCATACTAAAACATATTCCTATTAATTATTACATTATATACGTTTGTTCGTTAAAAGTTATAACTGAGATATCATTTATAATAATTAATAATATCTTCACCTCGATCTAAACATTCTTATATTATGGGATACAGCATTGCATATACAACTATTGACAATGCAGTAGAATAATAATGTGCTGTAGTATGTAAACCTGCTACATGTATACTGTGACAAGCTACGTATATTGGTACAATATGGCAGCATGTTATAAACAATTAATGACTCACCATTGTATATATTGTAAATAATAAATTAATCGAAGCATGTAAATACCATTGTATATGCACGAGACCCACGACATGGTAAATAGCATTGTGGTTGAAGGTCAACGTGAAATGTAATAGTGGTACCTTGATTGAAAACTTCACTGGTGCTGTGATACCACCGTGGTTATACTTGGTGAGACCATGGTTCACCTTGGTAGAAAAACTTTACTGTGCTACCACCGTGGTGATACCTTGGTGTCACCTTGGTAGAAAAACTTTACTGTGCTACCACCATGGTGATACCTTGGTCGGGTTTGGTCCCACCATGGTACAAAAACTTTAGTGTGCTACCACCGTGGTACCACCTTGGTGCCACCATGGTTTCACCTTGGTGCAAAAACTTTACTGTGCTACCACCGTGATAACACCTTGGTACCACCGTGGTGTTTTCACCGTGATGCCACTTTACTGTGCTACCACCATGGTGAACCAAGATGTCACCATGGTGAACCAAGGTGGTACCTTGGTGAAACCATGGTTTCACCAAGGTGACACCAAGGGGGATTTTGATATGGGTGGAAAGCTTGTGTCCTGCTCCCTCCCCGTGGCCAATAAAAAAAACTGTTAATCAGGTTAAGAAAACAATATTTTACTACATTTGTTTAAAATTGTTTACTGTAAATTTCCAAACTAAGGGAGAGTATGAGGTTTGAAATTTCCAAAGCTTGAGGTCAGTCTTGATGCTAGAATTTTGCGATTTTTTTTTTAGTTTTCAAAATTTTCTCACACCTGGCCGAACAACCATGGTCGCCATTGGTCGGCCCGGTGTGTCCTTGTCTATTGCCTGTAGTCGTGTGCATTTGTCTGGAGTTTGACCACTAGATGTTAGGATTTGTGCAATTTTCAGGTTCAAAATATATGAATATTATCATACCGGGTAGATAGAACCATGATTTATAAATAGGCTATTAGGCCTGTGAATACTTAGGTGCAATGAGGGAATGAAATTATACAAAAACCTTTGGTCTGATTCAAGGGGTGTTTTGGTTTGATTCAGGGGGGGGGGGGGGGTGCAAAGGGAAGTATGCACAAGCTTGTCTGTTTTGATTCAAGGGGGGGTGGGTCAGTTGGAATTATCAAGGTGGACACCCCCAACGGAGACCCTCTATATAGCCACGTCCCTGCCTGTTCCCAATAAAACGGCTCGGCTTCGCGGAAATGACCGAGTCGTTGGGAATGTTACGGCCGATGTCGACTCAGTTACATAATAATAAGTTGCTGCCTTTATGTGGTGCAGTTTGCATACATGATTACAATGTTAAGTAGCCGTCGAAGTTTACTGTGATACTTATCAATTAGGTAGGCCGAAACATGTCGCTCGCCGCTTTACTCCCAGTTAAGTTCAGCCGGGAACGTGTCGAGATAGTCTCCTTTCCAATTTAAGGAATTAGTGGACTATCATTTCACCAGTATAAAATATCAAACAGACTTCACATGAACATGTAAATCAATTGTTATTGTATAATATGTAAGCACCGGAACTATGAGTCGGTCAGACTCGTTCCGTGAAATATATGATGATAATGATTTGGTGCTCAAGTCCGCGAAATTCCATTGCCCCCCCCCCCTTGGGTTAGAATTGTCCAATTGGTACCTCAAGCTGTCCAATTACTGGAACATCACACCCCTAAAGTTGAAAAATTTATAGATCATGCATGATCTTTACTCTTGCTAACGCACGTATCGATCATATATTCCATCAGTACAAAACCTTCGAACTTTTTGAAGTTTTAACAGGGAACATTATAAAGTCGAAAAAATAACGCAGGGAATATATATATATATATATATTTTTAGTTATTATCTGTTCCTTGATAATGTACTTCACTGAAGGTGAAGGTCGCAACTCGAAATTGCATGCTTTATATCTGTGACTTTTCTGAGCCGATATCGCAATAAACATTGAATTAATAACCCACACACTGTCCAATCGGCTCGCGGAATACCAGTGTGAACGTCATAATACCAGTGTTGTACAGGAGAATACCAGTGTATTTAAGCGATATGATAGTACCATAATTAGAACTTGACGGCTAAATAACAAAACAAAAGACAATGGAAAGGTATATACGATCAATTTTGTATTTACCCAGTGCATGGAGGGGTCACCTGGTGATGTTCAGTTCGACTCTGGGCGATCTGGCCTTCGTTTAAAGCAGACAAATAGGGTGTACAAACTCGTAGGGTGGAGGTAAATTTTTACCCTAATCGGTATTCTAGTGCGTTTTGTTTGATTCCTGAGCATAACTTGCGGAATTTTTTATAAAATTCCTACAGCGAAATCTATTGGCAAAACGTGCACATCGAAATCACTGGCGTGTATTAGTTGGAAATACACGAAAATAAATCGAAACGAGGGGCGGTGATCACAGAAAATGGCACGGCGAACTACCAGTGCATGCCAACGAGGGCTACCAGTGCCAAATATTCTTTATATATGGTAAGTTATATCGGGTATATGTCGGGGACGTTTTAGATTCGGTTTAAGCTGTCTCATCCCCTCATCAAATTTGGGCACAATCGATCTAGAATCGTACATTTGTGGGTCTAAGATATGAAAGTTCGAAATTTTAAGTACGGCGATACTCAACATTGGTGGAACATAAAGTAACAATTTAGTTGACAAGAGTTTAAATTTCCCTTTATTCGGTATTGGCACTGAGTTAGTTTCATACCAATTGGATTCAAACAGTTAGTTTAAACTAATGTTTAACATTTGCAAATAAGTATCATTAAATAGGGAAGACGTTCTAATTCTAATGGAATGATATTTCTAATTATCCCAGCAAATGTTGCATATATGGGGTAGACTTGTTCCCAAAATTTAGAAAGTAATTGATATTATGGGGCATGCATATCTTTGCCTATATGTTGAGTTCTTCGTCGATTTTAAGGCGTTACCGTATGTATGCATGCATGGATCTGTGTGTGTCATTATTTTATGTCTTAAAGGGGTACAGTACGCCATTTTCATTAAATTTCCGGTGACAACAACGATCTAATATCGATAATATATAGAAACATAAGTAATTTGAGTCGAAGATGTATTCTGTAAACGCTCAGGTTAATAGGCTATCTTAAAATTTAATAATTTAAAAGTTAATAATTTGATATAAATTGAATTTATGACTGGAGCCATAAAATGGCGTCAATTAAATTACGAATTACCGTAATCAAAAATAGTAATTGAGGGATACTGGATTTTTAAACCGATCGCACACACGATTGCTTAAAATATTATGATGATACGGGGAGAACACTCAAGCCACTCACTGACTAGCGACGATACAATAACTTAAATGATTATATGGGACTAGTATGCATATAATATAACTTTTATTTGATTCATTTGGTTGAAAACTTTACAAAAGTTACTCGACAACGACAATTTGTATTTTTGCATTCCGGTAAATTTGTCATCCGTAACATGACTTCGTACTCAACAGACTTTCAAATTTCGATGAAACTTGGTATGTGGGGGTACTTTCGTATAGGGAGTCTCATAAGCATATTCATTTGCCCGTGCGACGTGACCTTGACCTTGAATTGGGGTCAATTCATGGTCAAATCGCGAATTTTGATGGGATTTCGACGAAATTTTATACATAGGGTTACTTTTGTTCACTGAGTGTTTTGGACGGGTCGAGTCGTGACCCCCACTTTACCTTGACCTTCAAAATGATCAATTCGAGGTCAAATCGGGTAAAACCGGATGGATTTCGACGGGTACTTTTGTCGGGTACTTTTTTCCGGGCAGTGTTTTGGACGGGTCAAATCGTGACCCCACCTGACCTTGGCCTTCAAAATGGACAATTCAAGGTCAAAGCCCGGACGAAGTCGGGTCACCTTCTAGTCTATTATATATTTTGGAAGATCTGTCTGTGTGTGTGTCTGTGTGTGTGTGTGTCTGTAATCGATGGACTCGAAAACGGCCGACCCGATTTCGATGCAACTTGGTATGTGGGGGTATTTTCGACCGGGGAGTGACATAGGTCTATTAATTTGCCCGTGCGACGTGACCTTGACCTTGAAATCGGGTCATATCAAGGTCAAACGCCCGAATATCACGGGATTTCGATGAAACTTGGTATGTGGGGATACCTTCGGCCGGGGAGTGGCATAAACCTATTAATTTGCCCATGCGATGTGACATTGACCTTGAAATCGGGTCATTTCAAGGTCAAACGCCCGAATATCACGGGATTTCGATGAAACTCGGTATGTGTGGGGTACTTTCGTATAGGGAGTCTCATAAGCATATTCATTTGCCCGTGCGACGTGACCTTGACCTTGAATTCGGGTCAATTCATGGTCAAATCGCGAATTTTTATGGGATTTCGACGAAATTTATACATATGGTTACTTTTGTCCACTGAGTGTTTTGGACGGGTCGAGTCGTGGCCCCGACCTGACCTTGACCTTCAAAATGTTCAATTCGAGGTCAAATTCGGGTAAAACCGGATGGATTTCGACGGGTACTTTTGTCGGGTACTTTTTTCCGGGCAGTGTTTTGGACGGGCCAAATCGTGACCCCACCTGACCTTGGCCTTCAAAATGAACAATTCAAGGTCAAAGCCCGGACGAAGTCGGGTCACCTTCTAGTCTATTATATATTTTGGAAGATCTGTCTGTGTGTGTGTCTGTGTGTGTGTGTGTCTGTAATCGATGGACTCGAAAACGGCCGACCCGATTTCGATGCAACTTGGTATGTGGGGGTATTTTCGGCCGGGGAGTGACATGTTTATTAATTTGCCCGTGAGACGTGACCTTGACCTTGAAATCGGGTCATTTCAAGGTCAAACGCCCGGATATCACGGGATTTCGATGAAACTTGGTATGTGGGGATACCTTCGGCCGGGGAGTGGCATAAACCTATTAATTTGCCCGTGCGATGTGACATTGACCTTGAAATCGGGTCATTTCAAGGTCAAACGCCCGAATATCACGGGATTTCGATGAAACTCGGTATGTGTGGGGTACTTTCGTATAGGGAGTCTCATAAGCATATTCATTTGCCCGTGCGACGTGACCTTGACCTTGAATTCGGGTCAATTCATGGTCAAATCGCGAATTTTGATGGGATATCGACGAAATTTTATACATATGGTTACTTTTGTCCACTGAGTGTTTTGGACGGGTCGAGTCGTGGCCCCGACCTGACCTTGACCTTCAAAATGTTCAATTCGAGGTCAAATCGGGTAAAACCGGATGGATTTCGACGGATACTTTTGTCGGGTACTTTTTTCCGGGCAGTGGTTTGGACGGGTCAAATCGTGACCCCACCTGACCTTGACCTTCAAAATGGACAATTCAAGGTCAAAGCCCGGACGAAGTCGGGTCACCTTCTAGTCTATTATATATTTTGGAAGATCTGTCTGTGTGTGTGTGTCTGTGTGTGTGTGTAATCGATGGACTCGAAAACGGCCGAGCCGATTTCGATGAAACTTGGTATGTGGCGGTATTTTCGGCCGGGGAGTGACATAGGCCTATTTATTTGCCCGTGCGACGTGACATTGACCTTGAAATCGGATAATTTCAAGGTCAAACGCCCGAATATCACGGGATTTCGATGAAACTTGGTATGTGGGGATACCTTCGATCGGGGAGTGGCATAAACCTATTAATTTGCCCGTGCGACGTGACCTTGACCTTGAAATCGGGTCAATTCAAGGTCAAATCGCGAATTTTGATGGGATTTCGACGAAATTTGATACGTAGGGTTACTTTTGTCCACTGAGTGTATTGGACGGGTCGAGTCGTGACCCGACCTGACCTTGACCTTCAAAATTATCAATTCGAGGTCAAATCGGGTAAAACTGGATGGATTTCGACGGGTACTTTTGTCGGGTACTTTTGTCCGGGCAGTGTTTTGGACGGGTCAAATCGTTACCCCACCTGACCTTGACCTTCAAAATGGTCAATTCATGGTCAAAGCCCGGACGAAGTCGGGTCACCTTCTAGTCTATTATATATTTTGGAAGACCTGTCTGTGTGTGTGTCTGTAATCGATGGACTCGAAAACGGCTGAGCCGATTTCGATGAAACTTGGTATGTGTGGGTATTTTCGGCCGGGGAGTGACATAGGCCTATTAATTTACCCATGCGACGTGACCTTGACCTTGATATCGGGTCATTTCAAGGTCAAACGCCCGAATATCACGGGATTTCGATGAAACTTGGTATGTGGGGATGCCTTCGGCCGGGGAGTGGCATAAGCCTATTCGTTTGCCAGTGCGACGTGACCTTGACCTTGAAATCGGGTCATTTCAAGGTCAAACGCCCGAATATCACGAGATTTCGATGAAACTTGGTATGTGGGGGCGATTGGAAATACTGAGGTGAAGTAATTACCTTACAGCTCATGCAAGAAATGGTTTTCCAAATCGAAGATGGCGGCCAAAATGGCGACCGAAATTTGAAAACACGCCTACAATCCTTTACTTTCTGCTGCCGCAGGAACCAAACATGAACAAGGAATGGGGAGCTGGTGCTGCCGTGGGAACCAAACATGAACAGGGAATGGGGAGCTGGTGCTGCAAACATGAACAGGGAACGGGGAGCTGGTGCTGCAAACATGAACAGGGAATGTGGAGCTGGTGCTGCAAACATGAACATGGAATGGGGAGCTGGTGCTGCCGCGGGAACAAAACATGAACAGGGAACGGGGAGCTGGTGCTGCAAACATGAACAGGGACTGGGGAGCTGGTGCTTCCGCGGGAACCAAACATGAACAGGGAATATGGAGCTGGTGCTGCAAACATGAACAGGGAATGTAGAGCTGGTGCTGCCGCGGGAACCAAACATGAACAGGGAATGGGGGTTCTTGCTGCCGCGGTAACCAAATATAAACAGGGAATGGGGCCCCGGGGGTTGGTGCTGCCGCGGGAACCAAACATGAATAGGGAATGGCGGGTGGCTGGTGCTGCCGCGGGAACCAAACATTAACATAGAATGATCATAGAATGGGGGGGGGGGTTGTTGTTGCTGTAACGGGAACCAAACATGAACAGGGAATGGGGGGGGGGGTGGTGCTGCAAACATCAACAGGGAATGGGGAGCTGGTGCTCGTAAGCATATCTGCCCAAACTATCTAGACGTTATAATTTGGCGGTCTATATATGTACCAGGCAATATGGCGGCAAAGAGGCCGCCATTTCCGGGAGTGTATTACCATTGAGTTCAATGCCGTCTAACGTTATAAACGAGAAAGAAACCTGCAACAAAAACGCATTATTCTTGTTGCCGCCTGCCATTACATGAATATTGACTATAAAATATAAAATGACGGACACAACGGCAACCGGAAGTCGTAAAATGAGCATGTTACGCTCATTTTACCAGATCGTTTCCATTTATACGAGTAGCCTGGTGTCAATGGCTAGTTGGAGTCCCAAAATATTTCAAAATGACGGCGAACTGGCGATCCGAAGTCAACAATTGAAGTGTTTTTTTTTATTCTAAATATTCCGTATCGAATAATCGAATACATTTATAGGTAGTGATATATGCCATCATAAGAGTTTACAAAGCCACCAACTAGTTTCAAAATACATCAAATGGTATTCTAACTAAACTACCTAACGAGTGCACCAAACAACACAGAGTTACAAACCAACCAGCTGGTATCCAACACCAACCTATATGAATATCCCAATCCCTATGACGGGCGCCCCAAATCCAAATACCGCCCCAAACCATCGAAAGGGCGTCCCAATGCACCAACCAGTTTCACAAACAACACGGGTAGTGCCCCAAACTATGCAACTGGGTTGAAAACAAATTTAAAACACACAAATGATACATATACATTTCTATATGTTGCCAGAGTATGCTCTATTTATATGTTTGTTACTATGCACCGAGGATGCCCACAGCAGAACTGTTCTCAGGATTTTGACATAACTTTTGATAATGGGTGATACAATGTTACATATGGCAAGAATCGGTGCATTTCACACTCTTGCTGTCAGGCTGTCGGGGAGGTGGCGTCTCTGTGTGAAACAGTCAGAAACATGTTTGTTTTATACCATGATGCGCTTGAATGGTCTGGATCTTATAACTGCATTAACATTGACACTGTTGGTTTTCATTTCCTTCCCAGTGGAACAATTCCGTGCTCTCATTTATAACATGGCAGACAAGAAAATATCTAATTCTCCAAATTCCGATGATGAAAAGTCGAAACTGAACACTAAACTTGCGATGTCACACACAACTGTATTCCTCATATGCGTGACAATTCTAACATTATTAGCAGTAGTTTTGGCACGGGCTCTGTTGATCCTTTCAGGGGATGTTGAGACTAACCCAGGCCCTAATTCAACCATTGAAACTGAACAAAACAGTTATTCGATAATGGTATTGAATACACAGAGTATCAGAAATAAATTAGATATACTTGCGGCAGAAACATCAAGTGGCGAGTACGACGTATGTCTATTAATCGAATCATGGCTAGATCATTCTATCCCGGACTCAGAAATCCATCTTCCTGGTTACCACGATCCCGCCCGCAAAGACAGGAACGATGGTAGAACAGGAGGGGGTGTGTGTATTTACGTTCGGGACACTATACCATTCAAAATACGCGAAGACCTCGACAGTGATGAAGTAGAAGCTATCTGGATAGATGTTACAATTAACACAAAACGCTGTCTTGTAGGATGTTTTTATCGCCCTCCCAACTCCCCCGCAAGCCAGTGGACGAAAATTAATGATAACATTTCACTCGCGCGCGATATCGACCTGGATGTCATAATAGGTGGAGATTTCAATGAAAACTACGTAAACAATGGTAATGGCAAGATAAACGGCATATGTAGCGAACGTGGACTGACCCAATTGGTTGCTGATAAAACGCATTTTACTGAAAACTCCTCATCTATTCTCGACTTGCTCATGACTAGCAACCCCAGCCTTGTTTACCCCCTTGTGTTCTTGGTAACATATTCGACAACATAGTTAGGTATCACTGTCCAGTTGTTGCTCGGATAAAACTTTTGAAACATAAATCTGCTACAACCCACACCAGACGAGTCTGGAATTATAAACTGGCTGACTTCGATACCATGAGCGAAGACTTCTTGAGCTGGAACTATGACGATAATACACCATTTGAACTATCAACTCATGCAGTTAACTTGACTGCAAAAATTAAGAAGGTATGCAGTGAAAATATCCCCAATAAGATAGTACTGATCCGGAAAGGTAGTCCCCAATGGCTTACGTATAATGTTCGGAAAATGATGAGGCAACGAAACCGATTACACAAGATAGCTAAAAAGCGAAACACGCCACAAACATGGGCAAACTTTAGATATAAACGTAATGAAACTACATCGACTATTAGAAAAAGCAAACGTGATTATGACACCAAGAATGAACGTACATTAAATAATCCATCAAATGACCAGTCTTCTTGGTGGAAAACCCTCCAAAAAATAGTATTTACAACTAGTGATCGATCAATACCCCTTCCTGATCTCACCAACTGAAAAAGCAAATGCTTTCAATTCCTATTTTTGTAATATTTCATCAGTTGATGACGTCGGGAAACGCCTACCAGTGCTCGATCCTGATAACTCCATATCCACATTAAGCGATATAAAAATCACAGCCCCTGACATTCATAAAGCGTTAAAAAGTCTCAAAATATCTAAGTCAAGTGGGCCCGACGGAATAAGCCCGAGAGTTTTGAAAATTTGTGCTTCCTCGCTCTGCGAATCTCTTGAATTTTATTTTAGAATATTTATCGAAAACAGCTACTACCCACCCCAGTGGAAGCGTTCCCATGTTACACCTATATTCAAGAGCGGTGACCGCAGTCTTATATCAAATTACCGACCAATTTCCCTACTAAGCTGCGTCTCAAAGGTCTACGAAAAATGTATTTATAAATACCTATGGGAATTTCTTGATGAAAACAATCTCTTATCATTTTACCAAGCTGGTTTCATGCACAATGACTCAACAGTTTTCCAACTTACCGAAATATATGACAATATATGGGACATGACAATCTGCGGAATGGGATGGAATATGGAATAGAACGACAATCTGCGGAACAGAATTTCAAATTGCGTGGAACGGCCGATATCTCGAGGGATACAGGGCGTAGGGCGCTCATGTTGGTGTCTAACGAAAGGCCCACATTCGCCCTATCCACACATATTAACCCCGCCACTGACCGGACACCAGAAGTTGCATTATTTGATCGAAAACTGACCTAACATGGGGTGAAATTTGGGATAGCATGGCAATCTGCGGAACAGAATTTCAAATTGCGTGGAACGGCCGATATCTCGAGGAATACAGGGCGTAGGGCGCTCATTTTGGTGTCTAACGAAAGGCCGATATTCGCCCTATCCACACATATTAACCCCGCCACTGAACGGACACCGGAAGTTGCATTATTCGGTCGAAAACTGACCTAACATAAAATGCCACAAACACGAAAAACTGCGTTCGACATTAATGTTTAGAATTTAGATTTCTCGACGAATACGCTAGCAAACACCAAGTTTTAGGTATCAAATAACGCAGTGGAATACTGTGCACTCGTTTTTATCTACAATATGGCTGTTTTAGTGCGAAAACTGTAATAGCGAAACGCAAACAAGCGCCGATAAAACAGCTAAAAATAGACTCGATGTTTACATTTACACGATCGATTTCAGCTGGTATATTCAATATAATGGGGCGTATAGTATATCAAAATGTAGGATTAGACACAGGGAATGTATTTTTTTCCAAATGGGTCCACCACGCGGTGAAATTGTTGCAGAAATTCGCTCCAAAATATTCGCACTTCAGTTGTGACTAAAAGCCCAGATGCCGGAGCCCGGCGACTAAAAGCCAAGTTACAAAATAGATTAACTGGTTTGAACGCATGAATATGTCAATGGTCAGACTGTTGGAAATAATACCCATTTTTTTATTTATAGACTTATATAAACACTTACGTGTGAAACTCGAATTTTAATTAAATCCATGATTGTGTAGTCTCTCGTATATCACGAACACTGCGCGCACACATTTTATTGGAATACATGCCATCTTTGCCTTGTGTTTTGTTTAGTTTAGTTTTTTGGGCGACCAAAGATGAGATGTGTTCGCACCACACTGTGCTAAGGCCAATGAAATCACTGAATTTCAGATTATCAGCTTAACCGCATTATTTCATTAGTATCTGAAGCAAATTAATGAACACCATAAACAATAGAAAATTAACACAGCTCTTCGTGCGGGATAATCTTTAAAGCCAGTGACACCTCAGTCATCCTGACAGACTGTACAAACATAATGATAATGGGGCATTATGCATCATGAATATTTTTGTTAATTGGAATTGTCAAATCTAACATGCATGTTGTGGCTTCTAAGTAAACAAATTACCAGTTTTTTTAAATGGAGGCATGATGTTAAAGGACTCTTAGTTGCAATTAAGACCCTCGCAATAAATGCTTCAACACACGCTCTTTATTGACTACCCTATACATGTTCTATGTATACTATAGGGCGACTGCATATACACAGACGGTATAGATAACTTTTAAGAGTGTTAACAATATTTTATTAGAACGAAAAAACAGAACGTCACATTTACAATGTATACATAGAAAAATAACAAATAGTTCAAATGGCGATATGATAACAAGCAATAAGCCTATTTTATAAAAACTTTATTTAAATCAAATACACGACATCGTCCTTGTAGAGCGACATGCATTGACAACACTGGGCATAAAATCCAAATATGCTTTGTTAAATTTTATTAAATGAAATCAGTGATGACCTTGGCATATTGATGCACTTAAAACTGATTGTATTTACTAATTTTATTTACTTTATTGATACACGCTACCAGCATATAACAATTATCTAGTTTCATTATATCACATCTTCTGAGTGCTGAGACATATTTGATTTCTAATTCCGTTTCTATGTTGGACACTACCATAATTTAAAATTTCGACTATATACATGTATGCTTGTATGCACCATTTACCACACATTTTTTCCTTCCTGTTTCATTGTTTTTCCTACCTACTCCATTATCTTCTCAATCACACCCAACCCTTCTCAACCCCGCACTCGCTTAACCTACTTCACAAAAAACCTGAGAAAACATAACTATATTCAAATCCCCGCTTTCTTTACCATGCAGCTGTCTCTATTGACACTCGGGGTAACATTTCTAGAGGAAAGGATTTTTATAAAAGCCATAGGCTTATTGCTTGTTATCATATCGCCATTTGAACTATTTGTTATTTTTCTATGTATACATTGTAAATGTGACGTTCTGTTTTTTCGTTCTAATAAAATATTGTTAACACTCTTAAAAGTTATCTATACCGTCTGTGTATATACAGTCGCCCTATAGTATACATAGAACATGTATAGGGTAGTCAATAAAGAGCGTTTGTTGAAGCATTTATTGCGAGGGTCTTAATTGCAACTAAGAGTCCTTTAACATCATGCCTCCATTTAAAAAAACTGGTAATTTGTTTACTTAGAAGCCACAACATGCATGTTAGATTTGACAATTCCAATTAAGAAAAATATTCATGATGCATAATGCCCCATTATCATTATGTTTGTACAGTCTGTCAGGATGACTGAGGTGTCACTGGCTTTAAAGATTATCCCGCACGAAGAGCTGTGTTAATTTTCTATTGTTTATGGTGTTCATTAATTTGCTTCAGATACTAATGAAATAATGCGGTTAAGCTGATAATCTGAAATTCAGTGATTTCATTGGCCTTAGCACAGTGTGGTGCGAACACATCTCATCTTTGGTCGCCAAAAAAACTAAACTAAACAAAACACAAGGCAAAGATGGCATGTATTCCAATAAAATGTGTGCGCGCAGTGTTCGTGATATACGAGAGACTACACAATCATGGATTTAATTAAAATTCGAGTTTCACACGTAAGTGTTTATATAAGTCTATAAAAAAATTGGGTATTATTTCCAACAGTCTGACCATTGACATATTCATGCGTTCAAACCAGTTAATCTATTTTGTAACTTGGCTTTTAGTCGCCGGGCTCCGGCATCTGGGCTTTTAGTCACAACTGAAGTGCGAATATTTTGGAGCGAATTTCTGCAACAATTTCACCGCGTGGTGGACCCATTTGGAAAAAAATACATTCCCTGTGTCTAATCCTACATTTTGATATACTATACGCCCCATTATATTGAATATACCAGCTGAAATCGATCGTGTAAATGTAAACATCGAGTCTATTTTTAGCTGTTTTATCGGCGCTTGTTTGCGTTTCGCTATTACAGTTTTCGCACTAAAACAGCCATATTGTAGATAAAAACGAGTGCACAGTATTCCACTGCGTTATTTGATACCTAAAACTTGGTGTTTGCTAGCGTATTCGTCGAGAAATCTAAATTCTAAACATTAATGTCGAACGCAGTTTTTCGTGTTTGTGGCATTTTATGTTAGGTCAGTTTTCGACCGAATAATGCAACTTCCGGTGTCCGTTCAGTGGCGGGGTTAATATGTTTGGATAGGGCGAATATCGGCCTTTCGTTAGACACCAAAATGAGCGCCCTACGCCCTGTATTCCTCGAGATATCGGCCGTTCCACGCAATTTGAAATTCCGTTCCGCAGATTGCCATGCTATCCCAAATTTCATCCCATGTTAGGTCAGTTTTCGATCAAATAATGCAACTTCTGGTGTCCGGTCAGTGGCGGGGTTAATATGTGTGGATAGGGCGAATGTGGGCCTTTCGTTAGACACCAACATGAGCGCCCTACGCCCTGTATTCCTCGAGATATCGGCCGTTCCACGCAATTTGAAATTCTGTTCCGCAGATTGTCGTTCTATTCCATATTCCATCCCATTCCGCAGATTGTCATGTCCCCAATATATGTCGATCACTAGATGACGGAAAAGAGGTCCGGTGTGTATTCTGCGACATAAGTAAAGCGTTCGATAACGTCTGGCACCGTGGCCTCTTGAACAAACTGACGAAAATGGGTGTAAATGGAAACCTGCATAACTTACTGAAATCGTATCTTGAATGTAGGCAACAACAAGTTGTCATAGACGGCACACACTCGGAATTACAAGATGTAACAGCCGGTGTCACACGAGGCTCCGTATTAGTCCCTCGTTTGTTCTTAATTTATATTAATGATATAACCGAAAATATACGGTGTAACATTCGTTTATTTGCTGATGATACCTCACTATTTCTCACAATCGAAGATCCCACCATGGGCGCAACACTAATAAATGATGACCTCGAAAATCTCATGTGTTGGGCATCAGAATGGCTTGTAAAATTCAATCCCCTGAAAACGGAAGCTCTCTTAATCTACAGGAAAGAAACGCCAATATATCACACACGCCTGACCATGGGAGCCGCGACAATTATCGAGGTTGACAGCCATAAACATCTGGGACTTACTTTCGATAATATGGGCTCATGGCGTATCCACATCAGATATATGCTCGATAAAGCATGGGGTCGAGTAAATTTAGTACGAAAACATAGATATAAATTAGTAGAGAAACGCTTGAAAAGATACATAACACATTTATCCGACCAATACTGGAATATGCCTCCCCTGTGTGGGATAACTGCCCCGATTATCTTAGTGATGACATTGAAAAGGTACAGCACGAAATGGCCCGAATAGTAACAGGTGCAACCATCAGTACGAGTAATGCGTGCCTTTTATCAGAAACTGGCTGGGAACTCCTTTCTTCACGTCGTAGAAAACACAAGGTATGCCAATTTTTTAAGATGATACGTGGAACTGCTCCATCAATCTTAAGAAATTATGTACGACCAATCCAGGCAAACAATTCCAGATATAATTTCAGATTTGAACATATAAGACTACCATCGAATATTAACTATGACTATTATATGGATTTTTTTTGTTTAAACATATTTTATTGTAATATAATATTACAAGAGGGATCGGGGCACAAGTTTTAACAACTTAAATCCGCCCCTCTCCCATTAACATTTTAACAAATACAACGTAGATGACGAACATAACACATATACAGGATGATGTATGGTGTGGTTGTGTTTGCTGTCAGTCCTATCCTGCTTTTGAAATTTTATCTGAGGTAGGCAACATTTGTAACGCTAAGGAGGATCTCGCCTATATTTGTTAGCGGAGGGGGCCTAATTAAAGCGTTTCGTTGATGAAATGTATGAATAAACAAAATGGAAAAGAATTTCATTGCGTCGATTCTATTCTGATGATATCCCTGTGAGTAAGGAGGAAATGTTAGATGTTGTAAATTGGTGGGCTGCAATCTTATTGAAGAGTTCGCATCTTTCGGTTGCATACATGGGGCACTCAAAGAAATAATGAAAGGCATCTTCGAGTTCGTATCCACATGTGCATTTAGAGGTATCAGAGATAAAATTATTATATGGGTTCGTTCTTACCATCTGCAATTACCGAACGGAACAAACTACCGGAAACTACAAAGAGCTGCAGTACAATCGAAGACTTCAAAAAAGAACTGAACAGTGACAATATACGTCCACCTGCCTATTTTTATCATATATTAAATCCCGTAAATATCATATCCTTCACACCCGGTTAAGATTGAAGTGCAGCCACCTGAGTTCTAACTTGACATATAACCATGTAAAAATTTCTCCCTTCTGTTTATGCGGGGAACTTGAGACAACTTACCACTATCTCCTTGAATGTAAATTTTACCAAGAGCCCAGAAGAGAACTATATGACTCCCTACCCAATGTTGCCCTATCTGAGAATACTCTAATGCAGGGATCAAGGGAGCTTAGCCTTCGTGAAAACAAACAAATATTTAATGCAGTACAGACATATATCATGAGAACAAAACGATTTCCATGAATTGGATTCCGGCCGCGTTATGCGGCAGCACGACATTCCCCATTATATATGTAGTTCTAAATGTCTTCCTATAACGATTATTTTGTATGTTAATTACTCGTCACAATTTTGTATATACGTGAAATGATTCCACAGCAAGGATGCTGCGATATGCACATTGAAAACAATTGGAATAGGAACTGGCCATTGCGATTGACCCCCTCCCATGGAGCCTGACGTATGCAAATTACTAGACGAGCATTATTTTTCACGCAACAATTATTCAAAACTCCTCACCGCTGTCATCATTCCACGATTCATTTGTCTCCATACTGTCTTTAACTCTCTCTCTCTATCTCTCTCTCTCTCTCTCTCTCTCTCTCTCTCTCTCTCTCTCTCTCTCTCTCTCCTCTCTCTCTCTCTCTCTCTCTCTCTCTCTCTCTCTCTCTCTCTCTCTCTCTCTCTCTCTCTCTCTCTCTCTCTCTCACACACCATATTCTTCTTACTATCCCTAACACTGCATTATCTCTGTTTTCATCCCTAACTCAAACTTAGCCATATATCTCAATTTCTCCTAAAACATTATTTCAATCCTTTCCCGTCTGATCGATACCCCCTTCCTCACTTATTGGGGAAGGGGCATGTCGCCAAAGAGGAGAAGACTTCATATAAGCCATCGGGCATATTGTCTGATCCTCATTTCCATACATTATCTTCTATTTTGCATATTAATTTTTGTATGATCTGTATATTATGTAACTTTGGATTTTGGAAATAAAAATATGTTTACACTTACACTATGCAACTGGTGTTCGAAACAATCCAATGAGTGCCCCAAACCACACAATGAGTGTCCCAAACTATCCAGTGGGTGTCCGAAAACACACAAATAGTGTCAACAAGTCATCAAATATGTACCTCATGTCACATAACCAGTTTCCCAAGAAACACACAGGGAGTGTCATATGTCATACAAAATACAACTCTCGTCTAAATCCATTCAACTAGTGTCCCAAAACGACACAATCAGTGACAGAATTGGTCAATCAGTGTCTCAATCCACCAACATAGTGTCTTAAATTCATGGCGAGTGTCCCCCAAAAAAATAAAAAACAAACAAACAAACAACAAAGAACCAACAACACCAAATTGGTGCCCCAAACCATCAAACGGGTGTTGCAAAAAACCCAGTGGGTGAACAAAACCAGAAACTAGTATCACAAACCATCCAATGAGTTCCCAATCCATCCAATTGGTGTCACAAACGTCTACTAACTGTCATCTTGATACATTTAAAACAAGTAAAACATCTTCCATGAAGTATTTCAGACTTTCAAAAGAGTGTTCCAAACGCATCCAATGAGTTCACCAAAAATGGGACACTCTCTGGGTGGTTCAATATATTCGATAGATGGTTTTATACACTAGTTTGGGACACTCATCAGATGTGTGGGACATGCAAGGGATGAACCAGTTAGATGGTTTATTTAGACACTCCTAGTGGTTCGAGGCAATAGTAGTGTGGTTTGGGACACCAATTGGATCATTATGGAAACTCTTTGGTTGGATTGGGACACCCATATGGATGGATAATTTTTGGTACTCAATTGATGGTTTGAGACACCCATTGAGTGGTTTGGGACACCACGTGTCTGATTTGTTTGGGACACTCTATGGGTGATATAATTGTGGCAATCGTTGGATGGTATGGAACACGCATTGGGCTGGTTTGGACACCCTTGTGATGATTCGGGACACTATACTCATCGGTTAATTTGGCACACTATTAAAGACATATTCAAGACTTTTTCGGGTGCGTGAAACTGATAAATTAGTTCGCAGGTGCTGTGGGAACTTGGGGAATGTAGAATACTAACATCGCCGAAAATCTCAAAGAAATCGACCATCCCACTCCATAGAAAACATCGTCTGAACTACGCTCAGTTGTAAATATTTACATCTCGATTCGGGACGCAACAATGGGCGATAAACTAACGCAAATGATTTCGCCATCAAGACTCATTGCATTTAATTAATATATAAACATAACGATGTTTGTGGTAAATTTGGATTATATTCGTAAAAATAACTAATTTCATCAAGAGTTGTCTCCATTTATATTTGATCACCCTTCCGGAGTGTTTCGCATCACTTTAAGAAGGTGGTTTGAGATACCCGTTGTTACGCTCCTTATAGATGGTAATATGGACACTTGATAAGTCGTTTTGGACACACATTGGATGCATTGGGATACTGGTTTGGTTGTTGTGGGCACTCATCTGATGGCATATTGGACTATTGACTATAAATTATATTCGATACGAGAAGACCGCTGATTACAATAGTTCTCCTAAATTACCAGGGGGTCGTGCGATAAATAAACTTGAAAATGAGGTTTTATCACAAATAAATATGTTTTGCATTTTCACGTTCTCTCCTTATGCAGGCAATTTATAATTTTAAAATAGACATTAGCTCCTTTTATCTAGCTACATGTATAATGCAGATGTTACAATGATAGGTATCCCCATCTGATGTGATTTTAAAGCTAAAACATAAGTCACCATTGATTTGGCATAAACGTGGTGTTCCAATGAGATGGAAAGCATCAAAATGACGCAATCGTCACCATAATGATGTGTAATGATATGACTTCCATTTTAACCAATTTATTTGCCAACAATAGGCAGATATTGTTTTGTGCTTGCAATCTGTAACAAAACATGCGAATTTCAGTTTGCACCACAGTGCTCCTGCAATTCGCCGTACACCAGATAATCACGTCTTTCGTCAATAATTTTAACAATCAGCCCAAAAACTCATGTTTGGTGCTATGTAAGTCATTGTGGACCTTTCTTACATTATGTGCTTTAGCAATATGTACACATAAGGACCTTTTTGATATAATAAAATCGGTGTTTATCAGACCAAGTTGCAGACAATCCGTAGAATTTAACCTAATAATCGTGATTTCTGAGGACATACTTTATATCCAGAATGTATAGATAGTATATTTTAGAAGTATATTATACTCTAGTATTATTCAGAGGAATGTTATCTTCCTGATGTGTCCTGGTTTTTAACAATCACGAATATTCGGTAAAAATATCGATATAATTATTGCAGCATATTGTGAAAACAAATGAAATTGTCCTGCATAATTTCCGGTGTCAGATTTGCACAGTGTTTTAGCTTGACGATTACTTCGAGGCTTTGTGTCGTCTGAATATCGATCTTATTTCACGGGAAGCTCGTGATTCACGACAACGAGTACAGTGATTGGCAATATAAACAGCTCACTGAGGTCGTCTCTCGAGGCCGTAGCACAATATAACTGGATTGTTTACATGAAATATATTGATAAGTCTCGAAACGAGTAAAGTAATATATTGCAGAAAATAAATTTCAGGCATTTTTTGAGCTTATTAGAAACCATGAAATCGTAACCGTTCTTACGGATAGTAAAATACGAGAACAATTAGAAAGTACACAAATGTTGGTATCCGTATTCGTAAAATTGAGTTTTGCGAAAGGTCTCTAATATCAATTAATATCCGTGCGACGATAGTGGGAGGGCACACCACTTGATGATCTCAAAATCTATAGTCGACCAATATGTGAGCGGAAAATGAGATCGAACCTATGCCCCATTCACGGATTCTCATAAATTGTTTCCATGACAACTAAATCAACGCTAACCGTAGGATTCATCTAATCAAGTAGGCCACACCAAGATCTTCATAATGACATGTCGCATGTGGTCCAAGTGGCATAGTGTGTTTTTCTCAAGTAATCTCAGCCTCAGCGTACATATCTGGTAATCTGAGACCGATTTCGGTCGCGTAAAGGGTGATTGTTATAAAGTCTGACATACCCGAAAAATGGCATGGGTGCCCTATTTGAACCCCTCTGGACGGTGTAAATTTAGGATCGGGGTGGGGTTTGTGTGGTGAATATTTAGAATGTCTTGTGTGTCACAATACAACACCCTTTATTTGACCTAAATCGGTCAAGGGGCCGAGAAATGGCATGTGTTCCCAACATGATTTGAACCCCTCTGAACGGCGGCCATTTTGGGTTGGGTGGGGTTTGTGAGGTAAATATTTAGAATGCCTTGGCGGGCACCATACAACACCCTTTGTTGGACCTAAATCGGTCAAGGGGCCGAGAAATGGCATGGGTGCCCCATTTGAACCCATCTGGTGGCGGCCATTTTGGATCGAGTGGGGTTTGTGGGGTGATTATTTAATATATCTTGGGGGCCACCATACAACACCCTTTATTTGGCCTAAATCGTTCGAGGGGCGAGAAATGGAATGGGTGCCCTATTTGAACCCCTCTGGACGGCGGCCATTTTGGATATGGGTGGGATGTGGAAGGAGTGTATTTGGGCCATCCTACAACCCCATTTATTATTATTAGCGAAATATAAATAAATTCGAATACGGAGTAAGGAATGGAAGTCATCTTCGTCATATACTGCAACATTCCCAATCTTTTGTATATATCTTCTATTTTATCTCTCAATAACTTTTTGATAAGAAAATAAACGCAATCATAAATGAAGCGACGGTTTAATTAAGCACTGTATATGCTTTTGTAACATTGATATAGAATGATCCGTAAAATATCTATATGCAATTACATCATAATATAAAGTAACTTTTGTTGTACGATATGCTGTTTTCGATGCAGACCATAATAGCACAAACGTGAATCGTGCTATCATTGACAATCAAATCGGGTAGGTGGTTCCTCTTACTGGGTCTGGGAAATGCCAGGCGGAGAAACGTGGAATACACAAGTCCATACATCTAGGAGAATACTTTGACTGACAACTTTGGTCAGAGTGTTAAAACAAACAACTGTGAGTTTGGACACAAATCAGCTTGTTTGAAAAATAGTTTATCATAATTATGCTCGTAGATGCCAAAATACTATGTAATATATCATTGTCCTAGTTTATTACCCCTTAAACGTTTCTGTTCGTGTTTGCGAACGACTCCGCCATTTTGAATGCGCGGTAGTCATCAACTCGAAACCACGTGATTCCCCTCCGTGGTATTTGGTTATCACATGAACTATACGTAATTGCTATATCGAATTAGTCGTCAAATAGCAACACACGCAAACGTACTATTTACGCGGAACGTCGGTTATAGAGCGGTGACACATCCCGCCAATATATGTATAGATTTCCGCGAATTTTAATTATACCAGATAGTTTTGCATAAGAGGACGGAGCAGTCGGGAATGTTCATTCATTGTTGAATTTCTCAAACCTGAATGATGTTTCTTTTATCAAGAAAACTTACCATCTTATGTCAGTTAATAGTCACAACTGTCGGCTTCAGTTGCAAAGACAACGCTGGGAACGATGTTGATTGGTAAGTTATGATTTTAAGAATGTCATATATATGAAGTTGTTGAATATTACCGAATTGTCTTGTGCTTTATTGTCGACGCGGAAGTTAATACACATGCAAATATATAGAACTAACGCACCATAGCCGGCAATATTATTGCAGTAACACAATGCATAACGACATAAAGACACTAATTCAGAAACAATTGCAGGCATAACTTTGACATTATAGGTGTCAATGAAACTTGGTTATCTGACGACTCACCAATGAACCTCATGGAATTAAATGAATATAACCTGCTTGAAAGACATAACGAATATAAAGGAGGAGGTGTTGGACTTTATGTTCACTCATCATTAAAACTGAGACACGAACTAACCTGACCAACAACACTGACTAGAAACCATTTTCATTGACTGGCAAATACTAGAGGGAAATTGTGTGTTGTATACATCGTCCACCGAATTCAGATCTAGAAGAATTCATGGAACAAAAAACATGGATTCTATAATGTTAGAACTATCCAAAGAGCTGATGGGAAACATTCACATAGATTCTATTTCTTTTTTAGTTTAGTTTCTCTGTATCCCCAAATTGGCAGACGACACTTTGCATTTATAATCGAGGTTCCCAATGGGTGTACATCACAATATTCACCATTTGGGAACTTCAATATGATAAGTCGGATTCAAGAATATCTTGATCATATGCCACAAACAAAACTTCGATACATTGATTTTAGGTAAAGATATCGCAGAAAAGCTAACCCTACCCCCATCCTCGCTGATTTCACAAGTCAGATTCCTTTGGTCCAAAACAACGGTCACGCAATTTCGGATTGTCTAAACCGACATGCGAACGGTTTATTTATCAATAGCGTGTCTACTTTCAGAGTTTACCTGTGTCCAGTTGAAATTTTATTGGAAAAAAGGTTTTTTGGACTGTTTTAAGAATTTAAAGAGCGTTTGCTTATTATACAAATATTAATCCTCATAACTAACCTTCTGGTGGATGTGCGAGTTGAAAATAACAAACATATCAAATATGGCGGTCTACTTTCAGAGTCTACTTGTTTCCAGTCTGACATTTTAGTGGAAACAAATTCTTTGGACGGTTTTAAAAATGTAAAGAGCGTTTCCTGATTATACAGATATTAACTAACACGATTAGCTTTTTCATGAATTGTGCGAGTTGAAATTATGCACATATGTCAAGTATAACTCTGAAATGTATTTTTGAGAATGGTGTCGTCAGATAAGTCTCCGCGGGTAGTGTACTACAGTTGCGAACAAAACTAACGTTGGACCCTATATAGAGTTTGACAATTTACTCAAATGTTCACAGTGATGGAACTTAATGGCTATCATATACATGTATGCATGGCTCTTACATGTAATATATCGTAACTACATGTCATTTTTACCAAATTAACTTGCAATATAGTCAGGACACCAGACACAATAGTTGATAAACGTGTGGTTCAAATCAATCATATACATCACAATCACGTGCTTCAGTGATAATGTCCACTATTCTACAAATGTAATGTTTATCATGACTAAAGTTTCAGGATGTCGCTGTAAAATTGATTGATGTTGTTTTTTCATCAATTGACAAAATGAATGTTTATTGCCAGGACGAAGTACCGCATAATACGGAGTTGTGTGCTAACAATTCTGCGAGTCATATTTATGTAAGTGTCAGTCCAACTTTTATTTTTTTTATTTCGTGGCCACGAAATACTAATTCGTGGCTACGAAATAATTAATTCGTGGCCACGAAATAACTAATACGTGGCCACGAAATAACTAATACGTGGCCACGAAATAACTAATTGTGATATACGATCGTCAGTCCCATTCTTGTAATGGAAGCGGATAGAGATGATCTGGTTGTAGTTGTCCACCATCTTGGCATGAGCCACGGCGATTTGAGATCAAGGGTGTTGTAGGGTGGCCCATAAAACAAATTAATTAATCACCCCTTTCACCAACCCGATCCAAAGTTGCCGCCGTCCTGGGGGGTGTGTCACACAGGGCACCCACGACATTCAGTATATCTTGGGGCCACCCTACAGCACCAATTATACCACATCAAACGGTTAAGGGGCCGATAAATTGTATAGGTGCCATATTTGAACCCATCTGGGGCGGCCATTTTGGATCAGGATGGTGAAAGCGGGTGAATATTTAGTTTGTCTCATCAGGGGTCACCCTACAACACACTATATATTTTCGACCTAAAATGGGGGGGGGGGCAATTGCATGGTACCATAAATGGACCCCTCTGATCAGTTATCATTTTCGCTCGAATGGGCTGAAGGTGCACTGAAAAAAAAAACTTAGTTAAAAGTAACTAAGTTACCTTAGTCAGAACCCCCGTCTCAAAACTAACTAACTTAGCTTAGTCAGAAATGACTAAGGTTGCCCTTAGTTATTTCTGACTAAGGCCTTAGTCAGAAATGACTAAGGGCAACCTTAGTCATTTCTGACTAAGCTAAGTTAGTTAGTTTTGAGACGGGGGTTCTGACTAAGGTAACTTAGTTACTTTTGACTAAGTTTTTTTCTTCAGAAATGACTAAGGCCTTAGTCAGAAATAACTAAGGTTTGACTAAGTCATCACTGTATCCATTAGTACATTTAATTGGGCCTAATTATTGGGGGTATCATAGCCCTGCAGCCTCAGCTGAACATCGCAACTGCAGATTAAAATAACTGAAAATAATGACTTACAGGTATCAACATAAATTTTATTAACTATTGAAACAATTAGACAATATAAACAATGTTTTATCTTGAAAGAAAATTATTCATCACAGAATACTAGTATTCATTGAATATACATTCAATAGCTGACCAGTCGATAATTGTTTCAAATTGAAACAAAAAGTTATGCTTACATTAAAATGATAACGAATGACCAACATAGAAGATTAAATCAGAGGAAATGACGGAAGAGTTTTTTTAGAAGAAAAATTATATGATAAATATCTTCACCACTATGTGTGGAACTGAGCGCTTGAATCAAGCCACGGTGGAGTTTCCGACACACATCGTGACTTGCCTTCAGGCTCGTCACAATAATTTCAGGAACACCGCCTTGGCTTGATACAAGCGTGCATATCCATACAGGCATAGCACTTGCAATGGTGAATACATCTATTTAACAAATGAATGTTTGTTTTCAGAACTGCATGCAATTATGAACGCTTTGTTGCGGTCACATTTTGAGTGAATTGCGGAAACAAACCTCGCAATATTTGATTTAAATGTCACAATTTTGTGAGCAAAGTGTCACCATATTAAGCGCAAAATATTGCAATAATATCACAAACGACATGCTTATAAGTGTTTCCACTTGCGAAAATAGCATGCTTAATATACCACTTCTTTTGACTGGTACTGTACTACTGTATATATCAACAGCTACCGGTATTTGGGATTGGTCCCTTCAAGACAACAGCAGATCCAATAAACATGTAACTGTGCGCAATGACTTGGCGACAATGTTCTCATGTAGTCGCACATTTTCCATGAAATATCAGTGAATCAGCCGAAGATAGTTTGATAAGAACATCCAACCATTAACAGTGTACTCCTGGTAAATTGGCGTGATGCCGGTAACTTGACGATAACATGGCGAATAATGACAATGTCTCATATCCACACATTTCAATGAACAATGATGAACACAGATGAATTGGTCGGGGTCATTGTAATTTTAAGTTGGAATTGTAGATACCGGTACATGTATGTGATCATCCATCACTACACGGCATCAGTTTCATTGTTTTTGGTGTTTTGTTGACGTTGGAGCTCTGTGAATTACACTGGTGCGCACACCGCATATCATCTCTTGTAATTGTACATGTATGTCAATGTGCTCTGAAAGAATCAGATTCTGAACAAGTACTGTCAACTGCATTTTCACCATTCTAATATTAATACAAAGTAGCTGCTCGTTGAGTCGTTATTATTGTCACTATTGCCTGACGTCGAAGCTTCAGCCTTGTGTTCATCTGAATGAAGTCAGACCATTGATTCGATTGAATGGATCATGTCATGATTCATCGATTAATTGGCATGCATCACTGCTCTCGATGAATTTAGTGGAAATTGTCAATGATTAATAAGCCTTTTTTTCGCAGAATTTAAACTTGTGCGGTTATCAAAAGAACCGAAATCAGACCGTCTTTAACAACTATCCGCAATCGAACAGGTAACAGTCTCGATCACCAAACCAAGCCGGAATGAACTTCAACTTGGGGTAGTCGTCCACAATGCCACAGCGAAAAACGTTCACCAGACTGTATGTACTGTACAGTACTGTGTACGGTACATGTAACCTTAAAAGTCATCACAAATCTAATTTTGTCAGCAAATATTTCAGGCGCCGTTCTTTCACATGTAGAATAAAGATTCAAGCTATTATTGACAAATTGTCCACTTGTTGAAAGCAGCTGAATAATAAATTAGTTCAACTTCAACAATAGTCAATACACGATGAACGGTTTTCGCAGATTATTTTCCTAACTTCTCTTTTATCCTGGTTTTATCCGCTCTCCAAATACGCCATGGTTGTTATTTATGTAATATGTCGTCTCTTTTAGTTCTTTCGACGCCAATATCACGTCTAAATCACTCTGATTTTAGTGATTTTTCCGAATTAAAAAGGTCAGCCAAAAAAATGGTTGGCGATTATCGCAATACGACAGGGGAACACCGTGTGCGTAACGTAACTATCACAAGTATAACGTACTCTGATAACAACATATCGCCAAATTCATGCTTCAAACATTTTAAACATGTCATCTTCGGCTTCTTTTATTTTATTTTTATGAAAATGAATAATAAATGGGGTGATAAATATGTATATAACGACAAATAGAATCAAATTAGCCATTTTCCCGTGCAACTTAGGACAGGCAAGACAGGTACAAAAATTGGTGAAATATGAGTACGAACGTCAAAGTGTTCCCCTATCGTATTGCGATAATCGCCAACCCCAAAAAATGGCGTGACGATAATTTGCGTTGAATTTACGTACTCGTCCATAGACGTACCGACCCGATTAACACAGAATGAATGCGATATTATATACATATTAAATGTCAGCAGAGTAAGATTCAGTCATACTGTATGGAGTCATTGCCGTATATAATATGTCGCCGATAAGTAAGCTATTGAGTTTTGACGGCATGACTGAATCAAGAAAATATGAACCTTAGTAACTAAGGTGTGACTAAGGTCACACTTAGTTACTTTTGGCTACGTTAGTCAAAAATAACTAAGTTACGGGTTGACTAAGGCTATGACTAAGTTTTTTTTTCCAGTGGTATATGTGAAAATTTAGCTTAATTTGCGAGCCACCGTACAACACCCTTTATTTGATCTATATCGGTCAAGTGACCGAGAAATAATGTGTACCCTATTTTACCCCTTCTGAGCGGCGACCATTTTGGATCGGGTATGGTTGAAAGGTGTGAATATTTATAAGTTTGTTTTGGGCCCACCCTACAAAACCCCTTATTTGACTTAAGTCGGCCAATGTGCTGAGTGAAATGTCATTCCCATTCGATGCATTGTGGTAAAAACAAAGGAATATTCAGTTTGTCTTGGAGCCACCTGACCCATGTTTCCCCGTTCTCTCTGGGCTAGTTTATATCGGACGTCCATATCCCAATAGAGCCCGGGTCCCACGCCATAATGGGTTTATAGTAGCTTCTCTGTGATCGTACACATTGTTTCTAAAACATCATCAAGTGTAACCATACCGGAAAGGTATCTGGATATATGCAAAGGTCAATCAGTTATAATTCGCCAAGAATTAGTAATTTCGTGGCCACGAATTAGTATTTCGTGGCCACGAATTAGTATTTCCCATGTTCTAAACCAGCCACCGTAGCTTATGGGTCATTCTGTTTTAGTATGAAATTTGGAGAAACCCGACCATGCAGCACCAATGTAACAACTACAACAACTCATCTATGCCAATGATATGTTTAGCCATACATGTGGATAGGGTGGTATTGTTTAAAAATGTTAAACAATGTTATCATGTCCATATGTATTACTAAATATTGCTGGGCATATATAGATGGTTGTTCTATAATTCCTGGTCGGGTTTATCAAAATTGGGAGTTTAAAATATGTTCATCTGATGATAAAGAAAACTCTTTCTCCGTCCACTCGATACATCCCCCGGGATACATGTTTCACATACTAAATTAACACCTTAGTCAACATAACAAATCACTCCCTCAAATCCTTTGCCACAAGAATACAAATAAATTGTCAGTATAAATAGGCAAGACATCTCTGGACACTTTCTAAGAGATAATTTATTTATAAGAAGATATATATGTGCATTATGTGCTTGGTCTTATATATAGTACAACACAGTAAGATGCAAGTGACACAGTGCGGGGACAATACTGTGTCGAAGAACATAGTTGAGGGGACCCTTCCATCATCCTTCACAATGTATCATGACTCCATCTGTTGTGAACAAACCATCGACTTAGGCTTAATGGATCGTTCTCCCGAATAATATAATTGGCTTTGAACCGATCAACACTCTGGGCCGTGGTATTTTCCCGTAAATTAGATAGTGTCTATAGTCGGATGGTATTGGTTATGTTCAAATGGTGACACAGATATGAAACTGTACATGCATATAGGCCATTATAAGATCGGGAGACTTTGCCACCGGCCCGATAGCTCCTTAGTAACGGTTACTAAGCACCTACTCGGAATTTGCAGGAAAATGCAACTATGGTTGATATCTATTTTACTCATTAAGCTCTACTTTAGCCGAAATTCGAATTTACTTGATTGTACAGCTATACACGAAGCGTGAAGATTAACTGTGGTCAGAATATTTATGGTGAATGTTGGGTTTCAGTCGCTGTACTGAAGTTGGCCATATGTAACTGGCGTGGGAAGTGTGAAAGCAAAGCCTATACCGCTATAGTAAAGATCTCAGCTGAGGCGAAATGTCCATTTATCAGTAGCACAAATCCTGCGAAAACAGATTCTCTCAGTGCATGTGGGATATACTCCGATGACAACGATTGAGTTAATGACAACGAACAACTACTATCTACACCTGTGTATGTGTGACACTACATCCCGTTATGATCAACGATGTGGTTTTAAAAACTAGTCAGTGGACAACAAGACAGACAAGTATCAAATAAAAAAATAATATAATATGTAATCACATCGTGAACAGTCTTGTTGTGAATATTTTCTTTTGATTCAACAGGCTGCATACTATCGAAATTACAAAACCATTCGACACTTACTTTTGCCAATTACTGTATCTTGATGCATAACTATATCATATATTGCACCTATTAAATCACGGATAGTTACAGTGGGTCAAACACTAATGTTAGTCTACATATATAGTTGCGCATGATTGCCAATAAGTGATATTACAATCAACGTTTGAGCATAACACGAAATTTTCCATAGGGTTAAGTGTTAAATTTTGATCGCAACTGTACCCAGCAAGAATCATCTGATCACATCCATTCTTTTTAAAACCACGTCTGTGTTTCATACTTAGTATTTTTTAGGACTATCAGTACGCGCGTATCATAATACGCAAAATGGCGCCATTTATCCAAAGTACTACAATCTACATAGGGCTCAGTGTTAAATTTTGATCACAACTGTAGCCAACAAGAATGAACCGATCACATCAAAATTTTCAAAAATACATTTAACGGTCATATCTAGTAGTTTGGAGAAGTTTCAAATCGCACCGATCACCATACACCAAATGGCACCATCTATCGTTTTCTGTAAATACGAAACGCTCTCTAAATTATGTTGACCCCAATTTAGGCCGTCCCGCCAAAATTCAAGAATGGATACAAGTGAATCCTGAAAACACACCTACTAGGCATACATAATCCGTTTTCAGATCGCTTTTAACAAACCAAAAATGCAAAATGACATAAGGAATCCGACTTAGTCTATGTCTCATATAGCAGATGATGTCCACATGTAGAGGGTGAATTTTGTGATGCTAGCCCGCTGTGCCGGATAGCGTCAGTAAATTCACCATCTGGGGACCTCATTCTGAAAATAACAGGCACACTAAACTCAGGCTTGATAATAACTGGTATGAAAATAAACAACGCCCAAAATGATGAGACGTACATACACCAACGCGAGTTTTCAAATCAAAACATTCAAACATTCATCAACAAGCGCGGATTCGTGATCCATGTTATGTGGGGTATCATATTTGTGTATCTGGGCAAGTTTGTCATTTGCTTTTCCCTGTGAAATTTACAATCTGCGTGGTCTTTCCTCCACCCGTAAAACTAAAGACGTCGTGATGTGGCATATATAGCGCCTGAAACGATGATAAACCCCAACCAACCAACCATACTTACCATTACCTTCTGTAATGCAACATGGACGACTAAAAATTCTAAATAAAAATCAGAAAACCAGGAGAATGCCCTCAAAATATATATAAAATGTTGTTGGTATTATTTCCACTTGTATGCACTTGTATGTCCAGAGCAAAACTCTTCATGAATCCACTAATTGAAGGTACGTGTACGAACAATATTTGGTTGGTGACACATTTCCCATTGAGGGCGAAATGGGTCAAACGGCCACGCCCCTTTTTGCGCGAAGTACTACCACCACCGTGACTATATCTCCAGAACCGTTGGACATAGGGGGTCGTGTGACCACTCAAAATGTGCGGAATGGCCACATTATGGGGGGTCAGTAATACATTTTCATATCCAAAAGCCAATGGTTTTTTAAGATAATTGCCAAAAACAAAACAAAATCCATTTTTAAGGGCCCGATTTTGGGGTTCAGCCCTTTTACCTCAAAGCTGAGCCCCCAATTTTATACGAAAGGTAAACAAAATTTGGAGAGTAAAAGACAGCCACGAAATATGAAAAAACTGTTAACAAGAGCAAAATATAACAGAACAAAAAAAGTACACCACGTGTTCAAGTGTGGAGACCCGCGTTGTAGAACATGTGGGGTTGGCTACGACTATCTGTACACAGGAACAGAACTCCAACTCAAAAATGGACGAAAAAATGTGCCAAATGCAACATTAAATTGTAAATCACGCAATTTAATTTATTGCATCACATGTTCGGGATGTGATGAATCATACGCCGGACAGACAGGTGATACCCTAGTCGAGAGAAATCGGATCCATCGACAACAAATTAGATATCCCAGCACTAGGATGATCCCTCTAAGCGAACATACATGTATAGATGTATGTGGTAGCGGGATGTACACACTCTTCCCATTCTATAAGATGGCTAGTGATTCGGAAAGACTGAGCAAGGAAGATTATTTCAAACTCAAATTCCGGACAAAACTCAATAGTTCTTAACTTTGACGTCAAGAGTTATCCCCCATGTTGCTATATGACGTCACAGTGTTATACACGTCATTCCTTGAAAATTGCCATGAAGGCATGAAAGGCCTAGGAATTAAAGACGTTTTTTGATAGAAAAAGTCGTCATGTTGATTTATCAAACTAGTCATATATATATATATATATATATATACTTTACATGTCAAATATTGTGAACACTGCAGGTACGTGTATGTGTGTCAGTCGCCTTATGTGTGTGATGTACATGCAGTAACTACATGTATATTCTGTGAAATTTATGGTCTGCACTCTGCAGTATTTCAAAAACATGCTATGGCCATGCATACATATACTTATGCACACTGATTCTAACACAATGATTGTCAGGTTATAATCTATGTTTGAGGAAAGTTACTATGTATTTTTCATTTGTGTTGCATTTGTCAATATTAATGGGTCCCAGGAGTCCAGATGTTACTAGTGCAGAGCCCATTTAATTTTCATGAAGTGGACTTCATGTCTATACTCCTAAATAAACATGACTCTGAGTCTTATCCGACCAAGACGGTATTGTGTAGGTTTTACTAGAATTATATTTAGAAAAGACTCAACCATTATTTTTCCACTGCCCTATATATCACAATATATTCATTTGGCAGTATTCATCCCAAGTTTAGTGGTGATGCTAATAAATTTGGTATGATATTCAGGTAGAGCAAAAACATCAGCGTGCACAATAAATATTTTGAAGTATATATGTTCTTGAATGTTTCATACAGACACTGACTTTTGCACAAATTGCTCGGATTAGCCAAACAATGCAAAAATAACCAACTTTAGGTAAAACGATGATACTTAACAGAATTGCTTTGACCTACAAACATCATAGCAATCCAGCAGTACCCATCAGCATAATATAAAATTAGCAGGACCACTTAACCTGGGTGGTATTGAAAATGAAAATATCTTTAAAATGGTAAGTTATGAGGGCTATTAGCTATTATGAAGAATTATGTTAGTGAAATTATAGACCCTCATCTTCTCCAACCTGTAAGTGCTGCAACTATCATGGCCAATCAAAACTAATGTGGGACTGACAAAGGCTCATTCTACTATTGATTGAATAGTGACCATTCCATCATTTCCTAAAACGTTTTGTGAGATGAGGTGTCCTTTTGGAAGAATTGATTACTTCTGAAATATATACTGGTATATATGGTCATCTTCCATCTGATTACAACATGTTTTTACTATGCCCAGGTGCAACACCCATTTTAGGATCGCAACATGTGGCTGCTGCATGAAGCAAACAGCTGGTCATTCCATTTAGTAAAAGTGTTTAGCATGTTTCATATCTTGGTCACTTAAATCAGATCAGCTGTTAAATGTTGATAAAAAAATTTGAAAACCTGTTTTGTTCAATCTGTACATTTCTGTTGATTAGAGCACAATTGTTACCTGATTTTTGGTAAAGCACACCAGTTTCGAAGGCATGTTCAGTCGTGAAGAGCTCATGTTGCGTATCGGGGTCAACACATCCTCAGCAGCAATTTGCAGCTAATCCCATTGTGTGTGGTCAATTGTGCTCTTAAGTCGATCAGAGAATTCGGATAGTTCTTTAAAAAGTGTCATACATATGCTGTGGCCTTGGTGGTATTGTATACTTGTGGTGAGTAACATGCTGAAATCGGTTTTTGGCAATTATCTTAAAAACCATTGACTTTTGGATATGAAAATGTATTAATGACCCCCATAATGTGGATTTTCAGGGTCAAGAGCTCCTTGGAGGTCAATCCCATCCGATAATGGTACAGAAATTATACCTATATGTGGCACCGATGGATATAGATCAATAAAATTCGAACTGGGGGCTCAGCTTTGAGATAAAAGTACTGAACCCCAAAATCGGGCCCTTAAAAATGGATTTTTTTTGGTTTTTGGCAATTATCTTAAAAACATTGACTTTTGGATATGAAAATGTATTACTGACCCCCCATTCCGCACATTTTGAGTGGTCACACGACCCCCTATGTCTAACGGTTCTGGAGATATAGTCACGGCGGGTGTTAGTACTTCGCGCAAAAAGGGGCGTGGCCATTTGACCCATTTCGCCCTCAATGGGAAATGTGTCACCAACCAAATATTGTTCGTGTACCTTCAATTAGTGGATTCATGAAGAGTTTTGCTCTGGACATACAAGTGCATACAAAACCACCATGAGCTACTAGAGTATGTGAGCAAAGCAAGCTACAAATGCTTGAATATATATATATCTTTAATTATCCTCCATTACTGAAGATTGTATATATGAACACAGTTATAATATAGTATATAAAGAACATAATACAAACGGTCATACATGTATCAACAAATCAAAGTATTTACATATAAATACAATTCTCGAGTTGGGTCTGCGCTCTTATCTGCATGTACAGTCCAAATCAAAGCAGTTCAGCATGGCTGCATGCATTGCAATGCTTCAAGTGCAATTGCCAGCGCCATATGGGTGGGTACGCACACATAAGGGCACAAACGCAACCGCCTTCGTTTGCGTATTCGCGTACGCACGTGCATCTGGACGCGCATTACAATCGGTCACGACATCCTGTCATCTCCCAATAACCAGAAGAATGACAAACGATTTGCATCGTCATTCCACTGGCCACTGAATCCGACAGAATGGGACGCGCGCATCCACATACACAGACGCACGTATACGCAACTCACGCCATATATGATTGGATATTGAATGCCTTTATGTGGCGTGTGTGATTAATATATACATGTAATATAAATAATGTGGTTGTCAGAATTGGTTACATATATATATAGATGGACGCCACGACCATGTTACGCATATAAAAAGTGAAGTATAGTGAGATATATAACTATACATCGAATTGTTACTTCGATTACAGTAGTTTAGTGTATATCTATAAAGTAAACATGAAGGGTACGTGTACTGGTCGACATATAGTGTATGAATAACAAGAATGTCGAGTCGTGCACTATATTAAGTAATACCGGTCATACTGGTCATACCAGCATACAGATAATAAGCCTGCCACATTTTGACAACATGTTTGAAAATTTGAATTTGAATGTCATCATCTGTAATCAATTGATCGCCCTCAATTTCTGATAAGTTCCCAAGGAGCACACTTAATTTGGCTTCTCTTGATAACGTATCGCATTTGATGTAGGCGTTAACCCAAGTGCATCCATAATAAAATATTCCATCTCATTTCTAAATGAATACATGGGTGTGCACTCAATGAATATGTGAGATAAAATATCGGTCGTGGTGGAACCACAATTCGTACAGGATATTTCTCTGTTAATTCCTATTTGGCTTATCAATTTGCCAATCGTTAGATAAATGGTCTTGTCTTCTGGATGCGATTTACATAGGCGCCAAACATAAGATATACATAAGTCTGTGTGTATTCTATTGAAGAGTGAGAGACTTGGGTCAGAATTTGTTCTTGACTTCCACGCATCATCGTGTGATGTTACCATTCCCATGTTAAAAATTTGTTTCCATGATTTTTTGTCCGGAAAACAAGACTCTGTGGCAAATTGGTTAAGGTAGTACGAAAAATCATATTGTTCAAGTATTTGCATTATGTCACAAAAATAGTTATGGAAACACGATGAACTAGTGGTAAGCAAAAGCATGTATTCATACATTCTATGGAGGAAAACTTGTTTAACAGTTTTGTGATTGTTACATTCGACATTACACAGTGATGATAATAGTGACAATTTCTTTTTATGTATGTAGAATTCTAGTGAATGAATTCCAAGTAAGCCAAGAGCAATGTCGGTTCGGGTCCTGGGTTCAAATCCCTGTATCCTTTTGATGCAAAATATATGAGTCCTCTCTAGTTTCATAATTTCATTTTGGGATAGATTCCATAAAAGTTCCGTACCGAACAATGCTCTTGGCAAGACGACTGATTTATAAATGAGTGAGGAACTCAGGGGAGTTAAACCTCCGGCATACAAACCAAAATTCGATAGCATAAGAAAAGTGCTTCTCAGTTTATCACATACATGTTCAATACAATTATTTGTTTGTTTATACTTATCAATTGGGATTCCCAGATGAACTGTACTGTCCACTTCATTAAGGTGTTCAGACCCGATGATCCACTTGCGTTTATACTTATTGGCTTGCTTCCTTGTCTCATTAAGCACCATTGCTACAGATTTAGACGAATTATACTTATACCGCCATGTATAGCTATACCACACACACATATCAATAAGTGAATTCAAACCACATTCAGTTAGTGATAGAAGTAGCATGTCGTCTGCGTGGGTTGGACAAGTGCAATTAATTGATTCCATGTGAAAGCCATATATTGACTCTGATAGTAATTGTGAGCAAAGCAGGCTACAAATGCTTGAATATATATTTGGAACATGCAGTGCGCAATTAAAAGGTAATCTCTATTATGATTTTAAAAAGATAAAACACTAAAAACTACGTAATCTGAAACAGAGCCTAATCATGGAATAGCTTCCATGAAGACTGAAGTTTACGCATTCAAATTATTAGCGAAAACTCCAAATATTTAAAGACACATTATGTACTTGTTCGGGTGCGTGGAAGCGATTAGTTTGTATTCAGGCTGGAGGAATGTAGCAGTCTACTAACATCGCCGAAAATCTGAAGCAAATCGACCGTACCACTCCATCCAAAACATCGTCTGAACTACTCTCAATTGTAAATATTTACTACTCGATTCGGGATGCCAATAATAATCTATCGGTGATAAACTGACGAAAACGATTTCGCCACCGAGAGTCACTGCAATAAATATATTTATGAGAACGACGGTGTGTGTTGTTAATTTGGATATAATATTTGTAAAAATTAATACTTTCAACAAAATTATTCCCCATTTCTATGTTATCACCCTATCGAAGTGTTTCACATAACTTAAAGAATATTTTGATCTTCTCAAACATAGATTCATAAAGTAATAATTTTTTGGAAAACAATCTACACAGGAAATTACTAAAACAACAAGAACTCCCTCTTTTTGTTCAGTTTTTTAAAATACCAGACCATATGATATGGATTTGAGCTAATTCTGAGAAATTGAGGCTCCGAAATTGGATAAACTCCCAAAGATGGAGGCACATGACTCGAAAAATACTCAACATATTTGGGTAAGGTTTGTGTAACCTACAAAAGGATATAAAAATGGAATGCCTTGTAAAATGGAGTTTTTTTTATTAACACCCCCGAAAAGCTATAAATTGAGTATTTTACCAAATATTGACAAATTTATTTTAAAAAGTTCACCAATTTCACCTTTCTTGATTCTTTTTGTCCCCCGAAAAATTAATTAGACTATAGAAACGGGCTCCGTCGTCCGCCCGTTCGTTCGTCACACTTTTGAGTACTTTAATGGTGTAATCATTTCCTCCTACAGATTTTATCCCAGAGATTTGAAACTTCAGAATATTGTTGCCCATATATTGAAGATGTGCAATTTGTATATAGATGACGGAAAAAATATTTTTTGACGGAGTTATTAACCCTTTTCTACTTAGAAAATTTCAACATTTTTTATAATTTTCTGTATGAGGGTACCTTCATGGTGTAATCAACTCCTCCTACAGTTTTGATCGTAGATATTTGAAACTTCAGAGTATTGTTACCCACATATTGAAGATGTGCAATTTGTATATAGATGACGGAAAAAATATTTGTTTACGGAGTTATTAACCCTTTTCGACTTAGAAAATTTCAACATGTTTTATAATTTTCTGTATGAGGGTACCTTCATGGTGTAATCAACTCCTCCTACAGTTTTATCCTAGAGATTTGAAACTTCAGAGTATTGTTACCCACACATTGAAGATGTGCAACATGTATATAGATGACGGAAAACATATTTGTTTACGGAGTAATTAACCCTTTTCGACTTAGAAAATTTCAACATGATTTATAATTTTCAGTATGAGGGTACCTTCATGGTGTAATCAACTCCTCCTATAGTTTTCATCCTAGAGCTTTGAAACTTCAGAATATTGTTGCCCATATATTGAAGATGTGCAAAACGTATATAGATGATTGTGGCGGAAAAATTATTTTTTGACCGAGTTATTAACCATTTTCTTTAACAAAGCGGCATAGACTTGCTACGTTGTCGGGGGACACTGTGGTCGGCTGACCTTTTATTTATTTTAAGTATGTTGTTTATGATGGGTTAATATACTCACTCCGACTGAGAAACGTTGTGTTGCAGTTAGTTTGAGGTGAAACCATAAATGCACTGGACTACAAGCAAATTGAGTTATTATAATTCAAATTGGTAAAAGATAATCAATACTGTCAAGGTTTTTTTAGCCTAAATAAAATGACATCCACCGTTTGCACACTCACATCCTTATACATCATTTGAACTATATTACATTCTTCCGGAATCTACATTAATAAATATTGTATTGCTTATGAGCATATCTCCAACATATTATTCACACAATATTCTCTCCTTTCGTCCGTACCCCAAATCTACAATTCTCTTCCCATTTTCTTTTTCTCTTTCATTTGCCCTAAGTTTATGTTCTCTGTTATAATTAGTATACTAGTATATAATGCTCTGGCATATAAGACACGTGGTACACATAGCCCCATTATTATTATTTCGGCCAATTTGGCCGGTTACTTCATGTGACTTTTTCATCTGACGTGTGTGTCGGATAATTGATCTGGAGGATTTATGTAAATGTTAGACCAAACTACATTTCCAAGTAACGATGGTTTTGTTGTTTATTTTGAGGAATAATACCGCGTCAGATGAATTCAGCCCAAATATGTTAACAGTTGTCGTGTCAAACATTCGGCAGTAGGTTAGCGTTATTTAGTATTTATGGATGTCCTTTAACATGGGGAAAATAGACTACTGCGCTTGAACGCGCATGTGAATTTGTCGTTTTTAATGTACAGCAACTTGATAATCAATAACAGAGGCATTCTCTGTCAAATATGGTCGCTCTATTTACGGTATTAATTGCGGAACTTTCTAAAGTAAACTACGCGTAAACGGATACATACGGTAAATTCTAGAATGTGCCGGAATCGGCCTAATCGCCCCAATCGCCCCAGGGCCAACTCGCCCAGTCGACGTGTGTCAATTCGGTACCTACTATAACATGTACCCGAGTCCGATACGGAATAAAAGATGTATACGGGTGTTATATAGCGTTTGGTCCGTTGTTTCTCAATGAATATTATTGAAATTTGGTGTATATGTCCGGGCTGGGACATGGAATACAAAAACGTTTGAATTGTTTTTAAATTTACAAATTTGTTGATTTTATTCAATTTGTTTTCGTTCTGAAAACACACTATAAAGTGTATATAATATAATAACGAACACGAGACATACATATTTTATAAACTGTTAACAAAAGATATCAAATTCAATACATGACAAAGATGACTCAGTGGAGTTTATAAAGTGAACATAAAAACATTGAGGTAAGCATCTTTTTAAGGAATGCAACTTTATTTAATGATAATAAACACATAAATTAAAATAACAAACATGAGACATACATGATTTATAAACTGTTAACAAAAGATATCAAACTCAATACATGACAAAGATGACTCAGTGAAGTTTATAAAGTGAACATAAAAATATTAAGGTAAGAATCTTTTTAAGCATTACTAAACCGTTTAGCACAGACCACAGTCCACTTCACTCATCCGATCATCACCAAACTTCATATTTATCTTCATATTGATCTATCAGATGAGAGCTATCAAATATTTTTTTAATTTCATAGGAAAAAATGGTCGCCAGCGGCCATATTGCATTTACGTTATATTTTATCGCGTCATGTCGATATCTAGTATTACTTAGAAATTTCACCTTTCCAGATTCATAATTGCTCCATTGACTGTAACAGATGAAATTATTCCCCTCTTCGGATAGAGTGTCACTGAAACTTTATTTTGTCAGACTGTCTGTATAATCACTGATTATATATGGCAATAATCTGTAATAAGATGTAGCACTATTTTATTTTATATTTACATGCAGTGCTGTTTTTATACATCAATTCTAATCCCCCTAGATAATCATGTGATCGATCATACATCGCGCGAGGACCTGGTTGAATTAAGGGGGGTTTTATGGATCACTTCTGTCCTCAAGCTAGATTATACTTATGACATTTAATGGCATGTTTCCACAATTATCTTCTGGATAACCAGGGTGAGAGTAATCTAATTTTCCCGAATTTTGTTAAAAAACATTACCACAGGCAGCAATTTGGTATCTTACTCTTTGATCCTCTTTTGCATGACTGAATTGTTTAGCAACTGTACAGACATATCCCTCATCTGGTTTTTATATACATGTATATCTCTTCATGCGGATAGCCAGTATTACGTAGGTACTCCAACTTTCTGCATTCCTGTCATCATTTGAAATATAAATATTTACCTGATACATGCACCCTTCAAAATTTGTTTCGTCGTATCTATTTTAATGACCCGTATGGTAATATTGATACAGATATATTTGTCAAACATTTCTTTGTACAATATACAGGTATTTAGTTTGTAACTAAATCTAGAAATATATAATAGTAGCTCGTGGACCCCACTTCGTCCGGGATGTTCCCCTCTGATTTTCGGAGAAATGCGCGATTTAACCTTGAATTGACTATTTTAAAGGTGAAGGTCATGTCGGGGTCGCGATTTGACCCGTCCAAAACACTCCCCGGACAAAAGTCACGACAAAAGTACCCGTCGAAATCCGCCCGGCTTTATACCCGATTTGACCTTGAATTGACAATTTTGAATGTCAAGATCAGGTCATGGTCATGATTTGACCCACCCGAATCACTCCTGGGACAAAAGTAACAGTAGGTATCAAATTTCTTTGAAATACTTCCGTTTTACCAGATTTGACCTTGAATTGATCTTTTTGAATGTCAAAGTCAGGTCGGGATCAAGATTTGACCCGTCCAAAATACTCCCTGGAAATAATTACCACTAGGTATCAAATTTCGTCAAATCTGTCCGGCAGTTTTCCCGGCCATAGCTAACAGACAAACAGACAGACAAATGTCCAAAATATATATTAAACTAGCTGATGTACTCGACTTCGTTCGGGCTAGTTAGGGATTGTTTTTGTGATCGCCTCCATCTGGACAGTACCCAGTATATACAGCGTCTGGCCAAACTATTGTTCAATTGGTCCAGAAACATGCCTATATCAGCACGTTCGAGAACATGGTCCCACGTGAAATTGGACCCGTCCATATTGCTCCCGGGATCGAAGTAGTCCTACACACAAATTTTTAGTCGGATCGGTCAAGGTCCAGAAACATGCCTATGAGCGAGGTCAAGTTGACACGTTAAATACCAAATTCGAGCAGTGTTAGAGTCTATAACACATACACACATGCATTCACGCATACACACACACATACATACATACATACATACAGACAGGTGTTTCAAAATGTATAATCGATAGCTACAACAATTCTATGGTAGATAGTTCACGGCCGACCTGATGCATGCATCTTAGTTTTCTTGTATATATATAATGCATGGCTTGGAAATGACTATGCCAAAATAGTGGTCCGAGAGGAGGATATTCCTCCTCTCGGTTACAATACACCAAATGATTTACATAGGCCTCAGTGTTAACAAATCCCGCTGGCCTATATTCGCAGGCAAGCTTTGACCCTGCACGAGTATTTGAAATGAAAGAACGTCCTTTTAGACACACAGCAATGTGCCCAAAGGTACTTGTTAACGTTGTAAATCACACTGCAGCTTGACAAACGTCACACTACCCTTAAAATTGAGGAAAAAAATGACATCGAAAAAAACGCAAACACCTCCCATAAATTATTCGCCACTTGCACAACCATAACCGTTTACCATGTGGTTATATTTGATGTTTCTCGACGGGAAACACATTTGTTAACTAATGCTTTATTCTCTGATCCAGGTTACATGATAGGATATTGAGACAGAAGTATATACAAAGAGATGAAGCATATAAACAATATTTACATCCGGTTTTACATGGTCTCAAAACCTTACATACAATTACATGTGCAATTTATATAATAAGTGTGTTGCTGTCGAGATAACGGGTTTTATTACATTTATATGTTGTGTATCATGTGTATATGGTAGATTCATTGCTTGTGCGATAACAACAACAACAACAACAACTTCAACCACGTTATGTGCTGCGAGTCTTTTCTACTTCACTAAATATAGTTTTGATAAAAGTACATAACTTGCGTAGGAAATGTGGGTCATTTGAGTTCAGAACGTCACTCATTATTACTACATTAGCCAGTTCAGCATGTCTATTTTGGATTAGATGAGATCTTTGAGTCTTGAATTTGTTACATTCTAAAAGGTAATGAAATTCATCTCCAATTTGACTCTTGCTACACAAAATACATTTCCTGTCCTTATGGTCTGTGTTATCCCATCTTCCGGTTTCGATTGGTAATTTATGGTTGGATGTTCGAAATTTACATAAAATTGTTTTTTATATATCGGATATTTGTGTCAATTGTCACACAATTTATGTGCGTGATATTGTCACATTTTTATTTATCGTGATTTTTGGAAACTGGTCTCAGATTTTACAATCTTTTCGACGATGACAGGAGAGCATAACTATGTTAGTAGTTACAACTAACATAATTTGTTCGTGATTCATGTCTTTATTTCAATAAATATGTCACTAGCAAAGACAGTTTGGCGAAATTTCAGAAGTTAAAATTGTATCGTCGATGAAAACGGAAATGAAGTTATAAATAATATTCACTGGCATTGCAGAAAAAGGACTGTCTGTCGGTTGCCAACTAAATGGACAAACTATTAAATATATTGGATAGCTATATATGATCGGACGTTTGTTAAGATAATTAAACACCATTAGGTCAGTCGTGGCCCACACATGTCCTGTTGTATAGTTTAAGTTATATGTGTTAAACACTCCAAATAGAGTATAATCTTGCTGAAAATATCTATTTTTACAATTATTAATCCAAATTAACAACATGCGTCGTTATTATTATATTTTAATTAAAGAGGTACTGTACCCTAAATCCGGCCATTTATGGGACCATCTCCTTTTATTATCAACAGAATATATGCAACAAATTAATTAATTTGAGCCATGGATTATTGCAAAATACACTCATGTCAAGACTGTTGGTTGTTGTCTAGATCGGAGTATTTTACCATCATATTATTGACGCTGTGTGCGCAATCCGATTGAGATGTGTACTATACGAAGAAGCTTGTCGATTTCATCATGTTCATTTCATTCATAAAATGTCATCACGTCGATTTCAACGAAACTCGACGAGCAACGTCATCATGTAACTTTCATCATCGATCGAATTTGCGATAACCTGAATGCATCTTTTGCTTTGTTCATAAGTATGTGTTTCTTGTCGATTCGTTAAATAGAAGGATATCTGAGGATTATCAGATTCACGTATGTACTATGTAATATTAGGTTAATTTAAACGCGATATAATAACGTTTGCTTGCATCACGAATTTCGATTTGGATTCGTGTATTGTCCCCAGCTCAGCCAGAGTGATTGAGATTTTCCCATTGCACGCGACATGTATATTTTAGGCCACTACATTGCAACAAAAGTGCTCGCAAAAATTCAAAACAGCAGTGTCGTATTAGATAATAATTGATGACGTCACAAAATCAGATATAGTCTATATACGACCCAAAGCGTCCGGCTTTGGTTTGTTATAATATTGTAACGAACTTGCAAGGCACTTTATTTTATAACGAACCTTTGTTCGTATAAAGACTATATCTGATTTTGTGACGTCACCAATTATTATCTAATAATTGTAACATAATATTGGCAATGGAGTGGCCTAAAATATACATGTCGCGTGCAATGGGAAAATCTCAATCACTCTGGCTGGGCTGGGGACAATACTGGAATCGAAATCGAAATTCGTGATGGAAGCAAACGTTATTATATCGCGTTTAAATTATCCTAATATTACATTGTATATACGTGAATCTGATGATCTTCAGATATCCTTCAATATCTGAATCGACATGAAAAATATACTTGTGAACAAAGCTGCAGATACACGCAGGTTATGGCAAATTCGGTCGATGATGAAAGCTACATGATGACGTTGCTCGTCGAGGTTCGTTGAAATCGACATGACGACATTTTATGAATGAAATTGACAACCTTCTTCGTATATAGTACACATCTCAATCGGATTGCGCACACAGCGTCAATAATATAATAGTTAATTTCAGCAAAATACTCCCCTCTAGACAACAACCAACAGTCTTGACTTTTGAATACTTTCAGTTTGATGTTGGTAGTTTATATTCTATAATAATTTGTTCAAAAGGAATGGCTTTTAAATGTTTTTTATTTAGGTTTTAAGTCTGAGTCGGTGAGCTCGTAGTCTGTTTGCATTGTGAATATCTGATTTCTCACATACCTTGATGTATGATACGATTGACCTAATTTATACACGAAATTGCTATAGAACCCACTCTGTCGATGAACCCTTGTGCATGTCTGGAGTGTAATATATCATAATCACACCACGATATAAGGCGTAAGTTAATCTTATTTGATGGGAATACGCATCTATGAAGTTATTTTATAGGATTAAAAAGACACATATATATCATAGCTTATGCATGTGTTTTAGCTGTGGTTCGTTAATTACGCTACATCGTACGTTATAGCGTATGGTCATATTATTCCCCATGATTTCATATAACAAATACACAGAAACCTCACTCGCGATACAAAATGGCAGCCGCCTTGTGGGATAGCATATTATACTGTATCTCCGGGGACGCGTGTCAATAGGGCTGCCAGTGTGTCCCAACCACAACGTTGGTCAACGTTGTTCGATAGTTGGAAAATCCAAACCAAAGTTAGGTTACAGTTGTTGTTAGTTGATATTCCAAACAGTATAGATTTATTGTGAAATGTGTTTAATGTATATATAACAAGATAACAATAAATCCTTCTTTCGGTCATTTTCTTTTTCTTTTGTGAATGATTTGGAATTCCTAACCAAAGTTGACCAAGCGGATGCTATGTTGGAAATTTCCACATTTGGGTACAAGTTATTGAATTGTGCAACGGAGCTACCCCACTACAGTCTTTGTAAGCGTTACGGTGTTCTCACGAATTACCACGAAACATCGTCAACATCATTCTGTCTAAGAGGTCTATTGATTTGAGGAAACAAACATTTAATATATTATGATATTTCATGTATTAAATGTTTCCACTTGTGAATAACAGTGCACAAGTTTGTCGACATCTGATTTTGTGCATTATTTGACGTCAAGAATATCGTGAGAATCGGACCAAGAGGTTTCTCGCACAGATGGAATATGCAATGTACTTGATAACAGGAAACAAAGTTGTTGATAATCGTCGTGCATGTGTAAGTACATTGTTGAGTAGTCCAATTGAGGGTTGATTCAAATGGGCGCTTCCTGAACATCTGTTTCAGTGATGTAATAATTACAAGTGCACTAGATATAATTAGATAGAAGACAACGCGCATCTTAATCGACAATCTCTCATCGAATGAGTTGCTGCGGATGACGCAAGGTTCGCGAGAGTGTAGCTCGATCGATATGTAACTATACGCCGTCTGCAACAAGTTCGATAACAATTGATGCAAGTTGTGTTCTGTATTTATTCGACACCGTTATGTCAGATAATATCAACCCATGACTGAAACCTTCATTGATAATATAGCTATCTTTATTATGATTTAAGTCTGACGAATAACCAGTCATGATCAGGGCATCACCCGAAGCGACCTTTGACGCGTCATCTTTCTTGGCGACAACGTCAACAAAAATAGTTCCGACTTGTATTCCACTAGAGGCATACAATAATATGTATGCAGTGGCTGGATTCTGTTGAATACATGTGCCTCACGCCAATGGGTGTTGAATAAACGTGTAGTTCGCAAATAACGAATAACTGAATAGTCATAGCGACAATGACCCGACGTATAGCATATCTTGATGGTGGACGACATTATAGAGATATTTGATAGCAAGCAGGGCGGAACACGAGGCTCACTTCATCTACCTCCATATGGTCTATACATATGGCGTGTGCCGGAGAACAAAACTTTAGGTCATATACATTTTTGCTTGTTCAAATTGCATATTAAATATGAGGATTGTGAAAAAAAATCATTATTTGGTCGGTTTCCATTACAACAGCTGAATATACCACAACAGTGATCCAACACAAAAAGAAAACAAAAACAAAAACCTGGAAGGTGTTTATTGTTTGGTCTATCTTAAATGTGTCACACTACGGTGTTTGTAGACCAAATTACTCAAGATGGTTTCCAAAATGACAACCACATTTGGTAAAAAGTAGATTTCTTTTATGTATATCCGGATCATTATTCTCTGCATTTTCCGAAAAGGTAGCAGATAGTGACTCACTTGGTTATTATACATGTTAGTCAATCAACTGACAGCTAAATGTTCTATTCTGGTTGTCCCAGTTCCTGATGGAGCATGGGTACCCGATGTGACTGTATGGGGTCATTTGTGTGTTGTTTATGTATATATGGAGTGATTGTATGGTCATGATGGGATGTACTTTGGGTGGCTGTATTGTCACAAGTGGGTGTATATGTACAGTTGTACATAGCATTACTGTACGGTCACGATTGAAGTGTATATGCATATATGGAGAATGCTTGATGGTCATTGGCTAGCATGTGGGTATATAGGGTGTTTTCACATATATCCTAAACATTATCTGCTGTTCAGAAAAGGTATCAATATGTGACTCACTTGGTTATTAATAATGTAAGTTAATCAACTGATATTTTTTTTATTCTGGTTGTCCCAGTACCTTATGAGGTATGTAAAATAATTTTAAAGTATGCAGTGTGGTATTGTGCCGAAACCTTCTTTTGCGATTCTGGCCATGTTTTGTAAGGAAATGGGTAGAACATTGAAACGAAACTGAGAAGGATCATAATATGTGGCTACTCTGGCCTATTAGCTTAAAAAATTATCAGATATTGTCAGAATTTTTTTAACGTTTTCTCCATTGTACATAAACGCCATCAAGACGGAGAACTATCTGGCATGACCTCTCTATTGGTTATTATATCTTTGAGTTATTGTGGAAAGCGATGGCCACCAAAGGTACACATGCACATCCCATCCATTATCACACAGTCATTCCATGTATAAATAAACACCACACACATGACAATATAGTCGCCCACCGTATCTATATATACATATACAGCCCACGCATGTCCACAGAGTCACTCCAGGTATACATATAAACCTCACAAATGGCCTTCCAGATAAACCAATACCCACACACACGACCACTCATACCGTCCATACGTGTATATACACCTGACACATGACAATTCAGCAACTCGCCGTATACTCATACATGCCATTCATGATCATATAGCTACTCCCTATACACCCACCAATGATAATGCATCCACGACATATATAAATATACATCTCACCCGTTACCACAAGGGCACTCCCTATACACCCACACGCTCGCCAATGACCATCCATAATACTTATACCTATACACATTACCCATAACCATAACATCACTCCTTATTTTATTCATACACCCATCCATGATCATACAGACAACACATGCATACATATACACCCAGGTCTGGCAATATAGCCACACACTGTACACATGTACATCCCACCCATGACCGTAGAGTCACTCCATGTATACACAAACAACACACATCTGACCATGTAGCTACTCTCGTTATATCCATACCCCACATCAATGTCCATACAGCCACATCGAGTACACCCGTACTGGGTACACATAACCATACAATCCCTCCATGTGTACCGATTCACCTCACATATGACCATACAGCCACCCTTTGTATACATATCACCATGGACGCCCCACTCATGACCATATAGTCACTCCTTGTAAACATACTCACACCATTCATGTCCATAAAATAATTTCCTGTATACCGCACCTATGATCATACAATAACTCCCTGTCTGCCATCTTGACCTCCACCCTGCATAAAGTTGATAAACTTTTATCCCAATGAACCAGAATAGCCACAGCTTATGATTTATCTCAGCTCCGTTTCAAAGTTCCGCCCATTTAGTTTCAAAAATATGGCCAGAATCCCAAAAGAGGTTCTCGGCAAAATTCAATACTGAAACTTTGATATGAATTTGTCATGCCCGATAAGGAACTGGGACAACCAGAAGAGTCACTATTTGCTACCTTTTCGGAAAAGGCAGAGAATAGTGTTCGGGGTATGCTTTAAAAAAATCAACTTTTTACCAAACAGAGTTGCCGTTTTGGAAGCCATCTTGAGTAATTTGGTATATAAACTCCGTAGTGTGACAAATTTAAGATAGACTAAGCAACAAACACCTTTCATACCAAAGATAGTTAATTTTACTTGAAAAAATGGTCCAAACATGAAAAGTTAATTTTTTGCCGATATTTATGTCAAGTTTGTAAGAGAAATATCCAATATTTCTGGTAATGTCAGTGGTTGTAATACTAACAATTAACCATGGTGCATCAGACATGTTAATATTCAACGAATAGAAGGAAGAATAGCCAATTTTTACATCAACCACATTTTTGAGTCAAAGTAACATTTTGGTTCCAATGAGTTGGAATATTCATAGGTAATGATATGCGTCATATACATTACACAGTTCTGCTCATTTCTTGTTGAAATATAACTAGAATCCCAATTCGGATTTTTTTGTGAATTTTTATACCGCGTTCTGTAAAATCGAATGTTTGAGTATCGGAAGGGGCTAGGACCCCAAGAATTGCATATTTCATACTCCAATGATCAGTTAGTATAAAATATACAAAATAAAGTCACATTTCTCAACCAGTTCCAAACAGCATAAACTGATCTAGAGGACATTAGTGAAAAAACGTCATAATTTCAACTTCCGGCGGCCATTTTGGTGGCCATTTTGGATGGGCAGTTCCAATTTTGCTGCCCAATAAAGGTGAAATTATGTCTTAGCTTCACGAAAATATATACATTTGTATACATTTGACTAGATTTTCCCCACTATAATTTGCAACAAACTGACTTATGGCCTAGTATGAACAACGGCGTCTGGAGTTTACACAGCCACTTTTGTTCATGTTAACATTGATTAAAAGTTGAAGGACATAATAAGGAACAAAATGAGTGGGGTAAAGTTAAGTCTCGAGATGGGGTACAAGGGTACTCCCATCAGCCCCCGGACTACCCGTTATGGAGCATGACACAGGGGGGGGGGGGGCGGAAAAAAAACTGCAGACACAGGGTGGAAAAAACTGTTTTCTTCGGTTTGGGTACCCCCCCCCCCCAAAACAGCAAAAACTGCAGTTTTTTTCCACTGACCATTCGCCCCCCCCCCCCCGAAAAATCAAATCTACCCCAGCCGGACAACAACTCGGTTTGACCGGAAACCGAAAAAACACCGGAGCATACAATTCACGAGCAGGTGCTTGGTAACTTAGTCTATATTATTATGACTAAAATGGTCATTGTCTACCAGTAGAACGCAGATTTGTACCTCGTGATGTCATGACATGTACAAACATGTATATTGGTGATCGCAGCGCTTTGTATGCACTTTAAAAAATGACAACTAGTCATTACCTCGACTTTGAAAAAGATGCAAATGAGATGAGTGAGATACCAGCATATAACTGTTTTCTGATACCATTGGAGGAGAAATTGTTTAATACATGGGATAATTCTGCAGTAAAAATTTGCCAGATAAGCGATCGCAGGGTAGAATTCTGCATTCGACTGTAGGCACTGACATAGTCGGCATTATTAAGAGGGTTAATGGGGTCAATATCACATGTAAACCAAGACAGTGGTTAACCAAAATTGTTTTGTGTGGATTGTACTACTCATGTATATATGATTTGGATATTAAGGTTAATCCATATTCTATAAAATGAGAGAAAATTGAAGTTGTGAGTCTGAAAATACATATTTGGAAAAAAATTACATGCAATTTTGTTCCGTCAACCCCCCCCTAAATGAATAAGGAAAAAATTTACGTGTAATTTTTTTACGCCTAGGTACCCCCCCACCCCCCGGTACGTTGTGTCCCGCATTTTTTTTCCGCCCCCCCCCCTGCATGACATCGCCATTTTAGTGGTGATGACGTCATATATTGTGTCATAAAACAGTGGGATTAGAGAAGTTAGCTACCAATGTGATCGCGTGTGGAAATCGGCCTACGTTTTAGTCGGGGAGCCAATAAGGTCCACCTGCACCCCCCCGATGATTACAAATAACCTTATTTTTATTGTTCCCTATGGTATCCAGATAAAGAATCCGGATTTCACCGAAAAATAAAGGTGGCCCTACTAGGTGCTAGAGCCATTTGAATCCAAGATGGCCGCCATTTCCTCTAATTCCGACCAGCTGTATTTAATCGTTGTAATAGATCGGTTGTTAGCAAAAGACACAGACAAAATGTATGCCATTTTGTTGGTATGATGTCCTTCTTCAAAATGACGGCAAATAATTTCGAAAAAAATTCAAAATGGCCGCCGAAAAATGACGTCATATGCACGAAAATAGGAAATTTAATTAATATTTCACCATATCTTCCATTTTTCTTCACATTAATCATTAGTAAATGGCAATGTTTTTGAGACAGTCATCAAGCCTGATATTATAGCGTCATTTTAAGACATTTGCCATTGACGAGGGTTCAGTAATAGATACAGAAAGAGTATTTGAAAAATAGGGGTGAAATTTTCGAATTTTTTTGCAAGACGATTTTGCTGTATTTAATCGTTGTAATAGATCGGTTTTTAGCAAAAGACACAGACAAAATGTATGCCATTTTGTTGGTATGATGTCCTTCTTCAAAAATGACGGCAAATAATTTCGAAAAAAATTCAAAATGGCCGCCGAAAATTACGTCATATGCACGAAAATAGGAAATTTAATTAATATCTCACCATATCTTCCATTTTTCTTCACATTAATCCTAGTAAATGGCAATGTATTTGAGACAGGCATCAAGCGTGATATTATAGCGTCATTTTAAGACATTTGCCATTGACGAGGGTTCAGTAATAGATACAGAAAGAGGATTTGAAAAAGAGGGGTGAAATTTTCGATTTTATTGCAAGACGGTCTTGATAGTCATTTTAACGACAAACCACGCAGGATGTTAATATAGAATGTCAACAACTATGTGCTTTATTTTATTGGACGGATGTTTTACTTCAATGGGAATGAAATTGGTGTAGAACATTTCCAAAATGGCCGCCGAAAATATGAAAAATTGTAAATATTGTCCCAGGGTGTCCTGCAATGGCTTACAAGTTGTGGTTGATATATACAATTGGCTAATCTGTATTATATACCTTCAATACTTACATGTCTGATGCACCATGGATCATTGTTTCTATTGTCACCACTGACATCACCAGAAATATTGGATATTTCTCTCACAAACTTGACATAAATATCGGCAAAAATTGGACAATTGGACAATTTTTTTAAGTAAAATGCAACTATCATTGGTATCAAAGGTATTTATTGTTTTGGTCTATCTTAAATGTGTCACACTACGGTGTTTATAGACCAAATTGCTCAATATGGCTTCCAAAATGGCAACCAAATTTGTAAAAAGTTATTTTTTTACATATATCCCGAACATTATTCTCTGCGTTATCCGACAAGGTATTAAATTGTGACTCACTTGGTTATTATACGTGTTAGTTAATTAGCTGACAACCACGTTCTATTATGTTTGTCCCAGTTCCGTATGGGGCATGACAAATTCATTTTAAAGTTGGAGTATGAAATTTGGCGGAGAACCTCTTTTGTGATTCTTGCCATATTATTGAAAGGAAATGGGCAGAACTTTGAAACGGAACTGAGATGAACCATAATATGTGGCTATTCTGGTCCATTATGATAAAACATATCAACTGGATATAGGGTGAATGCCAGGGAGTTACTATATGATCATAGGTAAGGTGAATAGGTATACAGGGAGTTATTGTATGGTCAATGGTGAGACGAGTACATGTATGTATACAATGAGTGACTGTATGATCATAAATGTAATGAATAGCTATGCAGGGAGTGACTAAATTGTCATGTGTCAGGTGTATGAGTATACCCGGTGTTCCTGCTTGGTGGCTCGTTGTGGTATGGTCATGTGTAGGTTATACGGGCATACACATGTGTTGCTATATGGTCATGGGCGAGGGGTATGTGTATATAGCGAGCGGCTATATGGCCATGGATGATGTGCATATGCATACATGGATTGAATATACTGACATGGCTGGGGAGTATTAGTATATCTTGAGTGGCTATTCTGCTATGGTGTGACAAATAGGGATACAGGGAGTGACATGGCCAAGGGTGAGGTGAATATATATACAATGATTGACCATGATCATGTATGAATGTTTTGAATAGGTACACACGGGGTGACTATATGGCCATAGGTCAGATGAAGGAGTATACCAGGTGCCACGGATGAGGGTATGTGTATGAAGCGAGTGGCTATATGACCATTGGTGAGGTGGATATGTATACCCGAGGTGACTATATGGTCATTGTTGCGGTGTTGATGTATATATTGAATGTCTATTTGACCATGTGTGTGTGGAGAATAGGTATACATGGGATGACCGTATGGCCAATGGTGAGGTGAATGGGTATACAAGGAGTGACTCTATGGTTATGGGTCATCTTTTGGGTTATACCCGGTGTACTTGCATTGTGACGCATGGCTGTATGGCCATCCATGGTCATGGGGCAGGTGTACGTTTATAGAGTTGGTCACTATATTGTTATGTATGTGGTGTTTATGCATACATGGAATGACTGTGTGGTAATGGGTGGCTATCGCTTTTCACGTTTAAAGTTCCCCATGTACACAAACACTATCAAGGTGGAGAACTCTTTGACACGACCTCTCTATTGATTAACATATCCTTGAGTTGTTGTGGAAAGCGATAGCCACCCAAATTATACATGTACAACGCATCCCATGACCTCATATGTACATACACACCACACAAATGACAATATAGTCACCCACTCTATACACGTACACCTGACCATACAGCCTTATTTGGCTATACCGGTACATGCCACAAATGACCATACAGCCATGAATCACCATGCATGAACACCAGGTATACTCCTACACCTGACCATATAGTCACTCTATGTATACATATTATTTCACATTCACGATCATACAGTCACTCATTTTATACCTATTCATCTCACCATGGACCATACAGCCACTACATGTATATCTATTCGCCATACCCATGACCATAGAGTCAATTCAGATATACATATACACCTCACCCACCAATGGTGAGCCCTTCCAAATATACCAATACCCGCACACACGACCACTCACAAGTCTCATACTTGCATATACACCTCACACATGACAATTAATCAACTCACTGTATACTCATACACGCCATCCATGATCATTCATCTACACCATATACACCACCGATGATAATACATCCACAACATATATAAATATACGACCCACCCGTTACCAAAATGGCACTCCCTATATAGCCACACGCTCGTCAATGACCATAAAGCTTATTCCAGGTATGCATATAACTTCAATCTTGACCACAGGCATACCATGTGCACCTATACACATTACCCATAACCATAAAATCACACCCTATTTATCAACGCACTCCATCCATGATCATACAGACAGCACAAATATACATATACACCACATGTCACAATACAGCCACACACGGTACACATATACATCACGACCACCACGATCTTACAGTCACTCCATATATACATAAACAACACACGGATGACCATGTAGCTACTCTCGTTATATCTATAAACCACAGCAATGCCCATACGATCACATCGGCCACACACAATATACCGTACAGTCACTACATGTATACCTATTCACCTCACACATGCCCATACAGCCACTCCTTATATTCCTATGCATCTCACCATGGACACCCCACTCATAACCATATAGTCACTCATTGTATACCTACTCATAACCATATAGTCACCCATTGTATACCTATTCACATCATTCATGACCATACAGTAACTCCCTGTATACCTATTCACACCACCTATGATCATACAGTAACTCCCTGGCTGCCATATTGGCATCCATCTTTTATCCAGTTGATCACTTTTTATCATGATGGGCCAGAATAGCCACATATTATGGTTCATCTCAGTTCCGTCTCAAAGTTTTGCCCATTTCCTTTCAATAATATGGCCAGAATCACAAAAGAGGTTCCATACTGCAACTTTAAAATGAATTTGTCATGCCCCATACGGAACTGGGACAAACAGAATAGAACGTAGTTGTCGGTTAATTAACTAACACGTATAATAACCAAGTGAGTCACAGTTTGCTACCTTGTCGAATAACGCAGATAATAATGTTCGGGATATATGTAAAAAATTAACTTTTTACAAATTTGGTTGCCATTTTGGAAGCCATCTTGAGCAATTTGGTCTATAAACACCGTAGTGTGACACATTTAAGATAGACCAAAACAATAAATACCTTTGATACCAATGATAGTTGCATTTTACTTAAAAAAATTGTCCAACCCTGAAAAGTTAATTTTTGCCGATATTTATGTCAAGTTTGTGAGAGAAATATCCAATATTTCTGGTGATGTCAGTGGTGACAATATAAACATTGATCCATGATGCATCAGACATGTAAGTATTCAATGTATATAATACAGATTAGCCAATTGTACATATCAACCACAACTTGTAAGCCATTGCAGGACACCCTGGGACAATATTTACCATTTTTCATATTTTCGGCGGCCATTTTGGAAATGTTCTACACCAATTTCATTCCCATTGAAGTAAAACATCCGTCCAATGAAATAAAGCACATAGTTGTTGACATTCTATATTAACATCCTGTGTGGTTTGTCGTTAAAATGATTATCAAGACCGTCTTGCAAAAAAAATCGAAAATTTCACCCCTCTTTTTCAAATCCTCTTTCTGTATCTATTACTGAATCCTCGTCAATTGCAAATGTCTTAAAATGACGCTATAATATCACGCTTGATGCCTGTCTCAAAAACATTGCCAATTACTAGGATTAATGTGAAGAAAAATGGAAGATATGGTGAGATATTAATTAAATTTCCTATTTTCGTGCATATGACGTCATTTTTCGGCGTCCATTTTGAATTTTTTCGAAATTATTTGCCGTCATTTTGAAGAAGGACATCATACCAACAAAACGGCATACATTTTGTCTGTGTCTTTTGCTAACAACCGATCTATTACAACGATTAAATACAGCAAAATCGTCTTGCAAAAAAAATCGAAAATTTCACCCCTATTTTTCAAATCCTCTTTCTGTATCTATTACTGAACCCTCGTCAATGGCAAATGTCTTAAAATGACGCTATAATATCACGCTTGATGACTGTCTCAAAAACATTGCCATTTACTAATGATTAATGTGAAGAAAAATAAAAGATATGGTGAAATATTAATTAAATTTCCTATTTTCGTGCATATGACGTCATTTTTCGGCGGCCATTTTGAATTTTTTCGAAATTATTTGCCGTCATTTTGAAGAAGGACATCATACCAACAAAATGGCATACATTTTGTCTGTGTCTTTTGCTAACAACCGATCTATTACAACGATTAAATACAGCTGGTCGGAATTAGAGGAAATGGTGGCCATCTTGGATTCAAATGGCTCTAGCACCTAGTAGGGCCACCTTTATATTTCGGTGAAATCCGGATTCTTTATCTGGATACCATAGGGAACAATAAAAATAAGGTTATTTGTAATCATCGGGGGGGGGGGGGGGGGGTGCAGGTGGACCTTATTGGCTCCCCGACTATTTGTGATCGATTGGAAAAGCTGGCTTTGGCTACGAATGTGATCGATGCCTTGTGGCAATGATCCCATCGTCAAAACATCGCGCATTGCCCGTCAACTCAACTCTTAACTACCAAAAATGTCTTTTACAGGTTTTCTGCATATAAAGTTCCCACACTGGACACTACTCATTTCACAAAAGGACTTGGTTTCTTCTATCTTGATCAGAATAATCCTACATGGACCCTGTCAAAGACGCCAATTAACAAGCCAGATCAAGCCATCTATAATACGCTGCAGCAGATTTATAATGCAAAATCTAAGCAGGTACAGTAAGTCAATTAGTTAGTCTTTAATAACTAAATGGATTACCCCGTTCAGTTAAAAAAATATACAAAGGATATTTACTGAGTTCATCATGGATTTTCACTAAATTAACCATTGATACTCATTAAGTTCATCTTGGATATGCACTAAGTTCATCATGCATATTCACAGGAGTTCATAGCAGATATTCACAGAGTTCATTATGGCTATACATTCACTAAGTCCATCATGGATATTCACTAAGTTCATTATGGCTATATATTCACTAAGTTCATAATGGATATTCACTAAGTTCATTATGGCTATATATTCACTAAGTTCGTTATGGCTATATATTCACTAAGTTCATTATGGCTATATATTCACTAAGTTCATTATGGCTATATATTCACTAAGTTCATCATGGAAATTCACTAAGTTCATAGTGGATATTCACTAAATTCATTATGGCTATATATTCACTAAGTTCATTATGCTATATATTCACTAAGTTCATTATGGCTATATATTCACTAAGTTCATTGTGGCTATATATTCACTAAGTTCATCATGGATATTCACTAAATTCATTATGGCTATATATTCACTAAGTTCATTATGCTATATATTCATTAAGTTCATTATGGCTATATATTCACTAAGTTCATTATGGCTATAGATTCACTAAGTTCGTCATGGATATACACTAAGTTCATTATGGATATGCACTAAGTTCATCATGGGTATTCACTAAGTTCATCATGGATATGCACTAAGTTCATTATGGATATGCACTAAGTTCATCATGGGTATTCACTAAGTTCATCATGGATATTCACTAAGTTCATCATGGATATTCAATAAGTTCATCATGGATATTCACTCAGTTCGTCATGGATATGCACTAAGTTCATCATGGATATTCACTAAGTTCATCATGGATATGCACTAAGTTCATCATGGATATTCACTAAGTTCATGACGGATATTCACTCAGTTCATCATGGATATTCACTAAGTTCATCATGGATATTCACTAAGTTCATCATGGATATTCACTAAGTTCATCATGGATATTCACTCAGTTCGTCATGGATATGCACTAAGTTCATCATGGATATTCACTAAGTTCATCATGGATATTCACTAAGTTAATCATGGGTATTCACTAAGTTCATCATGGATATTCACTAAGTTCATCATGGATATTCACTAAGTTCATCATGGATATTCACTAAGTTCGTCATGGATATTCACTCAGTTCATCATGGATATTCACTAAGTTCGTCATGGATATTCACTAAGTTCATCATGGATATTCACTAAGTTCATCATGGATATTCACTAAGTTCGTCATGGATATTCACTAAGTTCACCATTGTTATTCACTAAGTTCACCATTGTTATTCACTAAGTTTACCATTGTTATTCACTAAGTTCATCATGGATATTCACTAAGTTCATCATGGATATATACTCAGTTCATCATGGATATTCACTAAGTTCATCATGTATATTCACTAAGTTCATCATGGATATATACTACGTTCATGACGGATATTCACTCAGTTCATCATGGATATTCACTAAGTTCATCATGGATATTCACTAAGTTCATCATGGATATGCACTAAGTTCATCATGGATATGCACTAAGTTCATCATGGATATATACTACGTTCATGACGGATATTCACTCAGTTCATCATGGGTATTCACTAAGTTTATCATGGATATTCACTCAGTTCATCATGGATATTCAATAAGTTCATCATGGATATTCACTAAGTTTAGCATGGATATTCACTAAGTTCATATTGGATATTCACTAAGTTCATCATGGATATGCACAAAGTTCATATTGGATATTCACTAAGTTCATCATGGATATTCACTAAGTTCATCATGGATATTCACTAAGTTCGTCATGGATATTCACTAAGTTCGTCATGGATATTCACTAAGTTCACCATTGTTATTCACTAAGTTCACCATTGTTATTCACTAAGTTTACCATTGTTATTCACTAAGTTCACCATTGTTATTCACTAAGTTCACCATTGTTATTCACTAAGTTCACCATTGTTATTCACTAAGTTGATCATGGATAATCAGGAAGCAGGCGGAGAAACACTCTAAAGATTTATTTCTAGGAATGTTCAACTACTAAATTCAACAAACAGCATTAGGTCCAGGTGTCATATTGGCCAGATAAATATTTTTAGCAAATGTTTGGCACATTTTAAAAGAAAATTTGCGAACTTGAAAAAACTAGAATATATATGTTCATTCGTGTAAAATGTAAATACAAATTGATATTCACGTTCAGTGGGAGGGTTACGTAGTGTCTTTGGTGGATCAATGGTGCTAGTCCATGACAATGATTTGCTGATAAGGCAACTCTTGACTATCTTTATATGTATTATGACTTCCCATTTTCAGCCAACAGATTATATGTTTGCCATGTACAGCGACAACCCGAAAGGTACCAGTAAACGATTTCGAGTTCGATCTGACCGTGGACAAACTAAAGGTGAGAAACGGCATTTATTTTAGAAAAAAATCAAGAGGAACTTTTTATATGAACTCGTTTGAGCTATTGTTTATAATGGTCATGTTCTTGTTGGCCTGTCCGTATGCTGATTGGTAGAGAGCGCCGTTCTTCTTTATATTACCTATTTAATTCATTTTATGATATCACAAAATCGAATATACGATATCACAAAATCGAATATATGATATCGTAAAATAGAAAGCACTTAGTGATATCTCATATTTGATTTTATGATGTCATATATTAATTTTATATCAATAATTCGAATGAACAGACTATTTATTTATCACACTAAATGCATATATGATATCCATTAATAAAATACAATATTTATTGATATCATAAAATTTATTTATGATATCTCAAATTTTAATTAGTGATATAAACGATAATAGCACAGAGTCATATATTAATATTGTGATATAAATAATTCGAATGAACAGACTATTTATTGATCACAATAATATATGTTATTAATTAGTTGTTTCCATATTGGCCGAGTTATGAGGCCGAGGTCTGTCGTATTGGCCGAGTTATGAGGCCGAGGTCTGTCGTATTGGCCGAGTTATGAGTCCGAGGTCTGTCGAATTGGCCGGAGTCAGCGAGTCTGAGGGCCATGTCACAAGTGTGTATCATATTGTTGTAATTTAAGAGATCACTTCCAGGGGACATGCTTGCTTTCCTAGTCACCTAATCCAACCAGAGGGCCATGGTCACGAGTGTCACAGTGGCTAAACCGAACAAACATATAATCGGAAGTTGCTTTCGCCAAGACGAAAAATTATATTTTTAGAACATAAATACAACAGAATAATCAAAACAACACCATAAAAACAAATTTTCAGACCGGATAGACGGTTTCCCAACAGCAATAAACGTAAGTATAAACTGTACATGTATATACATTTGCCGATCGCAAGCGGGCTCCAGTTGAGCGAAGGATTCTTTTTATAGATAAAAACGGCCTTTGATCACTTCAGAAAATAATTTTCTCACGAAAATTCCCTCTTCAAATGTCATTTTAACACATATACAGCATATGTAGGAACTCCAACTATATCGCAACGGAAAGGCCGTTATGTGTGCAACATATATTGACATTACCTTGGCTCGGGCGTATTCACAATCTCAAAGTAGAGACTATCTATTTGGACACCCCACTCGTCAGTCTCTGTACGCCTAGTTGTGTACGACGACAATCATCAGTTGCGACGTTGTACAGGAATCGTACAGTAATGATATATTCCTTTCGACCCATTTAAACCTACCTATATCTTCTAAATGTCACGCCATTGAACTTATAGAATCTGTCTGAATCAAACAAGGTATTCTTATTAACATTTAGCTACTTTTATTCGACTCCGCAAGTAACAAACTGTACTTGGGTGTAGGGGCTGTATGTTATGTTCTGTGATGAGATTGCGTATACGTGGGAATTTACTAATAAAACATACAGGTCGTATTTGCACATCGCCTTATATTGACGGTGATGTGACGACGGGGTCGTGACTGCGAGTGCCTCCTTGTGTATCACTACATGAATATCGACTGGCCAGTCCCGAAAAGTCCTACAAGTGCTAGCTTCGAGTTGCACCTCTTGGGTTGGAATTTTCCGACAGAGACTCACAGACAAACGATTGGAGAAAATTACCCCCAACCCCACCCTGCCCATTTGTAGTTCGATTTATATTCATATTGAAAACCCAAAACAATGGAGGGGTAGATAGCGCTCGCACATCACAAAGTCCCTGGATACAGGACTATATAGGCCCACATTTTAGACACAGTGTCTCCAATAAAACCACAGATGTCCACATAAATAGACTTGGCTAAGTTATGTGTGGATAAGACATTATTGTGTCACAATTGGGACGACAATATTGCAAATGTCAATGTTCGTTAATTGGAGAGATAGACTGTATTTTACGGTTCACTGTCCCTAAATATGTCTTCTGATCATAATATCGATCTGTACGGAAGTACCCCGTTAAGAGATATGTCATGCGATGTCGATTTTGGTTGTACATGCATATTTCAGTTTCCTGTCGCTTAAATCAACAAATCACTCCAAGTGCTGATAACGAACATTCAAGACTTGAGGTTTTATGTTTTACAATAAGTTTAATTCTACATTATTATATTATGTTTACTTAATTTTTATTTGAAATGCTTTTGGCACTTATATTGAAAAGAGAGAGTTTCATCTCTTGAGTCACCGGAAAACGAGAAGTAATATGCATGATATGTATACATGTAGAGCAGAAGTATTCAATTACGTACCATGCTTTTCGATGAATTATATCATGTAATTCAATGTCATAATACATTTTAAAATAGATTTAAAATACACTTTAATATTTCAGCACGGTATCTATTGATACATATAGTAACGTTCGGTGATTGAACATATAAGAACAAATTTTGTCGAGAAATCGGAAAACGGATGTGGAAGGGAACAGTGCCTTCGTCGTGTGACTGAAGGTTAATAATGACCATCGGGAGATGGAACATGTCTAATATGGAAACCTAATTCATGGTTTCGTCTTTGCACACACATCCCATAATCACAACTTGACGTTCATATTTTTGACAACTAGTGATCAGCAACTTAAACAACTAGGCGTGTCAAGACTGACGAGTGGGGTGTCCAAATAAATAGTCTCTACTTTCAGATTGTGAATACACTCGAACAAAGGTAATGTCAATATATGTTGCTCACACAACGGCCTTTCCGTTGAAATATAGTGGGATTTCCGACATATGCTGTTTATGTGTTAAAATGACATTTGAAGAGGGAAACATTTGCCAGAAAATTATTTTCTGAAGTGATCAAAGGCCGTTTTTATCTATAAAAAGAGTCCTTCGCTCAACTGGAGCCCGCTTGCGATCGGCAAATGTATATGTACAATTTACACTTACGTTTATTGCTGTTGGGAACCGTCTACCCGGTCTGAAAACTTGTTTTATTGTGTTGATTTGATTCTTCTGTTGTATTTATGTTCTAAAAATAGCATTTTTTGTCTTGGCGGAATCCACTTCCGATTATATGTTTGTACGGTTTAGCCACTGTGAGTGTGTATCATATTGCTGCAAAGAGAATACTTCCAGTTGACATGCATGCTTTCCTCGTCACCTAATCCAATTAGAGGGGTGGTTGGTTGCCTGTGTCAGACAAACTAATCTAATCAAGATAATCCATGTGGTGTGATCTGCTTGCCATCTGGTTGTAAGATATCTATAATATGTTTTATTGGGCCAATTTATGACACATGATTACATTGAAACTGAGGAAACATGAAATTTCGAAGTCTTAAAATTGGGATACCTTGGAAGTTACGGGTGTCCAATGTATAAATTATGGTGTTTTATCTAGCTTGTTTAGCAAGTACAGGCACACTTGGATACAGCTAAAAAATTGTTTTGTTTTGTTTTCCAGAATTTTTTGAAATTTGAGATTCAATAGTCCTTAAGTACTATCATATAAAGCATATTGACTTGAATTGACTTGATGTATTATGTTGAATTTATGTTTGTTTTATCTAGGATTTCTGACATTTGAGGAGAGTGGTGGGTTTTGTTATGGTACATTTATGTTTGTTTTATCTAGGATTTGTGGCATTTGAGGAGAGTGGTGGGTATTATGTTGCATTTATGTTTGTTATATCTAGGATTTCTGGCATTCGAGGAGAGTGGTGGGTTTTATGTTGCATTTATGTTTATTTTATCTAAGATTTCTGGCATTCGAGGAGAGTGGTGGGTTTTATGTTGAATTTATGTTTGTTTTATCTAGGATTTCTGGCATTTCAGGAGAGTGGTGGGTTTTGTTATGGTACATTTATGTTTGTTTTATCTAGGATTTGTGGCATTTGAGGAGAGTGGTGGGTATTATGTTGCATTTATGTTTGTTTTATCTAGGATTTGTGGCATTTGAGGGGAGTGGTGGGTTTTGTTATGGTACATTTATGTTTGGTTTATCTAGGATTTGTGGCATTTGAGGAGAGTGGTGGATTTTTATGTTGCATTTATGTTTGTTTTATCTAGCATTTCTGGCATTCGAGGAGAGTGGTGGGTTTTATGTTGCATTTATGTTTGTTTTATCTAGCATTTCTGGCATTCGAGGAGAGTGGTGGGTTTTATGTTGCATTTATGTTTGTTTTATCTAGGATTCCTGGCATTCGAGGAGAGTGGTGGGTTTTGATGTTTTATGTTGCATTTATGTTTGTTTTATCTAGGATTTGTGGCATTTGAGGAGAGTTGTGGGTTTTGTTGTGTTGAATTTATGTTTGTTTTATCTAGGATTTGTGGCATTCGAGGAGAGTGGTGGGTTTTGTTATGTTGCTTTATGTTTGTTTTATCTAGGATTCCTGGCATTCGAGGAGAGTTGTGGGTTTTATGTTGTATTTATGTTTGTTTTATCTAGGATTTGTGGCATTCGAGGAGAGCGGTGGGTTTTGTTATGTTGCATTTATGTTTGTTTTATCTAGGATTTGTGGCATTCGAGGAGAGTGGTGGGTTTTGTTATGTTGAATTTATGTTTGTTTTATCTAGGATTTGTGGCATTCGAGGAGAGTGTGGGTTTTGTTTGTTTTATCTAGCATTTCTGGCATTCGAGGAGAGTGGTGGGTTTTATGTTGCATTTATGTTTGTTTTATCTAGCATTTCTGGCATTCGAGGAGAGTGGTGGGTTTTATGTTGCAGTTATGTTTGTTTTATCTAGGATTCCTGGCATTCGAGGAGAGTGGTGGGTTTTGATGTTTTATGTTGTATTATGTTTGTTTTATCTAGGATTCCTGGCATTTGAGGAGAGTGGTGGATTTTGGGTGATACATAGTACTCCGCGCTTTCCTACATCGACTCGATATGAATGGCCAAGATCCGGGAAAAGATATGGCCAGTCATTCCTATGTATATCACTAAGCTTCGACCAAATGGATAAAGTTGGTAAGAAAACACTATATATTTTGAACATATAACAAAAGACATGAATTTTATGACCATTATTTCTGAAAGAAGACACATTTGGATAAAATATTTTTCCTGTATAATTATCAAACCCGTACATTCTTTACTTGGCTTTAAGTAATACTAGACTTTTGTGCAAAGTAAATTACCAATTGTAACAGCGGGGATTCGGAAAAAAATTGCAGGCACGTATGCTGATTTTTTACTTTCGACCCTTGTTGGGACCCACCCACCCCCGCGTCCAATTTTTTTTCCGTTTTCGGCAGGGGGGGGGGGGGGGGGGGGTGAAAAAAATATTTCCGGCACGTATGCCGGGGTGGGTGGGTGGTCAAAGCCACCAAAAGCAATTTTTTCCGCAACTAAAAAAAAAAATTCCTGCTTGTTTTTTTAGTGTTTTGGCAATGAGTTGGGCTTCAAAACCACTTTGAATGAGAGAAATAATATAATTCTAACTGGTAAACTGACTGCAGGCAGTTATCGTGTTGTAATTTGTTGCAAATTTTGAAATCCAAGATGGCCGCTGGCAGCCATGTTTTTTTGGCCGAATTACCTAAAAATGACTCATTCCTATTTACATGTCCATGTTAACATCCATGATAAATAGTATGCACAGAAATTCATATACAGCTGTTTACAGTGAATTCCCCCCCGCAAATCTCTGTTTTAGTGTTAAAAGGGGGGGTGGGTGTCAAAAAATGGTGGGAAAAAAACTGCCGAAAACGGAAAAAATTTAGCGGTGAGGGTGGGTGGGTACAAAAAATGATCGAAAGGGAAAAAATGCCATACGTACCTGAAATTTTTTTCCGACCCCCCCCCCTGTTTTCGGCAGTTTTTTCCGACCATTTTTGGACACCCACCCCTTTTAACACTAAAACAGAGATTTGCGGGGGGGGGGATTCAATGTAAACAGCCGTATATGAATTTATGTGCATACTATTAGTCATGGATGTTAACATTGACATGTAAATAGGAACAAATCATTTTGGGGTCATTCGGTAAAAATAAACATGGCTGCCAGCAGCCATCTTGGATTTCAAAAATCAATCCATTAGCATGGGCTACAGGCTATACTGTTTGTCTGATTATCATGAAATTTGTCATTTATGTTAATATTGACATATATATGTGTTTTAAGCCAAACTCATTGCAAAAACAGTCAAAAAGACTTGCAGGAAATGTATTTTTGAGTTGCGGACAAAATTGTTTGTTGGTCCTATCGACCACCCACCACCCCGGCATACGTGCCCGGAAAAAACTTTTTTCCACCCCCTGATTGTAATGCAATAAATGTTCTATTGTATTGTATCTTGATCGAGTTGTTATGTATCAACGATGGAGTTGATCTATTGTTTGGTGAATGACAGTGGGTGTCCGTTTGTCTGTCTATGTCATAACGTAAGCATTGCCAACAAATGTAATCACATTTTGACCAAAATTGGATCATGGTTTCTGCACATAAACATCTTGCATGCATGAGTTCGAAAACCAGTCCTGTCCAATTTTGTTTCCGGATTTATGATTTCTATATTATTTTCTGTGTTTTCATTTTGATAACTCCAATGATCTTCCGATTTTAACCAAACTTGGTTTGTGGGCTCTACTCAAACACATATGTTCTTATATGGACCAAGGTCTTTGAAGTTGGTTCATGCGATATAACATAAAGGTCTGTACAACAACTATCATCTGTGGTGTCTTGGTGTAAACAATATTTAATTTCGAACAAAACATGTAATACATTCAAACAAATTGACATAAGTAATAATAATATTCAAAACGGGGATTGGACAACACGCCTAAAAGGCTTTTATAAAGTCTTTTCCTCGGAGCAGGAAGTTTACCCTTGGTATCAGGGTAGATACCATATAGGGTAAATTTAGCAGACGGGGATAACATGTTAGATCCGAAAAAATATTGTTCAAGGAGGGGGTAGAGGGATAGAGTGCAGGAAGGAAGAACGTTTGTCAAGTTAATTGGTATTGCATACCGTACATCGGCCAAAACGAAAGAGGGGAGTGAAGCGAAGTACCGTATAATTATATTTTAGTTACACAACTTTTGTATTTATAACATATACTATTTAAGAACCATGAAACAATCAAAATCAAATCGAAATCAAATCGAAACGCATCGCGGCCCACGTGGAGGAAATGCGAGAAAAAAACAATCAAACTACTTGAACTGTTAATTAATATTAAAATTTAAATAATTGGTTAGAAGCGTACTTAAGCATTATATGATGTAATATGACGAAACAATGACTTAATTTCATGGGGAGTGGCCCAGTGACACGGAGAATGGTTGGCACTCGGTTGGAAATTATTAAATTCCATTTCATTAAAATTCCATTGAGAAATGACGAATCGACCCCACCAGAGCACACAATACAGATAATGTGATAAAACAAATACTTAATTACATATAGTGGTGTATTGCATGGCCCGGCGATCGTACGACTCATCATGGTTATGAGAAACGCCGAGTTTGTAAAATGAACTTTTGTACGGCGACAAAGATCTGAGTATTGAGACGATCAGAAAGTTCACTTGAGCCATATAATAGGATATCAATTGATATTCTGCTTGTTGGTAGCGCGGACATGAGCTCTATTCTCTCTTGAGTATACAGAGGACAATGAAAAAAGAAGTGGTATGCCGATTCAATTTCATAATCACCACAGGAACAGAACGGAGAATCTTCCAAGTGGTTTACGACGAGGTCTTTATTCAGGTTACTACAGTGGTGTCTTGTTTCCGCCACATACTTTTTTCGCGGCGAAACACACGAAATAATCTCCATTATTCGGTTCCTTCTCCACCGCGAAACAATCAAACGAAGGAAGCGAAAACATCAAACGACGAAAGCGAAAAAAACATCATTGTTATTTCGCTCGCTTCGTTTGCTTTGTTTGCTTTTTTCGCTTCCTTCGGTTCCTTCGTGCGACATTTTGTTGTTTCAGCGGTTCCTTCGCTTGCTTCACGAAGTATCCAAAACAAGCGATGGAACAGACGAAACCCAAAACAACAATCAAGACAAAAGTTAGGCTGAAGAGAAAGAGAAAGTTCGAAAGCGAAAACAACAACAAAATGTCACCATGAAGGAACCGAAGGACGCGGGGAAAAAAAAGCAAACGAAGCAAGCGAAATAACAGTGATGTTTTTTCGCTTTCGTCGTTTGATTTTTTCGCTTGATTCGTTTTATTTTTTCGCTTGCTTCGGTTCCTTTGTGGCGAAATTATTTCGCTTGCTTCGCCGCGAAGGAACCGAAGCAAGCGAAAAAAAAAACAAACGAAGCAAGCGAAGGAAGCGAAAAAAATGTATGTGGCGGAAACAGGACACCATAATCATCTTCGAGTACACAAACAAATAAATTGACTTTGTTCTTATTGTCGTTATTAATAACTCTCCATTACTAAGATGTCGCATGTCAAAACCATTGTTAAATTGTTACATAAATATTACTGTTACAATATAATTACCGATAAAATTTCAATATGATACCAAAGTTTAACTAAAACTTGACGGCAAATATTGGAGAAGGTCAAAGCATTAAACTATTCTGAAAATCATAATTATGTCGACTAAAATAATTGAACTTACATGTAATACACCATTAACGATGTTTGTTGACAAATCAGTATATGACAACAGTTTCAACATAAAGAAAACTGCGAGTGCCTTGGGTCCCTTCAATTAGGATATACACAAATGTCCTTAATAAGGTTTTGATGTTGTCATTCTAAAATATTGAGTTTTAAAACCATAACAACATATTTAAGTGCCAAGTAGAATTCAAGATAATTTAATGAATCTCTACTCTGGCTACGCCCGTGGAGATCATATAACACCTGTTCAAAACCTGAACAATTGTTGACGTTCTGACGGGGAACTTTATAACTTTGAACAAAGATCGCAGGTAATATATTTCTTCGTCAATACATGTTCCTTAGTAATCCATTTCACAGTAGGCATTGTTGCCAGGTGACATGATTTATATAACTTTTGTATGCCGATTCTGCAATAAAATATGAAATTGATTACCCGGGATAAATTCCATGATTATAAGCGACGTAAATCAAATTCGGCTCACAAAAGTCGCATATATCATGCGATCTCGAGCTGCGACCTTCACCTACAGTGAAATACAATATTAAAGGTACTCAATCCGATCAGACGGTCCCCATATCATCAAGATACAACAACAACAACAACAACAACATTTCTTCAAAATACGCTTTAGTTATCAGAATCGATTAATTGCAACAAAATAATGCTAAACACTATCAACTATGGTATCAAATTACCAAAAACGTGTAATTTATCAACGTTTTGTTCAACGAAATATGGCCGTATTATTACTTGAGTATCACGAAATTTAGCCGTATTACGACTTGATTTTAGAGTTATCCATCTCCATCCGCAATTTTGTCCGAGATCGCCCATTTGACGACGTTTTTCAAATAATTGCACATCTCAAGAAATAACAAAAATCGATATCTGATCACTCTGAGCTTTGATGGGTGGGTTCCTCGACAGGAATAAAGTATTTATTAACCCCCGAAGCCAAAGAAATTGTAATTTAGGAGCGTTAATTCGGATTGAGTACCTTTAAGGGATATGTACTAGCCAAGAAATATATTACCTGCGTTGCTTTTTCAATGTTATAAGTTCAATTTCAGAAGATCAAAATATATTCATGGCATGATCTAGTATCTAGAATTCAAGGATTTGACCATTAACAAAAAATTACATGTTTACAGGCAATCAACTGCTTTACAACGACGTAAATGTATATGCCAAGAATTTCCCATCGACGTGGGCTTCTGAAAACCCCAGAATGAAAGAAGCTCTTAATGGATGGCATGTCAAGCTTATCAAACCGTATTCAGTAGAGATATTAAAAACTATGGGAGGAGTAGAAATGAAAAGCTTCGCCAAAACTACGGAATTTGCAGATGGTGAGTACTATTTGTGTTACTGTTATGACACCAGATGGTGAGTACTATCTGTGTTACTGTTATGACATCAATGGTGAGTACTATTTGTGTTACTGTTATGACATCAATGGTGAGTAATATTTGTGTTACTGTTATGACACAAGATAGTGAGTACTATTTGTGTTACTGTTATGGTACCAGGGCTGTGGATAGAGTGTCTCATCAGTCATTAGCCGGTGAGCAGTACAGTCGCTTTCGTATCATATAAAGTTGGCCTCCTAGACGCTACACAGTATTTATCCGTGCAGTGTCCGCAATATGAAATGCACATTGAAAAACATGCCTCCTGCAAACAGTAAATTCTTTCGTAAAACACGAACTATGTAACTATTAACGCGTCATTTGGAGACACTAAGGACTCATTCGATTAACTATATAAACAAAACAGAGTTTGACACTCACCTTCCCTTCAATTTGTAATCATTTTCAAGCAGCGTTCTATCAACGCTTTAAAAAAAAGTCAACAAGGAACATGAGTGTAGTCGCAACGAATAAGCGCCCGAAATCACCAAAGGAAAAATATAGGTAGCGCCGGTGAGCCCCAGTGAGTATAAGCTGCCCGGTTAACGACATACTCCGCAGCGGATTATGGATTCTATAATCCCCGCTGCGGTGGTGGATCTTTTGTCTGAGCTGGAGTCTCCAAGCTCGTGGATCACACGTGCAGCTTCACCTCGAATATCGAGTTGGCAACACCGTATTTTCCACCAACATCACTCCTCCTCCTGAAGAAACAACTCCAACACAAAACAAAAGGAGAAAGAATAAGATATAATAATACATTATTTAATTGATTGTCATTTTTTTCTTTTTGATGCATTCTTTCAAATAAACGCAAAAAACATCGGCCCTTTTGATCATTCCCTGGCTAGCCCCCCAAACACTCCATATCTGGGTCTCCATTGTCGGTGTCCACCTTGCAATTTTCAACGAATTTCATGCGTTCATGAGTTTGGATATGTTGATATTCCGGGAAGTGTGCCCATATATATGCTTGCGACATAACTGTAACAGGCTGTTGTTCCTTCAAATTGTGAACTGTATTATACTATGTGAAGTTATCATGCGCTCACCCAACTCCCTCCAACTTATGCACATAAGCATTCACAGCTCAGATTTTATTAGGCGTTGAATATGTTGGGACTACATGACTCAGTGTATTAACATATCCTGAGCTAAAGAGCACACTCTGTAATCACTCCACATGTAGTACGGTTATGTGTCACATCATGTTCTTATTAGTTATAAGTCATTTGTTCAACGCTGCCGAATTTCAACACTTTGTAACTCTTCATGATATTGGAGGAAATTAAAGCATAATAGTATAGTTACAGTGTTGTTACGAGAAAAGTGTCGCACAAATGTACACCTCTTCGAAATTCTGTTCGAACACGGGAAGACATGTCATTATTTCCTTTATCTGTGTCACATAATTCATAAGAGAATATTATTATAAATGGATCGCAAACCGCCATATGGATTTCATCTGCGTGAACTTCATTACCTTTACACTTATGTTTATATTATTCTGACTTATATACTGATTTATATACTGATTTACCATAAATATACTTTATTAATTGTTATTAATATATTACCTGTTTTCAATTTTTGGACAGCAGTGAGAGTAACACTCTTTCAGTTACTATATCACCAGTCTGTAAAGGCTAACAATTAGGTTGGATCTTTCACCTGTCTGTAAAGGCTAACAATTAGGTAGGATCTTTCACCTGTCTGTAAAGGCTAACAATTAGGTAGGATCTTTCACCTGTCTGGAAAGGCTAACAATTAGGTAGGATCTTTCACCTTCTGTAAAGGCTAACAATTAGGTAGCATCTTTCACCTGTCTGGAAAGGCTAACAATTAGGTAGGATCTTACACCTGTCTGGAAAGGCTAACAATTAGGTAGGATCTTTCACCTGTCTGTAAAGGCTAACAATTAGGTAGGATCTTTCACCTGTCTGGAAAGGCTAACAATTAGGTAGGATCTTTCACCTGTCTGGAAAGGCTAACAATTAGGTAGGATCTTTCACCTGTCTGGAAATGCTAACAATTAGGTAGGATCTTTCACCTGTCTGTAAATGCTAACCGTTAGGTAGGATCTTTCCGCTGGAAATAGTCGGATAATGGCACAGCATTATGTTTTCAGATTTGTATAGTGGGCTAGTGGCACAAGAACTTAAGAGTGATCTGTTAGTAGAAACATGGCAACGTGGCAACATACCGCCAAACTGCACCAGCAAATATAAAGTAAGTAAAACACGTGGCAGCATGGCTATTAGTTAAATATGGTGTATTTCTTCCCATAAATATGTATAGATTCAGGGTTGTAAAATAATACTATTCAGTCAGAGGAATCAGATAACCTGAGCTACTGTCACTAGGGGATGTTGTTTTTCTCAAATTATCTATGAACCTGCACTGAAAATGTGGCTATTTTTATACATGTTTAGCTCAAGTCAAGTTTGATCTATCACCATGTGTTGTCGTCGGTTGTCCGTGCTTGTGTGCGTCTCTCCGTCCTCGAATTCATTCTATTCCAAGAACATTGATGCCATTTCCTCTATTGAAGTGTCGTATCGTGAACTGTATCGTGATCCTCGGTTCGATTTCACATTGAGAATATTAAATATGGATTATCTCTTCATATACAAGTGTTATATAATTTACTGGGTGTAAAATAATAAAAAATGAGCCGAAGACATCTGTCCGGAATCGCTACTATCAATTAATATTTATTTGATATCGATATTTTCTTATATAATGCTATGAGCAAGTGCGACATATATTCATTTCTATTTTTTTTCAGAAAGAGTCATCGTGCATGAAACGCCGAAAAATGTCCCAAATTAATTAAAATTAAATAACATTCGAAAAAAAATCAATAAAAAGGGGTGTGACTAATTACCGCCCGGGACCGCCCGGGGACCGCTCGGGACCGCCCGGGCGCCCACACGGGCCCGTGGACACCATATCTCGACGTTATAAGGTAGCGACGTGCCACATGAGGGCAACATAGAGGATTTTACTCGCTCGCTCGTATCCGGCCGGTGTTATTAACCCCGAAAATGCCGATATTGGCTAAGGGAGCCCTGGTGATCCCGGGTGATCCCGGGTGTCTTCGTGTGTTTTCGGACAGTATATTTTGGCGATACGTGGTGGTGCAATACCACCTGAGTGTGACTTCCAAATATTGACTCGTTGACGCTTCCACGGCCGATGTTATTAACCCCTCAAAATCCGGTAAAATACCATATAAACAAAAAGAGTACGGGACCGCCCGGGCGCCCCCATAGACCGGTGGACACTATATCTCGACATTATAACGTAGCGGCATAACACACGAGGACTACCTAGAAAATTTAACAAGTTCGCGCGTCTCCGGCCGGTGTTATTAACCCCGAAAATGCCGATGTTGGCTGAGAAAGCCCGGGTGATCCCGTGTGATCCCGGGTGTCTTCGTGTGTTTTCGGACAGTATATTTTGTTGATACGTGGTGGTGCAATACCACCTGAGTGTGACTTCCAAATATTGACTCGTTGACGCGTCCACAGCCGATGTCATTAACCCCTCAAAATCCGGTAAAATACCATATAAACAAAAAGAGCACGAGACCGCCTGGGACCGCCCTGGACCGCCCGGGCGCCCCCATGGACCCGTGGACAATATATCTCGACATTATAACGTAGCGGCATACCCCACGATGTCTACCTAGAATATTTAACAAGCTCGCTCGTCTCCGGCCGGTGTTATTAATCCAGAAAATGCCGATATTGGCTAAGAGAGCCGGGGTGATCCCGGGTGTCTTCGTGTGTTTCTGCTTGTTGAACTTAATAGCTAAGCATTCCTACAAATTAATCAATAGGATTCAAGTCAATTCGTATTACAGCGCATTTAGTAACCAAAGGTTTAACATCCATATAATAATATTTGTAACTGTAGGATTATTTGCTTTTTGATATCTTCTATTAAAAAATCAGAGATCCCTAGTCAATCTATAATATGATTGAGTGAAAGGTTATCGTGCTTGTATATGCTTTAATAGCTATATATTCTAGAATTATAGTATTTAACCTAGATCATCAGCATCCAGCAAGCGGATGCCCGACATAAACTTCATAAACTGCGTAATCAGAACATTGTATGGGTGTCAACGAACTTTTAACGTCTTATTTTTAGCTTTTTGTTGAGTAAAATACGTCTACGAAAATAGACAACACTAGCCGATGTGCCCCCTCTTCGTTCGGGCTATTTAGGGATTTATTTGTGATCGTCTCCGCCTGGACAAACTATTTTTTGATCGGCCCGGAAACATGCCTATATGAGCGAATATGGTCACGGTCAAGGACACGGTCGCACGTGAAATTGGACCCACCCATATTGTTCCCGGGGTCAAAGTAGGCCTACATTATATACCAAATTTGGATCGGTCGAGGTCCAGAAACATGCCTATATGAGCGACGTCAAGGTCAAGGACACGGTCGCTAGTGAAATTGGACCCGCCCATATTGTTCCCGTGATCAAAGTAGACCCAGCTACCAAATTTGAGTGGGATCGTACGATGTCCAGAAACATGCCTATATGAACGTATTTGAGCGAGGTCAAGGTCAAGGTCAAGGACACGGTCGCACGTGAAATTGGAGCCGCCCATATTGTCCCCCGGATCAAAGTAGGCCTACACACCAAATTTGAGTCGGATCGGTCGAGCAGTTTTCGAGTCTATAACACAAATACATACATACATACAGAAGTTCCAAAACATATAATACATAAAATACAAGACAGATAACTCTATATATCCCGTCCAGCGCTATGAAATTTCACTATTGTTAACCGGCTATTGACTCATGGAAATTTTGGGCCTGCAAAACGCGTTATTTTTCAAACTAGCTGGCGACTTTGTGAATTTTGATAGGCGTAACACAGGTTATTGAATAAGCATAGAAAGGCAGCGTAATTCATCGAAATTAATGTTTGTTGTCTTTATATTTGTATTTGTGGGGTTAATAAAACCGACAGGAGACGAGCGATCGAGTAAAATGTTCTATGTTGACCTTGTGGGGTATGTCGCTACGTTATAACGTCGAGATATAGTGTCCACGTGCCTATGGGGGTGCCCGGGAGGTCTCGGAATCTTTTTGTTTATACGGTATTTTACCGGATTTTGAGGGGTTAATGACATCAGTCGTGGGCGCATCAGCGAGTCAATATTTGGATGTCACACTCAGGTGTATTGCACTACCAGAGTGCACATCACCAAAATATACTGTCCGAAAACACACGAAGACGCCCGGGCTCCACTGGGCTCTCTTACCCAATATCGGCATTTGCGGGGCTATAACACCTACCGGAGACGAGTGAGCTTGTTAAATTTCTAGGTTGACCTCGTGGGGTATTCCGCTACGTTATAATGTCGAGATATAGTGTCCATGGGTCTATGGGGGCGCCCGGGCGGTCCCGGGCTCTTTTTGTTTATATGGTATTTTACCGGATTTTGAGGGGTTAATAATATCGCCGTGGACGCGTCAATGAGTCAATATTAGGAAGTCACACTCAGGTGGTATTGCACTACCACGCATCACCAAAATATACTGTCCGAAAACACACGAAGACACCCGGGCTCTCTTAGCCAATATCGGCATTTTCGGGGTTTTAAAAATAAAAAAAGGCCGGATACGAGCGAGCTTGTAAAATTTTCTAGGGTTGACCTCGTGGGATATGCCGCTACGTTATAACGTCCAGATATATTGTCCACGGATCGATGGGGGCGCCCGGGCTGTTTTTGTTTATATGGTATTTTACCGGATTTAGAGGGGTTAACATCGGCCGTGGACGCGTCAACGAGTCAATATTTGGAAGTCACACTCAGGTGGTATTGCACCACCACGCATCACCAAAATATACTGTCCGAAAACACACGAAGACACCCGGGCTCCCCCGGACTCTCTTAGCCAATATCGGCATTTTCGGGGTTAATAACACCGACCGGAGACGAGCGAGCTTGTTAAATTTTCTAGGTTGACCTCGTGGGGTATGCCGCTACGTTATAACGTCGAGATATATTGTCTACGGGTCGATGGGGGCGCCCGGGCGGTCCCGTGCTGTTTTTGTTTATATGGTATTTTACAGGATTTAGAGGGGTTAATAGCATCGGCCGTGGACGCGTCAACCAGTCAATATTTGGAAGTCACACTCAGGTTGTATTGCACCACCACGTATCACCAAAATATACTGTCAGAAAACACACGAAGACACCCGGGATCACCCGGGATCACCAGGGCTCTCTTAGCCAATATCGGGGTTAATAACACCGGCCGGAGACGAGCGAGCGAGTACACTCCTCTATGTTGCCCTCAGGTGGCACGTGACTACATTATAACGTCGATATATAGTGTCCACGTGCCCGTGGGGGTGCCCGGGCGGTAATTAGTCACACCGATAAAAAGCGTTTCTGGACAGGTGTCTTCGATTAATTTCTATTGTTTTATACCAAGGAAACTATATAATGGGTGTTACTGTATATGAAGAGATAACACACCTCTAAGGCCTCTACCTGGATTAACTCATTCGTTCGATACTGAAATTTATTCTTTCAATCAGTTATAATTGTACACACTTGAATGGTGACATGACCTATTTTTCATAATGGAGGGATCTTTAGTGTGGTCTTGGTATGCGAAATGATGTGTTAACCCGGACGAAATAGATAAAACAATTTATTTTGGGATAAAAACGCAGGAGAGTACTCAGTAAAACATATCTAAAATCCGCTTTGGGGAAACTTTGATATCCAAGCTGGCGTCCATCATGTTGTCTATATCACATAAGTTCTCTAAATCATTCATTATACAGCTAATTGTGGCATATAAGTTACGCAGTTATACAGTTTGTGTGAAATTAGATAATTTACCATCACGGCCACGAGATGGCTGTCAAAATGGCCGCCACTCCAAGCCACTCAACGACGGAAGCAGCATATTGGATAACCAATTCGAGTGAATAGCATTGCTAAGATACATGTCTATTGTTGAATATATATAAATGTACACAGATAATTAAAACAAATCAATCTGAATGATGCATCGGTCACTGCAACTCAAGTCAAACATAAAGATTTACGACTTTAAAGTTGAGATTTTCTGCTCAGAATTCATCCCACAGTCGGGACAAAATTGAATTGCACACCCTTGTATAAACAATTGTTACATTTTCGGTCATAATACACCATATACGTATGTCCCAATGCTTATTGTACTGTAAAGAAACACTCATCTCTTCAATAGATTAGCAACCAATCTCACCATATCAAAGAGACGGTACGTCATACATATTATGTAATAGGACTATTTTTTCATGCTGCTACCAAACCGGTTTCTTAGTAAACAATTTTGTTCAAATTACTTTAAGTATCATGTTGTTTTAATATATCATAGCAACACCACCGCGTGCTAAATATTACTGATACCACCACCACATGCTAAATATGAGCACCACTTGCTAAATATGAGGTGATCAGCGATTAAAGTTGAGTTTTTAGAGTTGAACATTGGCTCAATGTTGCTATGCATATTCTGTGTGCAGCAGATACATGTATGTGTATAGCATAGCGGGCTGGCATCACTAAATTCACCATCTGGGGACCTTAGGCTTCATCTTCTCTGGAAAGTTTCTTTATTATCAAATTTCTATAGAAACATCTTCACATAGATTCTATTTCTGTTAGTTTAATTTCGCTATATCCCCAAATTGGCATAATAGAGGTTCCCCAATGGGTGTACATCACAATATTGACCATTTGGGAACATAAAATCTGAGTCTATGTCTCCCAAAGCAGATGAGGCCATGCAAATTGAGGTCCTCAGAGGGTGAATTTGGTTATGCTAACCCGCGTTGAGGGATAGCATCACTAAATTCACACTCTGGAGAACTCATTTTGCAAATGACAAGCACACTAAGCTCAGGCTTGTATGAAATATGATGGTAGGGAAATAAAATATCCCAAATGGAACTGCTCGTCCATGAGTATTTAGTATAGAGAGGGTTAACGGGGTGTTGGCTGATAAGAAATATTTTTACTGAACATTCAGAGCTTATCGTAACCAACGCAGTGTTGTTTTATGAACCATGTTTTGTTGTGTAAATTTCAGACTACTTCCCTGTGTTTCATGATCTGGAATATTTAAGGGACACACGGGGTTTATCTTATCTGTCACGGCATGGTGTCAAGAATTTGAAATCCTGATGATGATCGATTAAATTGTAAACTGATAAACATTAATGACATAGCACAGCCTAAACGAGTGTCATTTCATAACAGAATATTTGTTCATTAATACCTGAGCTAAGCCTAACATAATTTGTTGTGACTGATAGCTTAACTCTTTCTATACTACATGTAAATGTTTCTCCCATTCAGTTATAAAGCATAAATTTGAATGTTTTATTTTTCATTTATAATTCAGGCACTTAAAGCAGACGACAGACAGACGAAAAGATAAAATGAATGCAAATGGATTTCAATTAAATTGGTGGGAAATGTTCAGATAATAAGTTTCTGAGGGAACTGCTTGTCAATGAGTATTCAGTAAAGAACGGGTTAATGATTATCCTTTATATGGTCCTACAAATATTCGCGAATCAAATCAAACTTATTAATAATAGATCGCATAAAACAAAATAGTTCATAACTATGATACGTTCAATCGAGAAAGTTTGATTTTATTACGCAGGGAACAGTTTTAAATTGAGATATTTGAATTGAAAATTGAGAGCAAATTGAATAACGAATTGAATCAAATGTAAGACCCTTATCCTTTGTTGTAGGTTTATGACATTACGGCAATATCTCTACCCAATGGAGTGTGGTTTAAAGCAACAAATGATAACTCCAAATGGGCGATATATAAGGACGAAAACAAGGCGTGGGTCTGCATTGGGGACCTCAACAGAATGGTTAGTTACACTAAAACAGTTTAATTAAAGTTGTTTGGTTGTCCAAAGTTGGGTTAGTGTTGGGTCAATATTCCAGAAGTTGGTTTCAATTGTTGGGTTATAAATTAGTATGGTTAATAATCACTGGCTTTAGTTGTGCCGGTTGATATACTCTATCGCGATATAACTACAATTAGACTGCCTAAATGCTTTTAAGGCCATACCAACTTAGCCACTGTCATGATAATATCGCTATATGCGCCAAAGGGGACCCAATTATCACACAGAGATGCGCACAAACGGAAGCGCTATGGTATAACATAGACCACTCTACCGCGTATCACAATATGACACGAGGTGTTGTCCTAGCGCTTCAGATTGTGCTAATATCTGAGTGAAATTCGTGTTCCATTTGGCTGAATATAGGCACGAAAGTGGTTAAAGTTAGATTGCCTGAAAGGCAATAGTTCAGTCTAATTGCAGCCAGATCACATGATAGAGTAGTCTATGACGCATCAATATAGGACATGATGGGTGACACAAGCGCTTCCATGTGTGCGCATCTCTGGGTACCTTTTCCCGGATATAGCGATAAATGCGGTTACTTATTACAAGTTTTACAAGTGACACCCCCCATCCGCCTAATACACAAATACGTAAAAATTCAACCGTTTGCGTATTAGGTGGATGTCGGATGTCAGGTTGAAAATTTCCAACAGTTGGAGAGCTTGGCGTACCAGTTGTTAAATTCCAACCTGAGGGGTGTGAAAAAGAAATGTCGTAAACTAACGAGTGTGATCTGTTTGTCTGAGTCGTTATTTGTTGGGAGAATTTGGATTCAGAATCCTAAACCGATAACGGGGCGGGGCTTAGTCGGATTCTAGGTCAGATTTTGAAATCCACGTGGTCTTCGATACTATGTTTAATGTTCTCCCAGCGTCAAACAGTCTCATGCATTTGGCACAAGTATCATTTGTATCTTATATTTATAATGTTCATGTTTGTTGTTAAAGTCATGCTTTTCTTCTATGTGTACATACATGACACCTAATTAGCTGCCAATCCGACTTAATCGCATCTTTTTTCAAGTTAAAGTGTGTTTATTGATGAGGGCAAGCATTTCTTACCGCTCTAGATCTCCTGAATCAAATTCCGAAGACGTTGTGGATAACGCACGAAACTTGTCAGTTGTACAGGGACGTGGCGACAGGGGTTGGTTGGGTTGTCTAGAACCCCCCCCGAACTTTGGTACAATTTTATTAGCTGTACAGTCACATACGTGAGGCAAACGCAACAAACAAACCCGATTTTAAACAAACACATATACAAACTTATGATTAACTCGGGGGAGGGGTGACAGGTGATCTGTATATATGTTCAACTTGTTTTGGTAGTCATGTTGCTTTGCCATTACTAATTATTTATTTTTCAGTGTAATAGCTTATGGGAGAAGGGGTACCTTTAAGTGAGTCAGCACTTGTCCTCCAATCCCATTGTCTGTATAAACAAATGTATGTTTTATATATCATGTGTTATCTAAATTTGACAAATAAATATGTTTAAACTAAACTTTGGTACATTTCCAGCAGTTGGAAATTTAATGCCTGACACAATATTGGTTGGACATTAATTTGACACCATATATAGGTTAGAATTGTTCTCATCGTTCGATTTTTCGACCAGCAAAAGTTGGTAATTTTCCAATCTTAGGGTGTGTCAGGTTGGATATTTCCAAGGGGGTCCAAATGGAATTCTGCGAACCTGTGAGTTTGATGTTCGGCTGAAGGGGGTGCAGTTGGCCGGAAATTTAATGGAGCACTCCCATGGGAAACCTCTAGCTACGTCCCTAGAACTTGTACGTGTGGGTACTTAATCAATAAATTGACTGACATTTCCGCTATATAGTCCTGAGATCCTAGAATAAGCTTTACATTTGTGTTTGTGCGATTGTGAGATGCAGTTCACGTGCGATCACAATACCACAACATCAGCTTCAAGGTCAAATCTTTATTTTCCAACTAATGTACAGCACGTTGGCCAAAAATGTTTGTGTTTCTGCACTATACAGAGGCTACTGTGCAAAGCCACTGCATTTAACGAAACAAAACATTTTAAATATGATATTGCTATAAAGCTAGATTGTACATACGTATCTGATAATTCATCGATATCATATCATCCTACTATTTCTTGAATAAGAAGGAACATATAATAACGAACAAAGCAAGACATATCCAAGCAGGTTCACGTGAATTCGGTCAATGGTGACGTATCCGCTGAATTTGAAATCGACATGCGTTCGGGCGTTTTTTTATGGATGAAATTATGAAATGAACATGATGAAAGTGACAATAAAATTGACAATGATTTGCTTCAAGTTCGCCATCAATCGAAGTGCTCCCACGGCGTTACTATCAATAACATTATTATTTGGCTAATTTCAGTAATATTCTCTTCGTTTACACTCGATAACAAAAATTTGTCTCCGCATTTGTCTCCGCATTCTGCAATAATTTGTCTCCGCATTTGTCTCCGCATTCTGCAATAATTTGTTCACAAGGGACGGATTCTTATGTTTTATTGTGTTTTTAAACTCTGAGGTGGGGAAATCTCGGTTTGTTTACATTATGAATGTTCTGAGTCCGATTACGGAATCAGAATCTGAAACCAGATTACGACGAAATAACGATTACGGTCTGTTCGTTTACTTATTCTGGTCTGTTCTTTTACCGAACCACGTCGTACGGAGTGTAATCCGTAATCTGAATCCAGATTCTCCCACCAAATAACGACTCTGCGTGGTTGGGTGATAATTAGACCTCAGTGAACATTATTGACCAGGTCAACAGAACTGTTTTCACTGAGATGTAATTTTCATTTTTGTTTATATGATTAAACACTATAAACACATATTTATAAAAACGCGATTTATATATATTTGTGATCCAGCTTAATGAAAATTATCAATTTCGTTCTTCCTTCCTTCCAGTCATCACGATCAGGCGGTACAGTATGTTTTCAGAATAAACAGGTATGGAAGGCTTACAACGGAAGCATATCAGAGAGTGAGTCATGTAGCAGCGCCAAGCTCAATCTCGCCAGATATTCGAGGCTGCTGGCCAGATACAGTTCAAGACCACATGGACGTCTGGCCAGATACAGTTCAGGACCACATGGACGTAGATAGAGGGGCTCCATCGGGCGGGGTGGGGTGGAGTTTGTCCAGCTTGGAATTTCCAGTCGCACAACTTGAACCGCACCAAACGCGCAAGTTTTCGTAATTCCCGCTGGGCTCTGATTTTCCCCAACTGGCACCTGACAGGCCTGGATGATGGGTTTTCTGAATTGATAAGTAATCTTTGACTGACCACCGACCCGGAAAGGAACGGGATCCACTCGACCAACCATGGTTCGGCCCGGCGTGAGATATTTAAAACTGAAACTCGCAAAATCCGAGCTTCTAAACTGGCCTCATGCTTTCCATGTGTTGCGAATTACCACCTGATGACAATTTTGTTCCAATATTTTGACCTGCAGTAGGAAAGTATGCAAATCTTGGTTTAAAGACAACAATTTCCCCACTAATAAATTGATGGAAAATCAAACTACGAGAACAATTTCTAACCATTGTTGGTGTGCATTTTCCAACTAAATGTTGTGTCCGGTATGAAACTTCCAAATTGAAATTTTGACAAAAGTTCTGGGGTGAGACACCCCACCCCCTGATGGCAACATTTCTGTCTCCTTACCTTACTTATATATTACACTTCTATTATTTAGAACATGGATTCATAGTTTTAAGATGTATTTTTAGACTTCCAGTTACAAAAGCCTTTAAGAAACATTTTTATACATGTACATTAATATATACATGTAATATTTTCACCACCAGTGCTTTCATACAACTGAGAATTGTATTCGAAACCTGCACAGTTGGCAATCATCAGACTGATATAAACCAAACAAATTCATTTTATTGTTGAACTGATTGACGGTGATTCTCTATATCACCAACTTATTTATTAATAATCTGTCAATGCAAGGAATATTGTAAAACATTTGGCTGTCACACATTTATCAATTACATTTCTTCAATACTTTCCTCTACAGAAATGACCGCAACTTGGGTGATATGACCATGCCTATATACCGCGTGCCCAAGACTGTACATGGAATCTATTCGATACTTCTTACGATTTAAAAGGGAATTTTAATTCGTAGGAAGTATCAGAACTCCTTCGGGTATGACTGTCCTCAGTGCACAAGTACCCAGATAAATCACAAGACTCATGCTAAGATTTCCAAAGAAAGAATTTAAATTGAAACTTAACAATTCAGTGCTTCAACAGGAATATATCTGGAACACGTGTGCGCAGCGTGTCATTGTGTCATACTTGCCACTAGCCAATCAAAAACGACGATGCATTCACAGGATTCAATGCTTCCAATCAGGTTCCTCTTTCGATGTCCGGTTCCACATTTAATTTGAAAATTTCAAGTGGCGAGTCGGTGTTTTGTTTATTACCAGTTAAGTGTTGGTATCTATATCGTAGTATGTAGCTTATCAGTTAGTTCAACTTAGTTGTGTTAATCATGCATATATATCATGTGAAATTCCCATTGTTAAAAAAAAACACGAATGAAGATGCACAAAATGTGCACTTTCTTCTCAATGTAAACAGATAATTGAAAACAAATGCATTGTCTAGACTGTATGGTGCATACTATACGGTCAAAGTAAACATATTATATCTGTAATATTTCTTACCATGCCACCATACAAACATCCTGTTCATTCAACGTTGTTAAATGGGCTTCAATTTGTGTTTTATATCCGTTGTAAATTGCGATTCGGCTGCACGCAAAAAAAAAAAATTACAACGACACGCATGCACTCGCTAACAATCAACACAAAGTTTCCGAGCTTTCGATCGCAAATCTCGCATGTTTATGGGGAAGATAACTAATATCGGAGTTAGGTGTAAATGATATTTCTGGGATAATATATAGAGGATATCCACACTTTTTCAGTGGATATGGGTTATATCTCATGAGTGATGACAAAACATTGAATTTCCACGAGTGGCTTTAGCCACGAGTGGAAATTTAAATGTTTTGTCATCACGAATGAGATTTAACCCATATCCACTGAAAAAGTGTGGATATTCTGTTTATTATATACTGTAGTTACTTGCCTATGGCCCCCAATGAATGTCAATACATCAGAAATTTCAAGCTGATATCACTCACTAGTGGGATATCACTTATATCTCACTGCTAAAACCTTATAATTCATGGGCAAGTATATAATAAAATGGCTTATTACTCAGACACAATATGTGAAACATGAGAGTTAGATCAATAAAACAAAATACAACACAAATATAAGCACATGATTCGGACGAATAAATCCGCACAAAACAACATTTTATTTAACAAGTTTAACATCAACGTATTCTGAATTTGTTATGCACCTAGTACAATTATGAAGTTTATTGCCCTTTATAAATTGTCTTGCAATACGACCATTGTTGGTGTGTTTTCGTGACGAAAACGCATTCTTGCCGATGCGCCAAAAATCGGATTCAGTAACTTGTCAATTCTTGAGAAAGAGAACACAAAATTCGGAAACAGCGTACTTTGTGCTATCGAACCGGACGATATAATGCCGAACCGGACGATATAATGCCGAACCGGACGATATAATGACGAACCGGTCTGTCAAATAATCTGAACAAGCCTACGAACATGAATGAACCATTCCGATTGAAACCTGTAGAAGTGTCCATTCAATAATCAAAGGAATATATTAAACATATGCAATATATCTATGAGCTAAACCACTTATACACATGCATTCAAAATGAGAACCATTTATTGAATGCATGCTATACAGTTTTATTGTTGTTGATGTAGTTCTTTTCTTCTAAGATCTATATTTTTTTTATAATATAAACATACACATAAATATTTTCATGACACTCTTGACGATGCAAATTCTTCTTGAAAAAGTTTTTTTCACACAAATGTTACTAAAATCAATGGAAAAGCTATGCAAAACATATAACTGAATGCTTAATACAATTCAAAGCTTGCTCACTGAATAGTGATTTATATTTATGGCATTTTCAACACACTTGCATGGTTCGTTTTTGGGCTTGGTGCAATATTATTATGGTGATTGCAGATGTTCTGATGCCTAGTGAGCGGAAAATTGGCATTGAGACCGGGTATCTTTCATACACAATGACGTCATGATTGTGTGATAAACCCATCTTTCCCATTTATATGGTGTACATTTTTGTTATGCATATGAATTATGTTTCATGAATTTCTTGACCTTTCTATCGTATATTGATTAGTTTTACATGTATTTAGCAATAAAGATGTTCTTATCAAATGATTGTGTCATTTCTTAATACTTTGTCAGTGCTCAGAATATTGGTGGCTTTGTGTGGGAGTCATATAGATTGGTCATCACTAGATCTGTTGCGGGCGTACTGCGCATGAGCCCCTTCTTTACTTATTGACGATTGAATAGACAATTATTAGTACATATGTATATTCTAATTGGAATTGTGTCTTCCATTCTTGCTATATGAATGTGAAATTCAGCAGTCGCATGGTACATCAGAATATTGTATTGAATTGCATACCGCGAAATGGATGTCAGGTTGAAACTCAGTCCTATTGTGGCAATGTCATATTGCATGATGTCGCTCGCTCATGGCTTTTTTGTTGAGAAATTAACCCTTTCTATACTAAATTGAGTTATAAAAGTATACATTGGAATGGTATATTATGCATTGGGGGGGGGGGGGGGTGTTCAGCAAAATAAGCAGATGACAGTTGATACAAGTGCAGAAGAAGTCATATTTATTGGAGGGAAATGTTCAGATAATAAGTTCAATAATGGTCGTTTGTTGAACGTATTATCTGAACATTTTCTAAAGGATAACTACTCATCAATGCAATGAGTATTTTGTATTGAAATGGCCAATGAACATTTAGTAGCAATGCTTTTGTCGGATTCGGATCATATGAGCCACAAATAATCTACAAACCCATAACATGCAGTATTACAATGGTTACAAAGGCCAAAATTAACCAAGATGCTTCAAATATGTTAGTATTCAATGTATAGAGAGCTGAGTAACCAATAATATTCACCAGCCACAACGTTAAGCGATTGCAGGGCACGCTTGGTCAATATCTACAATTTTCCATATTTTGGCTGCCACTTTGATGGGTATGTTAGACCTTCCAATGAGGTAGAATATTCGTAGGTAATGGTATGCATCACTTACATCGCCAACGTCTACTCAGTTCTTGATGAAATATGACCAATCCCAAAAGCGAATTTTGGAGAAATTATTTACCACTTTCGGTAAATTCGAATTGTTATGGATCCGAGAAGGGGCTGTGAAGAATGGAATATGTCGTTGCTCCAATGATCAGTTAACATGTGAAATACAAAAAGTAGCAAATTCAGAGGTCATTACCCGCCAGTCGAGTGACCACCGAGCACACCTTGCGCGCATGTGTGCGAGTAGGAGACTCCTGGCCCCTATTATCACTTTACGAGCTGCTTAACATCAGTGGGAACTGGACAGTTCCTAACAGCTACAACTTTGGATGCTACAACTTCGGATGGTTGGATGGATCTGTGGCCACCCCAGCCGCTGAAACAATATGTCCCAGAAATGGTACATCATGTCTAAATAATCGACATTTGGCTGGTTTATCTTCAACCGAGCAGAAACGTCTTCCAATCTTTCAATGATTTCATGGAAGCTGCAGATGCTTACCCTCATGAATATGAAGCTCACTATTGCAACTCAAAAACCAGTCGTTTTATCGGAACATTTTTGAGTCTCCATCATCGGTTTTACCAGTTGACTTATACAGCTTTGGTTACTAGGACGTAACAACTACAGATACACATATTACGATACAGCCTCTATGAAATAAAGATCAGTTACAATAAAGCACTTGCGATGTTCCAGTCCGGTGTGCAAACTCGCTGTGTACAGAGTGCCAATATAAAACTTGGCGGCCATCTTGGACGCCATTTTGGATTTTATTACCTTCCTAATCTAGAATTTGAACGAAATTTTACATTCTCACTGTCCCGGATGGTTCTGCCCTGTATGACACTATAAAATGTGTATTGTCAATGTTTTATTGGACACAACCTGCATTGGTGCATTTCAGTGGATATTTGTGAAATTGGGGTGAGGGTTAAGTTTTTGTCGATTAGTTTACCAATTGGAGATATCTAATACAGATAGGAACATCATTTTGTAGGGATTACCCTTCCATTTCCAACTTGGAAGAATTCGACAGATATGCTATATTTGCACAGAGTTGACGCACGACACTTTGTCTGAATCGCCATGAATTTTTGACGCGTCACGCTACATATTTTACCATGACGTCACGAAATCAGAACGAAAGCAAAAAAAAATGTTGAATCTGACAAAGTGTGAACATTAGGCCCATAAATTGCAAATTTGTGTTCATTCTTTCCCATTTTGATGCCCGGTCAGCCGGTTCTCTATTTCCAGTCAAATCACTGAAAATGTGTCGGTAGAGTACCCTATGAAACAGCGAAAATGTATATTTTGTCACCTATATATTTCGGCTCGGCTCCCTCTGAATTCGAAAACTACAGTAATTTCCCATAAGAAAATGATGGTCGCATAAATTTCTCCGATGTGCGACGGTCACACCCCCAGCACCGCCTAAGACAATCGGAGTGTTATCGGGTTCCAGCAGATTTAAAGTTATTCGAGAACGTAACGTGGCCTGTATCTCGAGAACGTAACGTGGCCTGTATCTCGAGAACGTAACGTGGCCTGTATCTCGAGAACGTAACGTGGCCTGTATCTCGAGAACGTAACGTGGCCTGTATCTCGAGAACGTAACGTGGCCTGTATCTGGCGATTCTTCTGACGAAGATGAGTTTGCACTAGTTAAAGGTACGGTTGGCCTTGGCCTGTGGGTATCCTGTGAAAATATTTCCACCCGTCAAAAACCGCCACAAACAGAAAGAACAACAAAATGTAGACAGACTTTGTCCGTATACAAAGAAGAAATATCGCATAAACAGTATGTTATTGTCATATATGTGACCATTGTTATGTAAACAAAAGCATAAAAAGTTACTTTTCTGGTGTTTGTTTATATTATGATGGTAAACATAAAGAGCGTTTTTTGTTGGTGAGTTCCTGATATGGAACGAATAAAGAGCGTTTATGCCATTTGTGTGTGATTATCCAGCAGCATTGTGCTGTCTTCTGTAACACAATCAGACTCTTGCTTAGGTAAAATATAGTAAATCTTTATGATAACATGCTGTTTACGTGATGGTCATGGTATATATGAACGAAACTGTATGCGTTTTAATGTTTTTCTGTTTACGGTGATTGGAACAAATATGAATATTTTCGACAACTAAGGCCTCACGTGCCTTTAAGAGTCGATACATTCGTGTGTGCCTGTAACGTGTGAACCAAGTTCACATGTATATACGGGTAATTTACGCCGACGTTCTACACGACATCGCCAATCTAAATTTATCAGAGATTACGTGACCGATTTATGACTGTTGATTCTTGAACAATGATTCAACTGACTTCTTGGGAGACGGGGGAAAAGAAAAGGCGGTTGTGCCGTGGGATACGTTTATCGTGGATGCCCTGCAGAGGGTGCCTTTGGAATCTATTTTATTTCATGAACCAATTGTTCTCTTTTCTGTTGGTCGTTTGAAATTGGCACACGCCATATTATTACATGTCATTAAAATCACACATGCATTGGAGTCTATAGATATACGAGTCCCAATCTATATATACATATACTTACTGGCGCGGGGATCGTCACCAAAATAAATAGCAATATTTGACGTCGATTACCACAAAACGTGTAACACACGCATGTTACACAATAACTACAAATTAATATATAAATTGCAGGCATTGATCAGCCATAATATATTAGGCATGCACAAAGAGTTGGTCTCGACATGTGGTCTCATTGAGGGGCCACCTCTTGAAACCTGCTATTGATACCCCACAACCAAGCCTTGAAATAGTGTGCCTGTCATTTGCAGAATGAGGTCCCCAGAGGGTGAATTTAGGAATGCTACCCCGCATAGCGGGCTAGCATCACCAAATTCACCCTACCTCGTTCTGCTGAGTTGTAAGCAGAATGAGGTCCACAGAGGGTGAATTTGGTGATGCTAGCCCGCTGTGCGGGATAGCATCACTAAATTAACCCTCTGGGGACTTCATTCTGCAAATGACAGGCACACTATTTCAAGGCTTGCCCACAACTCAGGTGCTGTTTGTATCATTGTCTAAAATTTGCATGTCACATTAACTCAACAAAAGAGCATGACAAGACAAGTCATGCATCATTGCACCATATAGTTCTAAAGCCTTTCCACAAAACATGCGAGATTGACGCATGCATTATGAATTTTCTTTAGGTGGAGTAAATCTTTGAAAAATATAACTGGGACACTTGAAATATATCCCGAAGAGATCTGTCCACATGGCAAATAGATGTCCCAGGTACACAAACTGGTATCTAAAAATTGTTTATACCAGTTCCAAATGACCTCATGTAAATATGAGGCTTTAAATCACTGAGCAATAATTTAATAGTCCGTAAGCCAATAAAACTGATGGATGTCATCTGCCAGTCACGGTGTTATTAATCTGCCGTTGTAAAATGTGTCCAATCGTAATAAAAATCACGGAAACTATTTAATTTAAATATTTGCTGTGAAACCCTGCTCTTATAATCTCACGGATGTTAAAATATACTATGAGGAATGTGGAGAACCAATTTCAGAGCAAAAACATATTTAAAAATCAAAGTTGGATCAGTAAATTTAACCTAAATTTCCTGCATTTCCTCGCGTTTGCAATGAAACTGCCTCTGATTTCACAACAGCTAATATATAGTTAGGGAGCCCGCATATGTTCCATTTACACTTTTGCGTACAAAAGGTTTGACCCCCTAAAGTTGGTACCAATAATGGAACATTCTGAAAAACCGATTTCTTAAGTTGCGCATTCCTGGGGTTTAGGGGCCGCTGAACCCCAAAAAGTGCCAAAAATCACTTCTATTTACACTTCCGCGTACATCGATGAATTTTGGTTTGATGATACTCCTAAGTGTACTGATTAAGAAAACACAACTTAAGAAAGGGATTTTCCTGGGGTTTTCAGATAAGAAAGGGGGTCCCATGCTGAACCCCAAAACGTGATTTTTCACTTTTTTTTACACTTTCGCGTACATCCATAATTTTTGGTCTCGAAGTACTTTGATATAAACTAATTATAAAAACACAACTTAAGAAGCAACTTTTCCTGGGGTTTTAAGATAAGAAGGGGGTCATCGGGTCACCACTCAAAACGTAAAAAATCACTTTTATTTACATGATTGCATTCGTCCAACGTGTGTGTATGTGCTCACACTCCTGGAACGTTGCACTATTACAACCAATACATCCCTAAATCGATACGATCAACTTAAGAAATATATATTCATGTTGTTTTCTGATAAGAACGAGACTTTTACCCCCCCCCCCCACAACCCGATCCATTTTCTAGAACTATAAGTGAGCCAGTTTTATGAAAATTATAGCGGGAAAATCTAGTAAAATGTATACCAATGTATATATTTTCGTGAAGCTAAGACATAATGACACTTTTTTGGGCCAAAATTGAAACTCACCATCCAAGATGGCCGCCAAAATGGCCGTCGGAAGTTGAAAATATGACATTTTTTCACAAATATCTTCTAGATCAATTCATGCTGTTTGGAACTGGTTGAGTAATGTAACTTTATATTGTGTTCTGTATATTAACTGATCATTGGAGCAATTAAATATGCAATTATTGGGGTCCTAACCCCTTCCGATCCCTTAAAAATTCGATTTTACAGAACGCATTACAAAATTTTACAAAAAATCACAATTGGGACTCTAGTCATATTTCAACAAGAAATGAAAAGAACATTGTAATGTAAGTGAGGCATATCATTACCTATGAATATTCCAAATCACTGGAACCATAAATCTTACCTTGGCTCAAAATGGCTGCGAAAATGGCCGCCAAAATATGGAAAATGGTAAATATTGCCCCAGGGTGTCCTGCAACCGCTTACAAGTTGTGGTTGATGTACACAATTATTGGCTAATCTGTTTTCTATACATTGCATACTAACATGTCTGATGCACCATGAATCATTTTTACTATTGTCACCACTGACATCACCAGAAATATTGGAATTTTCTCTCACAAACTTGACATAAATATCGGCAAAAATTAACTTTTCAGGGTTCGACCATTTGTTCAAGTAAAATGTAACTATCTTTGGATTGAAAGGTGTTTATTGTTTTGGTCTATCTTAAATGTGTCACACTACGGTGTTTGTAGACTAAATTGCTCAAGGTGGCTTCCAAAATGGCAACCAAATTTGTAAAAAGTTAAAAGTTAATATATCCCGAACATTATTCTCTGCGTTATCCGAAAAAGGTGGCAAATTGTGACTCACTTGGTTATTGTACGTGTTAGTTACAATGTAATTAACTGACAACTACGTTCTATTATGTTTGTCCCAGTTCCGTATGGGGCATGACAAATTCATATTAAAGTTGCAGTATGGAATTTTGCGGAGAACCTCTTTTGTGATTCTGGCCATATTATTGAAAGGAAATGGGCAGAACTTTGAGACGGAACTGAGCTGGACCATGATATGTGGGTATTCTGGCCCATTATGATAAAAATTTATCAACTGGATACAGGGTGGAAGCCAAGATGGCAGCCAGGGAGTTACTCTATGATCATAGATGAGGGTAATAGATAATACAGGGAGTTATTGTATGGTCATGAATAATGTGTGGGTATATAGGGAGTGCCCTGTTGGTAACGGTGGGACGTATATTTATATATGTTGTGGATGTGTTATCATTGGTGGTGTATGGGGAGTAGATTTATTATCATGGATGGTGTGTATGAGTATGGCAAGTATGGAACTTATGAGTGGTCGTATGTGCGGATATTGGTATATCTGGAAGGGCTCACCATTGGTGATGTGCATATGTATACCTGGTTTGACTCTATGGTCATGGGTATGGCGAATATGTATACATGTAGTGGCTGTATGGTCCATGGTGAGGTGAATATGTATACAATGAGTGACTGTATTATCGTGAATGTAGTGAATATGTATACATAGAGTGACTATATGGTCATGTGTCGGGTGTAGGTGTATACCTGGTGTTCATGCATGGTGACTCGTGGCCGTATCGTCATTTGTGGTATAAGCTGTATAAGTATGGCTGTATGATCAGGTGTACTAGTACATGTACATGTATAAAGTGGGTGACTATGTTGTCATTTGTGTGGTGTTTATGTACATATAGAGTGACTGGGGTAATGGGTGGGTTGTACATGTGTACCTTGGGTGGCTATCGCTTTCCACAATAACTCAAGGATATGTTAATCAATAGAGAGGTTATGTCATATCGTGGAAAGCGATAGACACCCATTATCACACAGTCATTACATATATACATAAACACCAGAGACATAACCATATAGTGACCCACTGTATACATGTACACCTGACACATGACCACGAATGACCATACAGCCACGCGTCACAATGCAGGCACACCGGGTATACTCCTAAACATGACCCATAACCATATAGTCACTCCTTCTATACCCATTCATCTCACCATTTGCCATAAGGTCATCCCCTGTTACATATTCTCCAAACGCATGGTCAAATAGTCAATCAATATATACATCAACACCACAACAATGACCATAAAGTCACTCCGGTATACATATGCACATCACCAATGGCCATATAGCCACTCGCTTCATACACATACCCTCACCCATGTTACCTGGTATACTCCTTCACCTGACCTATGGCCATATAGTCACCCCGTGTGTACCTATTCAAAACATTCATACACGATCATGGTCAATCCTTGTATACATATTCACCTCAACATTGGCCATGTCAATCCCTGGATCCCTATTTGTCACACCATAGCCGAATAGCCACTCAAGATATACTAATACTCCCAGCCATGTCAGTATAGTCACTCCATGTATGCATATGCACCTCACCCATGGCCATATAGCCACTCGCTATATACACATATCCCTCGCCCATGACAATAAAGCAACACGTGTGTATACTGGTATAACCTACACATGACGATACCGACACGAGTCACCAAACAGGAACACCAGGTACATGTATACTCATACGCCTGTCACCCCCTGTATATATGATCATTACAGTTATGATCATACAGTCACTACTTGTATACCTACATGTACTCATATCACCATTAACCATACAGTCACTACCTGTATACCTATTCGACACACATAGTCATACAACCACTCGATACACATATGCAGCCCACCCTAGACCATAGATTCACTCCAGGTATACATGTAAACCTCACTAATGGCCATTCAGCCCTTCCAAATATACAAAAAACCGCGCATACGACCACTCAAACAACCCATACTTACATATACACCTCACACATGACAATTCAGCAATTCACTGTATAATCATAAACGCCATCCATGATAATACGGCTAAGCCCTATACACCCACCAATGATAATACATCCACGAGATATATAAATATACATCCCACCCGTTACCACAAGGACACTCCCTATGTACCCACACGCTCGACAATATCCACCCAGCTTACTCCATGTATTCAAATTCAATCATGACTGTACAGCCATTCCATGTATACCTACACACATTACCCGTAACCATAAAATCACTACCTATTTATCCACACACCCCATCTATGATCATACAGACAACACATGTACATCCCATAAATGACCTTACATTCACTCCATATATACATAATCAACACATAGATGACCATGTAGCTATATCCATACACCACACCAATGACCATACAGGCACACGTGGTGCACCCGTACTGGATATACACAATCATACACCATACAGTCACTCCATGCATACCGATTCACCTCACATCTGACCATGATCTCTCCCTGTATACCTAGATGCATCTTACCATGGACAACCCACTCATAACCATATAGTCACTCATTGTATACCTACTCACATCAGTCATGACATACAATAACTCCCTGTATACCTATTCACCTCACATATGATCACAGAGTAACTCCCTGGCTACGATCTTGGCATCCACACTGTATCCTGTTGACATTTGTTTATCATAATGGACCAGAATAGCCAAGATTATGGTCCATCTCAGTTCTGTCTCAAAGTTCTGCCCATTTCCTTTCAATAAATATGGCCAAAATCACAAAAGAGGTTCTCGGCAAAATTACATACATTAAAATGAATTTGTCATCCCCCAAACGGAACTGGGACAACTGGGAATGGAACATGTAGTTGTCAGTTAATTAACTAACACGTATAATAACCAAGTGAGTCACAATTTGCTACCTTTTCGGACAATGCAGAGAATGTTCGGGATAAAAAATTAGCATTTTACAAATTTGGTTGCCATTTTGGAAGCCATCTTGAGCAATTTGGTCTATAAACACCGTAGTGTGACACATTTAAGATAGACCAAAACAATAAACTCCTTTCAATCCAAAGATAGTTATATTTTACCTGAAAAAATGGTCCAAACCTGAAAACTGAATGTTTGCCAATATTTATGTCAAGTTTGTGAGAGAAAAGTCCAATATTTTTGACGATGTCAGTGGTGAAAATAGTAACAATTAACCATGGTGCATCAGACATGTTAGTATTCAATGTATAGAATGCAGAATAGCCAATTTTATACATCAACACAACTTGTAAGCGATTGCAGGACACGCTGGTGTAATATTTACCATTTTCCATATTTTGGCGGCCATATTGGCAGCCATTTTGGTCCAAAGTAAGAATTTTGGTTCCAGTGATTTGGAATATTCATAGGTAATGATATGCCTCACTTACATTACAAAGTTCTGTTAATTTCTTGTTGAAATATGACTAGAATCCCAATTGTGATTTTTTGTGAAATTTTATACCGCATTCTGTACAATCGAATTTTTAAGGGATTGGAAGGGGTTAGGAGCCCAATAATTGCATATTTAATTGCTCCAATGATCAGTTAATATACAGAACACAAAATGAAGTTGCATTACTCAACCAGTTCCAAACAGCATGAATTGATCTAGAAGATATTTGTGAAAAAATGTCATATTTTCAACTTCCGGTGGCCATTTTGTCGGCCATCGTTGATGGTGAGTTTCAATTTTGGCCCAAAAAAGTGTCATTATGTCTTAGCTTCACGAAAATATATACATTTGTGTACATTTTACCAGATTTTCCCGCTATAATTTTCATAAAACTGGCTCACTTATAGTTCTAGAAAATGGATCGGTTGTGGGGGGGGGGGGGGGGGGGGGTAACAAGTCTCGTTCTTATCAGAAAACGACATGAATATATATTTCTTAAGTTGATCGTATCGATTTAGGGATGTATTGGTTGTAATAGTGCAACGTTCCAGGGGTGTACCCACATACACACACGTTGGACGAATGCAATCATGTAAATAAAAGTGATTTTTTACGTTTTGAGGGGTGACCCGATGACCCCCTTCTTATCTTAAAACCCCAGGAAAAGTTGCTTCTTAAGTTGTGTTTTTATAATTAGTATATATCAAAGTACTTTGAGACCAAAAATTATGGATGTACGCGAAAGTGTAAAAAAAAGTGAAAAATCACGTTTTGGGGTTCAGCATGGGACCCCCTTTCTTATCTGAAAACCCCAGGAAAATCCCTTTCTTAAGTTGTGTTTTCTTAATCAGTACACTTAGGAGTATCATCAAACCAAAATTCATCGATGTACGCGGAAGTGTAAATAGAAGTGATTTTTGGCACTTTTTGGGGTTCAGCCCAGGAATGCGCAACTTAAGAAATCGGTTTTTCAGAATGTTCCATTATTGGTACCAACTTTAGGGGGTCAAACCTTTTGTATGCAAAAGTGTAAATGGAACATATGCGGGCTCCCTAACTATATAAGTGGTCTCTTGTACAGCCAGAGTAAAACTCAAGAATTAGTATAAACGTTTCTATTGTTTTCTTTTGCTCAGAAAATAATGTGCCAAAAAGAATATATAAATACGGTGAATATATATTTCCCTCAACATTCCACGAGTGTGTTCCAATCACCCCGCATACCAATAAACTTACACTGGACTGTATTGAACTAAACATTGCACGAGATTTTATATATATTTATTTTATTATCATTATTATTTTTGTATGCATGTATTTGTTATGTAACCCTTGCATGTCATACTTCGTGTTGTCTGATTTGTAAATATTACCAGTCGCTCTCCAAACTTGGAGGTCAATAAATAAATAAATATGTCTGCCGTCATTCCTTGCAACCATGAGGGGTCTATGTTAATTTGATTCAGCTTCTATTCTATCCATAAAAGTGTTACCTAGCTTCAAACAATTCTGCAATCTTTAATTCGGTATGGCGCAGTTATCGGATCCTTATAACAACTCATGTGTTGCTTTGGTTTTGTTTGCTTTGCTGGTTGGGATCTAACGTTGTTTCAGTCGTCAGGCTATATATCGATGTTGTCTGTGACTGTTAACGATTGGAGCAATGACCGAACAGATGGTTAAATTCACCAGTGGGGGGGGGGGGGGGGGGGGGGGTTCCGGGCACGTATGCCGAGGTGGGTGGGTGGTCGATGGGACCAACAAACAGTTATTGCCGCAACTCATATTGTTTCCCTGCAAGTCTTTTTGACTGCTTTTGCAATGCGTTGGCTTAAACACCTTAGAATATCAATATTGACATAAATGAAAAATTTCAAGATGATCAGACAAACAGTATAGCCTGTAGCCCATTCTAATGGATTAAATTTTGAAATCCAAGACGGCCGAATGATCCCAAAATGACTCGTTCCTATGTACATGGCAATGTTAACATCCATGACAAATATTATGCACAAGAAATGTGCCTGAACATTTTTTCCGACCCCCCCCCCCCTGAATTCACCGGGAAATTACTAAACTATACGTTGAAACTAAAGTCGCCGGTAAAGCAACTTACAAATTTGCCCTGCTACACGTATCATATTACATACATTGTGACCGGATCGGGGAAAAAACGCGCTTATCTAGATTTGAACCAGCTTCACGATTGCTGGACGAATCATTTTGACTAATTCGCCATGCAGCTTACCAACTGATTCACCGGGGGTCCAAATCACATGTGCCATATACATGTAGCTGTATGTAGTACGGTTTTCCTATAGATCTGTTTCTGAATATGATACAATTAACATGGAATAATTAAGCAACCAGTTCCCTCATAATCTTTAGGAAATATAGATGAAGACTTGATTGTACGGAAGTATTCAACCCTGTGTACTGTTGTAAAACATTTCTCTAGTGGGAAAATTGAGTCTTTGAAGTATATATACAATTGTTATTAATTTCGGTGATACTAAGTAAGATAATATAGTTACGAAAAATCAACAAGAATGGTTTTGGTGAATTTTTGCCAAGATTTTCCCTGAAAAAATACAGGCCAAAAATAGATAATTTTATGAATTGAGCTATTTTTACGCGATTTCAACATGATGTATATTGCTTATCGAACGCGCAATGTGGTATGACCACATCTTTTAAGTTTAACATAACATAGGTTCTATTGCAGTTCGATTTCGACATTTTCTGAAAACTAAAAACAAATTTGATTTTTTAGGGGGTACGGTAAATTGCTGTTGCGGTATAGCAGTAAATACCATGTAAAGAACCATGATTGCCTGGAAATAGAACCGTAACACTCATAAGTTGTGATTATGAGAGAGAGAGAGGGAGAGAGAGAGAGCGATAGCGAGAGAGAGAGAGAGAGAGAGAGATAGAGAGTACTATATATGTGGGACAAGAGAGGGCACCAAATGAGTAGCTCTGGTTCGATCTCATGTTTGATTATTCGCGATTTCTACGAAAAAGTATTTTCGACAATTTTTGGAGGGTGTTGTAAATTTACTCCCTCCAATGGGACCGATATAGAACTTTCCCCATTAATGTCATATATCCCGTTGAAGGGAAGAGCGTATATATTCAAGTATTGTTATGTATGTGGTGATTGAATATATCGAATGTGACCACGGCGATTAAAAGAAAACGCTCGAATATTTTCGAACAAATTATATACCTATTTTTCAACCATTGGTGAAATTAATATATTGTTGGAAGCAAATTTAATAAAAACGTGATTTTACTCGATTTTACGGACAAAAATGCGCTTGAAAATGTTGCCACGCCGAAAGTTTGTTGTACACGATATTTTCCAAGTGCGGAATATAACAAAAAATTGAAACACATTGGTCCCAACTTGTTCTACCCAACCACGGTGTCATGTCACATTTTGGATCAAAGCCGCTCTACTATTGATTCGTGAGCACCAAAAGATTCACATTTAATGTCCAATTAAGCACTATATATATGCTTTGTTGTGCAACACTGATATAGAATGATCTCTAATATATATATATTAGATTATTACATGGTATAAATTTTCTTTTGTTGACATGTCTACTATCACAGTTGTGTTGCGAGGTGAACAACAAAGTACGATATACAGTTTTCGAAGCAGATCATACTAAGAAACCTGAATTGGTGATATAATTGACATTCAAATCGGGTTGTTGGGCCATGTTCATGGATATTTAGTGATCATAGACCATGAACCATACGTTATTATTATATCGAATCAGTCGTCAAATAAGAACGGATCAGTCCGGAATGCATATTCCTTGTTGAGTTTCTCAAACCCAAATGATGTTTCTTTTATCAAAAAAACTTACCATCTTATGCCATTTAATAGTCACAACCGTCGGTTTCACTTGCAAAGACAACCGTGGGAATTTTATTGATTGGTAAGTTATTATTTTAAGAATGTCATGTATATGAAGTTATTGAATATTACCGAATTGGCTGTCTTGTGCTCTATTATCGACGCGGAAGTTTACACACTTACAAATGTATGGAACTAGTGCACCATGGCTGGCAAGATTATTGCCCTAAAGGGGTTCCGTTCACTAAATCCGGTCATTTATGGGACCATCTCCTTTTATACTCAACAGAATATATGCAATAAATGAAAGAATTGAGCCATGGATTAGTGCAAAAATACACTCGTGTGTTCTATCAATGATGCAAATAAAATGGTAATTATAATGAAAATGAATTTATGGCTCGAGTAAAATTCATTTTCATTTATAATTACCATTTTATTTGCATCGTTCATAGAACACACTAGTGTATTTTGCACCAATCCGTGGCTCAAATTCATTCATTTATGGCATATATTCTGTTGAGTATAAAAAGGAGATGGTCCCATAAATGGCCGGATTTGGTGCACATTACCCCTTTAACACAATGCATAACGACATACATTGATATATCCCATATCTATAATATTCAGTCTGAGCTTTATTTTATTCTTTTCCTTGTACTTATCACATATCACATATATATTAAATATATAAACTATAATTATATTTTATCTTATTATATTGCTATATACACGTTATCCCAATTGTATACATACATGAAGTATGCGTAGCATAGTTGTCTCATGTTGACCTGTTACATAGAATAAAATTCATCTAATCTAAAAGACATAGCTACACTCATTCAGATAAAATTGCAGGCATAACTTCGACATGATAGGTGTTAATGAAACTTGCTTATCTGATTACCCACCAATCAACCTCTTAAAATTAAATGGATATGGGTGAAAATATCAAAAAGACTATTTTTCGGTTCTGTCACTGTGAAAAAAATTCTCCCAGCTGGAATTTCATTATTGTTGCCATGGCAACATTCCAGGTATCACAGGTGCTGAATTTTATGTCAGTCCTGTGACCACTCTTTATGAAGCCAACGAGAAACACAAATCTATTACAATCAAATGCATGCTCTCAATGTTGAAACAATTAAACACTTAATGATGAGGAATTTAAATAATTATGGTGCTAATTCCACATGACAGACCTTCTGAATATGGCTGGGCCTGCTATTGTCCCTCATATCTTATGTTGCATTACCCTCTTAAAATGGCTGATTCATGGCTTCAATGTTTGTGTTTTAAAAATATTATTTAAGGCAGTACCAATTAACATGTATAATTCCAGTTAGATACGCAGTTTGCGTTTTTTAGTTTGAATTATCATACCGTTATATGGTAACATGACTGACATGTTAGTAGCAGTACTGACACAACAATGTCAGCCCTGTTACCATTCATCAGGAACTCAATAGGCAACCTGAATTACCGCTCTTAATTCCACAGCCTTAACATTTTGAAAGATCAATCTTTGAGGCGTTTTACTAGGGAAATATAAATTTTTAGAAGTGGTTTCTCACATTAATGACCCTCTGCTATTGGTTGGGGCTGTATGATATATGTTATCTTTTATCATAGTTTGTATCATCCACTAAAAGATGTTGCAACATATATTGAAATATTTCTGTCGTAAAATCATCTACACGACAATGCCTTTTTACAGTTAGATATGCAATTGGTGTTATTTAATAATATGGCTGATCAACTATGGTAACAGGAGTGTCATGTTGGTAACAGAGTCCTTTTTTGCATATTTAACAATTTGGAAATATATTTACGACAAAGACTTCGGCCACTATTTGTACATTTTATTCATATTTTTATCCAAAAAAAACAAAACCTGCGTAGCTATTAAATCCACACTTCGGAGTGTCAGTGAGAGGACCAAGATGACCAAAAAATGTCACTTCATCAATATTTTAATAGTTGAATATACGTATGTCTCACATCCAAAGACATGCGTATAACTATAAACTACACAGACCTGAAAGACGTAAAAAATATGAGATTAAAAAGGACCAAATTGTAAGGTTTCGCTCGAAATGGGATCCATTTGTATAAATAAATGCAGTAGGAATCCAGCTGGCGGCATTCGTTACGCCTACACTGGAATCAACTTGGTCATGACTCCAGAGTTAGTCACTTAGTGTATGGCACTAAACATCAGAATCAGGTGTGCAAACAAGTGGGTTGGCAGCCCCAAACCAGGGAGGTCGCGTTCACATCAATAGTTTGCAAGCAAGAAATATTGTCAGTCCTGTTGCCACTCAGTCAGTCATGTTACTTGTCCTTGGTAACATAACTGACGGTAACAGCACTGACGCCTTCAGTTTTTTCATCATTCTACTGGCAGAAGTAAAACAATTCTGAGTAAAGTGTCACCACTTTTCTGAAAGCTTCCAAGTATATACAAAGAATATATGATATCCTGTGTCATATATATATTCTTCCCTGTCAGAATGTGGCAACATGACTGACATTTATTCGACATACTCAACACAAATGTATCTTTTTCGTCTTCACTTCGAAAACAAATACCAATTCAAACTGGCAGCCATTAAACTTCCAAGGTCAATGAATGACCTTCATTCACACAGCCACTTGGTGGTTATTCACAAAATAGGGTGGTTCCTCTTGCATCGTAATCCTTATTATATACTTGGTAACATGACTTACAGAAAATCCATTACAACAAAAACACAACAAATTTGATTTTTTTTTTCGAGCTTCATTGTTGAACTGAATCAAAACTTATTTTTGGCAAAGGAAAATTCCAGGTCAAACCCTATTAATTCAAAGGGACGGGCGGCCTTCGCGTTGTAGGTCATAATTTATAAATAAGGTTTATCAAATTATGATAATTTCCTCACGAATATAGTAATAGTATAAAATGATGATGCGATATTATTCACAAAATACGCTTTATGTCAGAGGAAATGCAAGTCGAGTGTTGTTTAGTTTCTCGCAAAAAGCACGATGCATTGTTTATAAGCAGACTCACGATATTGCGTCATTCCTTATTTAGATTCTCACAATACTATCATCGTAAATTCTTTATTTGGTGTGTGAGGTAATTACCATAGGTTATGAGAAAATACTAACTGGATTGAGAAATATTCTTTGCAGGAACAATTATATTATGTACACGTTTTCTGTCTGATCATTTCCCAATCATGAAGTAACGTGGATTAGCTGGATTTTGAACTGACGACGGTTAGTATGGGGTCGATTGAAATAAAATTTGGTGTGATTTGAATGCGATTGTTGATGGCGCCAATAATTTGATCTTCGCCTTCAACAGCGCAACGGAACATATTCAATGGAATGTATTTCCGACTGTTTGTCTATAAACATATGGTTCTGTAACGTTTTTTGATGTTTGTTTACGTAACAAACGTGACAATAACATGCAATATACGCGCTAGTTATGATTGGTATGAGAACACATTAGGTCTATTATATAATACTAGCCGATGAGCCCGACGTTGTCCGGGCTATTCAAAAGCCAAATGTCAAGTCGATAGCTCCACCCATTTCCGAGATCTGTCCGGGGCAAGATACATTCACACACCAAATTTCAAGTCGATAGCTCCACTCGTTTCGGAGATCTGGCCTGCGCATGCGCGAAGCTTGCGTCGCGCGGGCTCGGCGACCAGATAAAATTCGTATCCGGGGCAAGATACATTCACATAGCAAATTTCAAGTCGATAGCTCCACCCGTTTCCGAGATCTCGTCTGCTCATGCACGAAGCTGGCGTCGCACGGGCTCGGCGACCCGATAAAATTCGTATCCGGGGCAAGATACATTCACATAGCAAATTTCAAGTCGATAGCTACACACGTTTCCGAGATCTCGTCTGCGCATGCGCTACACGGGCGCCGCACGGGCTCGCCAATACGACAACGACGACCGCCTGGTCAAACTACACACACGTACCAAGTTTCGTCCCGATCGGTCGAGAATCGTAGATTTGTATAAATGACAGACAGACAAACAGACAGACAGACAGAGGTCTTCAAAAATATATATGAGATGATTTCTGTTTATGACTGTTTCGTGGATGTGACTATTTTAACAGTCGTACATAAGTCAAAGTTACCCAGTGGATGGGGTGGAGGTTGGGTCGCACTTTAACATAGCTGTTTCGGTTAATATCTGAGTATTTATTATTTAGTCAATTTTACCATTCCCCTTCGATTAAAATCTGGATACTAATTTTGAAATGTAATCTAGCACCGCGTGAATACTAATCGCTATCTAATCGTGAACCCCGATTATATATTATTGTATATCTAATCACTTGCGTAATGGCTGGGATTTAACTTATAACAACGGCCGGGCAACCCGGTTTCGACTTGGAATCCAGGGATGCCTCTCTCAGCGAGACGTACGTGTGCTCTCCTCAACAGGAAACTGTTTGTATCTAATACTTGGAATACTGGCTGCATATTGAGTCGTCAACTCAACCAAAAGTTTCAAAGAGAATGTCTTTTACAGGTTTGTTGCATATAAAGTTCCAAAATTGGGTGACCATGCTGGCGATTTCAAAAAGGGAGTTGGTTTCTTCTATCTTGATCAGAATAATCCCACATGGACCCGACCAAACAAGCCAATTAACGAGTCACAGCAAGCCATCTATAATACACTGCAGCAGATTTATGATGCAAAAACATCTAAACCGGTAAGTAAGTCAATTAGTTAGTATTTTATTACTGAATGGATTCTTATATATAGACAATAGCTAACTGTCTTCAGTGACAAACAAAGTTTCTCGTCGATTGAGATGCGGAGGACATTTTCACGAGACGAAAATAATCATCGCATCTCACGAGAGGACAAACTTCGTTCGTCGCTGCGGACAGTTAACTATTGTGTTTATTATATTTTCCACAACAGTTTGTTACGACCAAACTACAATAAGACATTTATAAAAGGTTCAGTTAAAATGACGCACAATTACACTATCTCCATATAAGATAAATGACGTTATTCATTCATTGGTTTTAATGAACGTGACTCAGAAATTGCTCGCGAGCTTGGAATAAACAGTCCGTCATTGATTGGGGTATGACATACCCATGGGAGAAGGTTAAACCGCTGGGAGTTGGATCAACCCCTGTGAGTAGGATAAATTCCACGGAGAAGGATAAACCCATTGAGGTAGGATAAATTCGTGGGAGTAGGATAAATTCCATGGAGCAGGATAAACCCTTGGTAGTATTATAAACACATGGGAGTAGGATAAACCCATGGGAGTTGGATAAACACATGGGAGTATGATAAACACGTGGGAGTAGGACAAATCCCTGAAGGGAAGATGAAAATTGGCGCTTCCGGGAGTGGAATACAATTTCCATGTTGGCAGAAACAGTTAAGGAAACTATAATAAACAACGTTCACCAAGTTAATCATGGGTATTCACTGAGTTCAACATGGATATTCACTAAGTTCATCATGGATATTCACTAAGTTCAACATCGATATACCGTAAGTTAATCATGGGTATTCACTGAGTTCAATATGGATATTCACTAAGTTCATCATGGACATTCACTAAGTTCACCATTGATATTCACTAAGTTCATCATGGATATTCACTAAGTTCAACATGGATATACCGTAAGTTAATCATGGGTATTCACTGAGTTCATCATGGATATTCTATAAGTTCATCATGGATATTCACTAAGTTCGTCATTGATATTCACTAAGTTCATCATTGATATACAATAAGTTCATCATGAATATTCACTAAGTTCAACATGGATATACCGTAAGTTAATCATGGATATTCACTAAGTTCATCATGGATATTCTATAAGTTCATCATGGATATTCACTAAGTTCAACATGGATATTCAATAAGTTCATCATGGATATTCACTCAGTTCATCATGGATATACCGTAAGTTCATCATGGATATTCTATAAGTTCATCATGGATATTCACTAAGTTCAACATGGATATTCAATAAGTTCATCATGGATATTCACTAAGTTCAACATGGATATACCGTAAGTTCATCATGGATATTCACTAATTTCATACTGGATATTCACTAAGTTCATCAAGGATATTCACTAAGTTCATTATGGATATTAACTAAGTTCATCATGTATATGCACTAAGTTCAAGGTGGATATACCGTAAGTTAATCATGGGTATTCACTGAGTTCAACATGGATATTCACTAAGTTCATCATGGATATTCATTAAATTCATTATGGATATTCACTAAGTTCAACATGGATATTCACCAAGTTTATCGTGGATATACCGTAAGTTAATCATGGATATTCACTAAGTTCATCGTGGATATTAAAAAAAATCATTATGGATATTCACTAAGTTCATCATGGATATACCGTAAGTTAATCATGGGTATTCACTGAGTTCAACATGGATATTCACTAAGTTTAGCATGGATATTCACTAAGTTCATACTGGATATTCACTAAGTTCATACTGGATATTCACTAAGTTCATTATGGATATTAACTAAGTTCATAGTGGATATTCACTAAGTTCATCATATCTATTCACTAAGTTCATTATGTATATTCACTAAGTTGACAATTAATATTCACTAAGTTCACCATGTACATTCACTAAGTTGAAAATTAATATTCACTAAGTTCACCATGGATATTCACTAAATGCACCTTGGCTATTCACTAAATTCATCATGGAAATTCAGTAAATTAATCATGGAATATGGATATTCACTAAGTTCATCACGGATATTCAGTAAGTTCATCATGAATATTCAGTAAGTTCATCGTGGATATTCACTAAGTTGACAATGGATATTCACTAAGTTGACAATGGATATTCACTAAGTTGACAATGGATATTCACTAAGTTCATCATGGATATTCACTAATTTCGTATGGCTATCAGCACAAATCCGGCGGAGAAACACTCTAAAGATTTATTTGTAGGAATCGTTTTACTACTATATTCAACAAGCAGCATTATTCAAGGGTCACGCAGACCAGAACAATATTTTGGCAAACTGTTTGGCCATTTCCATTTCTTAATTTGTTGGGACAATTTCCAGATGATTTTGACAGCTTTAATAACTAGAATATATAGGACCATTCACCATTGGTGCAAAAACATTTGTTGCAAACAGCAAACATATATTGATGGTCATATTTCATTGAAATTGTAATTGGAGGCTTATGTAGTGTCATTGGAGTGGTTAACTTATGTTAGTCCATGACAATGATTTGCGCACAAGGCAACGTTTGCCTATTTTTATTTAATATTTTGACTTCCCATTTTCAGCGAACAGATTATATGTTTGCCATGTACAACGATCAACCGGGCGGGCAAAGTCGTGGACACACTAAAGGTGAGAAAGTGAATGTATTTTAGACACTTTTCATACGAACTTGTTTGAGTTATTGTTTTTGGTCATGTTTTTGTTGGTCTGTCGGCGCGATTGGTATCTATCGATGGATATAATTCATAGACAAATTACGGAAATTTTGAATGATATTCAGCTTCAAACATATTCCGATATAAAATATGTAGTTCTTATAGGCATGTTTAATCGGTCAACATATGAACATTGTTTTCTTCATATTGACTGTCCACGTGTAAATATCATTCGCCTTTAATTTCATTCCAACCTTTCGTAAGATATGTAACTAATTAACACATCCCTCTTGTTTTCCCTATGGTTTGCTATAAACTCAGTAGTCGTACTATATTTCGCTCAGTTCTAAATTCGCGAAAAATAGTACTGTGCAAATTTAAATATGAGTAAGATATTTGATTGTTAAAGTGAATAACCGGGATATTGTGCGGTCTAGACTAGATAGAAGTGTACCATCAAGAAAACATGACCTACATGTGTATAAGTATCATAAGATACAAAGTTTTGTACGATATATTCATCCGCAAGATTTCGCTAGCCAGAGGCCCATAACCCGATAGGGTGCCACAGATCATCTGACCCGGAGAACTATAATCTATTCAACAATACGAATAATCACAACTGATTAAAGAAAGCATGGCCATTCGACGGAAGAAACACGGGACTGACTTACATAAATTGGAAATTCGGATCAGAAGTGTACACAATCTTGAGAAGATTTGACTGGAAATTAAAAGTGGAATCAATCATATATATATGGTGACAGTTTGGACCATGTTGTTAAACCAAAGCTTCATCATAGCCAGTAACACAAATTAATTAGATGATATAGAGGATCTCCAACGAGTTATGAAGATCTTGCATAGCACATGAAAAAAACACTAAAGCTTTATGCCTTTTTAACAAATCAAAAGAGAAGCTGCAAAATGCATACATTTGCAGGGTTGGCTAAGACGCTTCACATCCGTATGAGTATTGCGCGCTACGGGACTGACAACGGAAATTATATTCCCCATATTTGCCGCTTTGTTGTTGTGTTTATTTTCGTTAGTGCAACGACTTTTGACAATATTTTAACTTTACGGGTCAGACGCACGTTTGGCCAAAATATTACTGTAATCGTTGAAAACATCACTGTTGTATTAGCCAGAAACAACAATGGAAAAAAGAAAAAATGCATAGCAACAAAATATCAGATAGCTCAGCATTATATATAGAATGTGTCGGTGAATTGTTATAGTATGCTGGAGGTGTGGTTTCCATTAAAAAACACTTTGGTTTGATAAATGTGTGAAATATGGGGAAAATAACATGTGTTTAGGTACCGAGAACTTTTAAATAACTAAAAAATATTTGACCAAAGAATTGACCATGGTGTGCTATGGTATCTGGTTTACACGAGAAGAGCCATGTTTTGTTCGTAAAATGAGCTGCTTTGCCATCAGAGACGGATTCCAAGATGACGACAATCTGCACTATCAATGGCCGCCATTGAAAACGTAAGTCAAAATTTATTCTCTTCGTTTGCTGACAAAAAAGGCAAATATCACTATATGCGTACCCTATCAGCACCCGATCTCAAATGGGTTATCTGAATAACTATCAGGAGATATCATATTAACATTATTGACTTCCAGTCTAACTACATTTATAGATAAATAAGATGAAAACATTTGATGGAAATTTAAAGTAAAAATAAAATTTCGCCCATCTATCGAAAATAATTGCGACAATAATATTAAAACGACATAATTCATCTCTTAAAAGTATCAACATTGCAGATAGTTAGTAATTTTTAGGTTTTGTTATATTATTTTTCCGTATAAAATACGGGGAACTATATATTACGGCACACTAAAGTGAGTTATGAAACCATTTCCGGTAATTTCGGAGAATCTAAAACCGAAAGTTGATTTTCACTTCAAATTTATGAACTTAGGCATTGCCTAATGTCCTATCGCTCTCAATGGCGACCCATATTTAAGGAATAGTAATTAGGAACGTGTCAGCACTGGTGGTACCAACGATCGCATGAATGATTTTGTGCTTGGTGTAAGTTTGATAAAATTTCGAAGACTTATAATATTTGTTTACAAAATGGCTGACCGACGACAATTTCAACCACTCTGACATTTTTTAACAAGAACACTCACAACACACAACGTTTGTAACGCTAGTCATATATATGTTATTTTTATCATTATACTCATGGTTGCCACGTATTTTTTCTTAGGCCATTTCTCATAAAAAAATGTAATCCTGCTGCCAAGTTCTGGTCACATGCTATTTTGTTTTGCTGACCAGAGTGGACACACCACAGTATTTTTACAATTTGGAGGAGTAACGTCTAGATGTTTTGTCCTATTTTGGTTGTAATCAAATTATAACAGTTAATTTTATAGTCCTATCAAGTGCTTAATTTAGGCTGAAAGTGAAATTAATAATTCTAATATTAATAGTGTCAGAATGATCTACTCAGATCACATGGCAATTTCACTCTGACTCTGTCTCAATGCCAGATATTAAATAATACATGTGATCGTTGGGAATGTTCTCCAAATTAATAATCATGTTGACACTATTACCAGGGACTCGAATGACATGATAATATTCAACTATAGTAGTTGAATATGTATATGTATTATCGTTTCATGGATCTTCAAAACGAGGGAAATAATCCAACAATAAATGCCATATATGTGGCTTACTAGATCATGCCATGAATCGCTATGTATGGGCACGGAGTAGAGATTAAGAACATGGTCTAATTCCACACAAATGAGTCACGTTGCACGAATCAAATGTTATCTGAAGCCTGTTCATTTACTGTATTATTGTTACACTTCAATATGGCTGCATGATCAAGGGTCTCATAATTTATGCATAAAATAGGAAGAAAATTGGTTCGATATCGTCATATTTAACTATTTGTATTTAGTCAAATTTAGGATGTGCCACACCTGGTTATCATTTTACAGGTACTTGGCTTGCATGTACATGATCAACATATTGTGAACAGGTAGTGAAAGAGCTACAATTCATTGACTGGTATAATATGCATATGCATGCTGTAGTATTATTTATACCCCCCCTAAATTTGGTCCAAACAGTTGGAAATAAATATAAGTCTGACCAAACATTAATAGTTGGAAATTTCACAATAATTATATGTAGATATTGTTCTTATAGTTTAATTTTCCAACCAGTTATGGCGCGTCCACATGAACCTGCAAGAAAATATCTGCAATAAAATATCAGGTACAATTATACCCTGACATTTTCTTGCTGGAAAGATTAAGCGTTGATTGAGCTCAATCAGAACAGTATTAGTCGTGCTGGTTCAAGTGAACTGCGTCCGGTAAACAACCTGTAGTCCATATTGGCAATGCATAACATTATGTCATTTCCAACTGTTGACATGTATTACCGTAGAGTCGATGGGATGATGGTATGTTACGGTACCAAACATACAGGGCTGCATGTGGGGACATGGGAACCCCCACCCCACCTATGGTCAAATTGTTCACCAGTTGGAAATTTCATATCTGACACACTATTAAATCGACAATGGGTTGAAATTGTCTGAATTTCCAACCAGTAATGTATGTGAAAGTTGTTGTTTTTGACCAATATTTGCATATCTTCCTACTTTTGGTCAAAATATTGGTTTGAAATTTCCTCTAGGTCCCTCCCCAGTGTCCAGTCAAAATTCAAGTTAAAACACAAGGCATGTGAGGTACCAGGTGGGAAATTCAAATGCGAGGAAGGGGTGCAAATTGAATTATGTGATCTTGGTAGCTTGGCCTGCGCCAAGGTTGGGCTTATTGTTGGAATTGAGATCAATGGTAACGTTTGGTCGATTCACAATGTGTAATTTGTAATAGACTGAACCAAGCGAGACAACTCCCCGCGACGTAACATAACATAAGAAATGTACCATGAAAGTTCGTACGCTTTCTGGCGCTGGTTCAATTGAGGGGGATGAGGGTGCAGTTGGAAATCCCACATTGACATCTTCCGTCAACGGAAACTCAGTATATATATATACACATATCCATATAATACTTCAGCGGTTCTGTCAATCCATCTAAAATGGAACTACGAAGACAGTTGTTGAAACAGGCGATACTATTGATGGATCACAACTCGAGTGCGTGAACAGTTACCATCGTATCCCTTAGAGATTATTTAACGGATACCGATGACCACCAATCAAGGTGAACACATATCGCACACAGGCGATAACATACCAGTTCACTGCCTCCATCGGATATTTTTATGTATTATTTTGTTCATTGGTCAAGTAATTATAAGTCACATTGGGCATACCTGATATTTTCTTGCTCGTGGACGCGCCATTATTAGTGGGAATTTGGTTTTTTTCCCGGCCAATAATCACATAGTTTCATATCTTTGACCCAAATCTTGAACTGAAATGGCCATCAGTTGGAAATTTTCAACTTTAGGGGAGGGGGAGTGTAATATTGGAAATTTCCTGGAAACTTTGAGATATCAGTTAGAAAATTATAACCAAAGGTAGAGGGGTGCAAATATTGTATTTTGCAAACTTGGGACTGGGAGGGAGATTGCTTGGTCTGGGTCAAGGGCCGTGCTTTTGGAAATTTTATTTCGGACACCCCACCCTCAACAGAGATCCTCTAACCATGTTCCTGTGTGTACTGGATATATTGTACTAATTAATAACATCTGTGCATTATGCTAGTAATTAATATGCAGCAATCTGATTTTCCACATGTGGAATATTATTGCAACTTAACCCTAAAACAATATTTTAACTCACTCAGTGTTATCCTAATTTTCATAAAAATATTGCATTTGGATTTGTTAACCTACAAAATGTTTTGTCTTAATTACAGTTGACTGAACACTAACACATTGGACTGTTATGGGGTTGTCCTGTACCCGGTAGGAGAAGTGCAATGAGAGGTTAATTCCTGATTACCTGTAACTGTCAACATGTACAGGTAAGTTGAGATACATAATTTTAATTCATTAAGGTGGTTACCACAATTAGCTGGAAACAAATGATTGGAACATCCCATCACATTTAATAACATTAAATTACATTGTAATTTTGCCCCCCTATGTACCTATAATATATCTCTTTCATGGTTGTACCAGAGTTAAAAACGCACATTAGTTGTCGCGTGAACTGGGGTCTTTGTTAAGTTCAATCTAAAATACATGTGCATTATCAAAATATTTCTATTTTATTTTACCCTGTCGCTGCCATCCAATAGCAAAGACACATTCAGGATATATCAAGTAATTAAATTTAACCTCCAACCGTTGCTGGAACACATTTAAGGTGTTCATTAAATTTAATTTGTAGTCCCCCATAAATATTTTACAAGGCATTGAGATTGACTACTCAATGCTTTATATACATACGTTTTACATGAAAATAGTTTGTCATTGTATTTTTGTAATATGTAGTGTCTAATGCGAATTTACACCGAGAGAGCCTTTGTTATTTCATTTGTGTAAACGTGGTGTCGGTGGCACCCCCAGAAAGCTAATGCTGTTATACATCGGTGGTGCGAAATTGAAAGTTTGGCTGTCTCTTATAGGTGATTGAAATAACTTGGAATTAAAGAAATGGATTTGGCTGTCTCTTATAGGTGATTGAAATAACTTGGAATTAAAGAAATGGAATCCTTGACATTTGTAATCGATGACAATGCAAATAACTGCGAGGTGGCCTTGCTGATACCAGTGGTAGCAAAAATGAGCAGATGAGCAGGTATGTAATTTAATTTAGCGTCAATACTGCACATTGATACAGGCTATGACCTCCAATAGTTATGTGCGATGTTCGGTATGGGCCATTACCCATGGTCAATTATATGACAAATACATTACTCTACAGAAAGTGACACCTTTGAGGTCAATATAAACTGTATTTCAATAGGCTCATTACCAATATGCAATGGTATACTGTGAGATTGTTTACTTTAACCTCAGTCCTTGGATAAAACCTAAAAAATTATGATTTATTCATGTGTATTTATTTGGTCAATTCAGTTAAGTATGACATCAATGACAATCAATCATATATTGAGAGATAGTATGCATTGAAAAGCTGAATGAGAGTACTATAGTATCTTTCGAGAGTTCAGCAACAAAAAATAAATTGAAAATTCGATAATAAATAATAAATTAATTATCCAATTAACTATTAATTAATAATAATAAATTGATACACATACAATTGTATTATTGTATTATGATTGTTGCCATTTAATATACAAATATACAGACAGATGGCTTTTTTTTACAAGTTCAATTGATTTATTATTTGTTCATCCTGTCCTCCATACATTTCTAAATAGTCCCAATTGAAAATGTTTGGCTTATTATTGCCATTTTTCAGAATAGGTACTCATAATTTGACTTCATTTTTAAGAATGGTGTTACTTCTTCTGCAGAAAGACGGCTCCTCTCATGGAAAGCAGATATGATGCTACATCTGTCACCAGAGTTTAACGATGAAAGTGGAAGTAGATAAAAGTATTCGGTACCTAAAGTCAACTTATTATAAAATGTTACAAATCTCTCTTAATTACTCTCATGATGTTCATATTTCAAAATGTTCAATATATAGTATGCATTCCTCAATATGTGTTCTACATCTCTGTGAAGTTCCATTCCGTACGGTTGTGGATTTATCAAGATTTACCAAATTACCTGACCCACCCAAAATTAAAAAAAAATTGGGCAAACGTGTGACTCCCCCTTAATAATCATTTTGCATTGTATTGTATTGGTGCAATGCGCGACATGAGTAACGTAAAAGTAACATGGACAATTCTAAAAATAATACAAAATGAACAGAAAAATGGGACCATATTATTTCACGAAAACAAGTATGTCTCAGAAACAATAAATTCAATACCTATTTAGTTAACGTTGGACCAAACCTAGCATCTAAAATCAAAGAAGAAATTAATTTATTTAATAAATACCAAGCCAGACTAAGCCAGGATAAAAACCTTAATGTGTATGCATGGAACCAACTGGGCCTCAGGAAATAATGGAATTAATAATTCAAGTTGACTCAAATAAGACAGCTGGAATTGATGAATTCAAATGTGGTGTTTTCAAGGAATGTTTATTGTGCCCCGACCCCAGAAGATGATTCGGGGTATATTGTCGAGGGATCCGTCCGTCCGTCTGTCCATCGGTCCATCTAGCCGTCTGTCCGTCTCCTCAAGTTACGAAGATATCAGCTTGTAACTCAGTTGCTAATTGTCGGATTTCGTTGTCTTTTGCCATGGTAATTGTACATATTGTGGGAAAGGATGTCCATATACTTCGTCCATTCATTGTTACCAGAGTAAAGTCCTGTTGACTTTGTGAATGTTGTATCCGTATTAACATTTCAGCTTGTAACCCAGTCATGGATCATCGGATTTGGTTGTGACCCATGCATGGATCATCGGATATAATTGTACTTCGGTATGGTGATATCGCAGTTTTACGGCCCGTGTTTGGCTTGGAGATTTGTGAATTTTGTGTCCGAAAGAACATTTCAGATTGTAACTTGGACAGGGATAATCGGATATTTGGAATTGGTGACAGCAGAACTCGACAAACTACAGGTTTCACCCATTCGATTTTATTAGAGTTCCGGCCCTTGATTGACAATGGAATTTTTGAAAGTTGTGTCCTTGTGACATATCAGCTTGTAACTTGGGCATGGATGATCCAATTTGGTTGTTGATAGCCCGGTTTAGGGTAAAATGATGCCAAATTAATGTGTAGTTCGTGCATGCATTGTTACCAGACTTATGGGCCTTGATGGACTGAGAGTTATATTTAATTCGCTCGCACTCTCGAAAGACATTTTACATTGTTTCTCCAATGGCAATGGCCAGATCTGAGTGTTATTTGGAAAGCTAATAGAACAGGTTCGATTGAAGGATACTTGCAGATTTTGTCCATGTATTTTTGTCAGTGTTACTGCGCTTGTTGGAAATAGCAAATATATATATATATATATATATATATATATATATATATATATATATACTAGAAGGTGACCCGACTTCGTCCGGGCTTTGACCTTGATTTGTCTATTTTGAAGGCCAAGGTCAAGTGGGGTCACGATTTGAACCGTCCAAAACACTGCCCGAACAAAAGTACCCGACAAAAGTACCCGTCGAAATCCATCCGGTTTTACCCGATTTGACCTTGTAGAAGGTGACCCGACTTCGTCCGGGCTTTGACCTTGAATTGACCATTTTGAAGGTCAATGTCAGTTGGGGTCAAACACCAACACCCCAAAAATGGTGGAAATCGGCCCAGCGGATACCGGGAAATCGGCCCAGCGGATACCGAGATACCATATGCATCAAATTTCGTCCGTAAAAATCCGCCAGTTTAACCCGATTTGATTTCCACTCAAGTATATAAACGCGCCTCATATACACACGCTCATTAATTATCAAGTTTCAACGTAAAGATAAATTACCATCGGTGCCCGAGATATCGCCAAGACGTCTGAAACAGTCAAATGCATCGGCCGGTTAAGCGTTAACGTGATCTAACGTTATGACATCTAACGACGTCATAGAAGTTACGCATTGTTTTTATCCTGATGGAAGATAGTACCACTTCTTCTTGATAATTGAGGCAGATAACTAAAACGTATACATACGCATTATATATCGTTGGAAAGAGGAAACACGAAAGATTCTCACAGTGTCATTATTATGACTGGCATTTTATTATTCGCGCTGTTTCGAATCGATTTGTAAGCACCGAACTCAAATGAAAGTCCCGTAACACAGCGTAAAAACAGATTTGACATCGGCACGTGAAAAGTTGACCTCGGATCTGAAAATCAATAGGCCTATGTTACTCCTGGCCCGAAAATACCTCCACATACCAAGTTTCATCGAAATCGGGTCTACCGTTTTCGAGTTCATCGATTACACACACACACACAAACAAACAAACACACACACAGATCTTCCAAAATATATAATAGATATATATATATATATATTTGCTTCAAATCTAGCATCAAAAGATGGATTTGAATACTTTGGAATAGTGATAGGTCAATATAAGCGAAAGGATACACTGTTTAATAAATTGATTTCCTCAGAGTGATGGATATAGAAAATTACAAAAATAGTTCAATCCATACAAAATGTTTAGTGTTGTCCTCTCTCTAAACGGAGCGTCGGTAGCATATTATATCGGAACATTTTTGAGTTCTATGGCCGCCATTTTGGTCTCCATCACCATCATCGGTTTTACGTAACCAGTTGACTTATACATATTACGATACAGCCTCTATGAAATAAAGATCAGTTACAATAAAGCACTTGCGATTTTCCATTCCGGTGTGCACACTCGTTGTGTACAGAGTGCTAATATAAACTTGGCGGCCATCGTGGACGCCATCTTGGATTGTGTTACCTTCCTAATCTAGGATTTGAACGAAATCTTACATTCTCCGTGTCCCCTGATGGTTCTACCCTGTATGATACTATAAATTATGCATTGTCGATGTTTTATTGGAAACAACCCGCATGGATGCATTTAAGTGGATATTTGTGAAATTGGGGTGAGGGTTAAGCTTTTGTCGATTAGTTTACCATTTGGAGATATCTAATACAGATAGGAACATCATTTTGTAGGGAATAATCTTCCATTTCCAAAAATATATAACTTGGAAGAATTCGACAGATATGCAATATTTGCACAGAGTTGACGCACGACACTTTTTTCTGAATCGCCATGAATTTTTGACGCGTCACGCTACATATTTTACCATTTTACGAAATCAGAACGAAAGCAAAAAACAATGTCGAATCTGATTAAGTGTGAACATTAGCCCCATAAATTGCAAATATGTGTTCATTCTTTCCCATTTTGATGCCCGGTCAACCGGTTGTCTATTGCCTGTCAAACCGTTGAAATGTGTCTATTTTTCGGTAGCGTACCGTATGAAACATAGCGAAAATGTATATTTTGTCACCTATTTCGGCTCGGTGCCCTCTGAATTCGAAAACTAGAGTAATTTTCTCATAAGAAAATGATGGTCGCATAAATTCTCCTGATGTGCGACGGTCACACCCCCAGCACAGCCTAGACTATATATGCCACGCTTGATGTCGCACTTGTATTATATTATTGCACTACTTGATCATAATATTCTTACATGTATGTGTAACTTACCGCTTGCCAAGGACGTCTTTCCATCGAAACTAAAAATAGATAAAGAAGCACCCATATAAAAGTCAAAAGGTAGATTTCTCTTTAATAACTACATGTATGTTATGTGTCAGTTCTGGCTATTATTAAATAAACTATTGGAAAACGTGCGTACAGTATGGCAATGAAATTAATCTCTAATTAGAATATGTTATACTCGTGCGAACACTCTACCAACTTAAAACATGGCTATGACGCCACTCCTTTGTTAATCGAGTCCAGTTTATTAGATAATGGATGGTTATTGTCGAGATCGTACATTATTTTACGAACAACGATCCTATATTTTAATAACGGATGCTCAACATCCAATTTAATGAACAGTCATTTTACTGTGGACGATTTAATTATATATGACTTGCATATATGATACCATAACGTGTGCATGTGGCTGTCTGTATGCAACGGTTTTCAAGTATAATATCGCTCTTATTGATTGCGAGAACTCGACAGAAGGGTTGACGTGAGATAACTTCAAATGCCAGGCATTTCGTTTCACGAATAGGCATTGAATTTTCAATCGTTAAATTTTCTCGAATCTAATTCCGTGGGTGGCATGTTGTAGCACCCCTCACGATAAAACCTAAACTAAAATAGTAATTTACATGTAAATGTATTCCTTCGATCTTTAGTATTACCCTCGATATCAAACTACAAGATCGCCAAATCTCCGATTATGCATACCACTCACACCAATCTGCCATTCAATGTATAATTCTCTGCAAAATCCGAAATATGCCTCATAAATAATTTAACACAAATGTCGAAATGTATAAGGGCAAAAACTCCTGATGATATTCGTAAATCTATCGCAGAAGGGGCTCGTTGTCGGCACGTCATGTTCATGCAATGGTCGGAAAAGCAATGGGGTACTGACTGTCCATTAAGTTGACAATGGGTTAAGATGTCATGCCATCCGTGCAGCCAATGAGCGAGTGGATAAGGCCCAACGCATTGTACAACTTAGGTTTCTTGACATAATTTTGGGTTAATCCATTCTGATAAGAGGTGTCGCATCAAACAAATGGACTTGGCCATGTTTTAAGTCAGATAATAGCCGAAAACTGTACATTATTTCAGCGAATGGAACGATCTCGACCTAAGGCCTCGATGGATCCATTTCCTGAAATAATGTACAGTTTTCAGCCATTATCCTATACTTACATCCAGCTGCGAACGATCTGACTGAGGATATCTCTGAAGAACTAGACAACAAGAAACACACAATTCTTAGACTTGTCCAGAGCTCTTGACACAATAAATCATGATATTCTTATTACTAAACTTGAGAATTATGCATTTCGAGGTGTTGTGTTGAAATGGTTCAAAAGTTATTTGTCAGACAATACATTTAGAGAATATCTTCCGAAGAGTATACTGAAAATAATGCATTGCACACTGTAATAATGTTTTCCTGCGTAAGAGTACGTTCACACACTGGTAAGTTTGCGCGGTATGGTTTGCAGTATTTCGGCGTAGAAAGCCATATGATGTCAGAATATGAACGGAAACATGCTTATACAGTGAATCTTCACCACAGCTAACTACTTGAGAAGTAAAATATCACATGTAGTGATGCTACCCGAATTTGCCTCTAAATAGAATTCAATTATCTCGCAAGAATCAATCATATACGGGTACTTGAATGCGAATTCCAGTAGCACCATTACAAGTCGGACTACAAACATTTTACTTCTCGTGTCGTTAGCTTTAGTAAATATTAATTTTATACGCATGTTTCCGTTCATATTCTGGCACCATATGGTTTTCTATGACGAAATCCTACCGGTCCAGTCCGGTCCGGTCCAGGCCATTCCGGTCCGATACCTTTGCCTGAACCGGCCCAAAGCTGTCCGGTCCACTTACATGTGAATTAATTACCCTTTTAGCAAAGTGTTCATCCTATTCAGGGGGAATTAAGTCTACTCTATCAAAACAAAGTAAGCAAACTATGTTTGCAGCATTACTTGCCTAAAGGTTGTTCCACACCGGGCGCGCGCGAGCGATTATAACGGCCGTTTTCTAACGTCCATAGGGTCTATTCTCATTGCACACGCGCGTGCGATTAATCGCAGCGTTTTTTAAGGTCGAGCGGCTCTATATGTGTGTTCGATGGCATTCCTTCCTCCCACTGCTAAGAGTTCCCACAATAGGGGTGGGGGTCTGACGAACACATTCATACACAGGTCTAGGGTAGGTTGGAGGATGATAAAGTACTTTCGGTTGGGGGTGACCACATACAGGCCTATACATGCTGACACATTAACTTTAATTTTCCTCAGTTAGATTTACTCAGGTATAAGTTGAGTATAACGAGCCATGCCATCAAAATGACATAAGTTTTGAGGACACAATTATATCTAGCTAATTATCATTAGAAATAGAGGGTTCAATTCCATGTAGTTGGGCATACATATGCATATTTTATTCCAGCTTGAAACGTATATAACACTATATATATAGTACGATCACAACCCAGATTACAGGAGTTTTATGTATATAATTGTTATTATCACTCAAGATTATCAAAAGTGTACGATTCAAGTGGTTGAATTATATCTTTCAACATTTTACCTTATAGTTAGCTAGGTCTGACAAAAATCGTCTTTCTGAATAAAGCTCATTTAAAACATTTGTACTCAAACATATGATATCCAGTAAAAATTATGGGGAAAGAGGGGATGATACCCCAATTTGTTGGGAGAAAAACAAATAGATTTGCATGTAGGGATGATGGTAGACCCATGGTTGGGAGGGATTTTTATGTTCAACCCTGTGTATGAACGTTTTTTTTCAGACCCCCTCCCCCATCATCGAGTGCTCATTTGTATAGCCGCTGGCAACAGCGACAACGCGGTACTATAATTGACGAACCACCATTCAAATAGAATAAGTGATGGGACTCAGAATTCGACCTTAAGAGTCACACACGCATCGTTTCAGGTCGAATTCTGTCGCCAGGACGCTGTTCGCATGCATGAGCGATTGATTTCAATTTGATCGCCATTGGCGGCTTATCATCAGTGATCGCACATGCTATATAAACGGCACATTACTATCAATCTATATATTCACAATCTTGGGTACAGTTTTGCGCGAGACTGACAGGTAATATAATTCGATAATTCTACAAAATTCACCACTGATGCTAGCTATACGTTGGAAACTTCTTTCCAAGCCATTTCCTTTCCGTACTTCATTTCTTATTTTATCGCCCATCAGTTATGAGAATGACTGTACCCGGACAGTGTATGCTGGCCGAGTGAACCATGCCATTCTCTGTAACGGCTATCTCGATGACGAGGTTGATTGCATAAGATGATTGGTCACGAATAGGACGTGGTTGTTTGAGGAAGGTAATTGATCACGAATCGCTCTGTGTTATGTTAACACGCACCTTAAAAAACGCTGCGATTAATCGCACGCGCGTGTGCAATGAAAATAGACCCATAGCCGTTCAAAGCGCGCGATTTTTATGTCCGCACCGCAAGCGACCGACTCGCTGACCACGAGGCGATTATAGCAGTGATTTTATGCTTCGTCGAATTGTCGCTTGTTGCAAATCAGCGAGATAATTGGACGGCTCTCAAATAGGTGTTTATACGACCGTTATTTTTCTATTTGATGACGGCACACTGATTTGTCGCCGCGATAATGGAGGACTTTAGCGAGAGGCTAATAATCGAAGTACAACGCATGTGTGTCTGTATGGCACATGTGTGTCTGTATGACTGTGTGTGTCTGTATGACTGTATGTATGTATGTATGTATACATGTATGCCATGTGTGTCTGTATGACTGTATGTCTCTATGACCAAATAATTAAACCATTTATTTTTGTTATTTTTCGTGACTGAAATTCCACCTTGATTACTATATTCAGTTTATTCCTTGTAAAGAACTAAAATCATGGACCGTATAATCTGCTCCATTGGCTGGTGAATTATATTTTGTATAATCAGGGGAAATGATAAAGAATATAACGAGGCTAGCTCATTGCAAAAGACGTTGTGGTAAACATGAGACAATGCATTCATCAACTAATACTAATCGCGTATTATCGGGTGGGAGCACTATTATAACTAATGTGTAGAATCGATTACACATCAAATGTGTAAACCCGGTTAATACACATAGCAATGTGTAGTTTTACATACAAATACATTGACCAAGTGCCGTTCTACACATAATGTGTACATTTTATTACACACACTTGTGTAAGAATGTAGATCGTGCGCATTGCTTGCCTTCAGTTTCATAGTCTGCTACATGACGACGATATTGTTTGAGTATATGTTTTGAAATACAATTTACTACTGTCTCAATACCCATGTAATTTTGAGTGACGAGAATAAACAAATTGTAGACAAGGAATGTAAGTTCAGAATTCCGACTTGTGAGTATTGTATTAATGATATATGAGGATATATTTGTTAAAACTTTCATGAAGAATACTGCTCTTACTATTGTTTATATGATTGTTGTAATACGCTAATACTAATCACGTGCAACCACACCACGACCATGGTTTGTTAATTTAAAACGAAAACTCACACATGACAGAGCAAAATATTACGTACCATTGTACGCCATGAAAGTTTTAACATATAAATCTCCATTTGCCATGAATACTATATACCCACAGTTCGGAATACTGAACTTTACATTCTTGTCTACGATATATATGTGTAAGAATTTACACAACATGTGTAAGGCATAGGTGTTGATTTTATGCACACCAGTGTGTATACATGTGTATAAATTGACCCATTTATTGTGTAAAATATGTTTAAGATAAAAAATGAATAATGGTTGTGTAGCAGTGCTACACGTTGTTTGTAGAAACCCTACACATTAGTCATAAGTGTGTGGGGTGGGGGTATTCCCCATGCAGCCACCTGACTCCCCTGAAATTAGCGCACACACAGAATAATAACCTGACTATCGCGCGCGACGAAGCGTTTCAGTCGCTTGTGGTGCGGACATAAAAATCGCGCGCTTTGAACGGCTACGGACGTTAGAAAACGGCCGTTATAATCGCTCGCGCGCGCCCGGTGTGGAACAACCTTAAGTTAACAAAGTGGCACTAGAATAACCCAGTAAATACATTGACAATAAACTGTTAGAGACGATTTACCATTGAAGCAGTATTGAACTCAATTAAATTGCCATTCGAACATTTTACTAGATCAGATAATGCACCTTTTATGGCAGTTATTCATTTCCACTCAATTTGTATACTTGCTGAGAAATATCTTCCTAAATGTCCCTTCTAAAACAATGATAAAAGTTAACTTTTTGACATTTTATTGTTATGTACTATGCTTGTTGTGGTATTCATAACAAACCAAAGCCGGATGTTTGGGTCGTATACAGACTACATCTGATTTTGTGACGTCACCAATCATTATATAATACGACACTGCTGTTTTGAATTTCAGCGACCACTTTTGTCGCACAGTAGATCCATGAGATCGATGGGCTTAAAGTATTAATGTCGTAATCGGAAATAAACACGTGTGTCTTTCAATTGCCGGCGTTCCAAAATGAGAGGAATTATGCACAGTGCAGTTCATTCGTAGCGGCGGTTTACATTTTATAGAAAAACATTATGATGACATATTAAGGACTGTCAAATATTTGCATTGGAGTGGCCTAAAATATGAATCGCGCGTGCAATGGGAAAATCTCAACCACGTTGGCAGGGCGGAATTAAAAATCGAAATTCGTGATGCATGCAAACGTTATTATATCGCGTTTAAATTATCCTAATATTACATTGGATCTGATAATCCTTAGATATCCTTCTATTTTCATGAATCGACAAGGAACACATACTTATGAACAAAGCAGAAGATACATTCTATTCGGGTTATCGCGAATTCGGTCGACGGTGAAAGCTATATGATGACGTTGTTCGTCGAGTTTCGTTGAAATCGACATGTGGGCACTTTGTGAATGAAATGAACATGGTGAAATCGACAAGCTTCTTCGTATAGTACACATCTCAATCGGACTGCGCACAATATAATGGTCAATTTCAGTAAAATACTCCCCTCTCGACAACAACCAACAGTCTTGACATTTGAACACTTTCAGTTTGATGTTGGGAGTTTATATTCTATAATAATTTGTTCAAAAGGCACGGCTTTTAAAGGTTTTTTCTAGGTGTTTAGTATGAGGTGGTGAACTCGTTGTCTGTTTGCATTGTAAATCTCTGATTTATCACATGCCCTGATCTATGATTGACCTAAATTATACACGAAATTGCTTGCTATAGGCCCAACTCTTTTGATGAACTCTTGGGCATGTTTGGAGTGTAATTAATTATAATCATACCAACCATTATATAAGGCCTAGGTGAATCTTATTTATGGGAATACGCATCTATGAAGTTATTTTTAAAAGATTAAAAAAGGTACATATATACTTATGCATTTGGTTTAGCTGTGGTTCGTTAATTACGCTAGCGTATGGTCATATTATTCCTTCGTGTGATATACTATCTTAACAATTAAGTAGTTTTCTGTGTTGACCTATCTAAACTTTCCGCCTTCTGACATAGCCCCTTAACATTGTGGTCAATTAATTTACATGTCCATACATAATATTTTTGCATAATTTAAGGCTTCGTGCGGTTTACAGCAATTGTCATAACTGACTTATATTGTCATATTTTTATGTTATATATTTGTTATTGTTTAGTAAATTATTTCTGTTCAAGGTTTCTGCTACTCACAAGATTTTGCTTTCGTCAGGTACCCCTAATATACATGTATATATTAAGTTAAAGTACTATACTTATTAGGTTAACGTTCTATCATTAGATTAAAGTACTATCATTATTAGGTTAAAGTACTATCATTATTATGTTAAAGTACTATCATTATTAGGTTAAAGTACTATCATTATTAGGTTAAAGTACTATCATTATTAGGTTAAAATACTATCATTATTAGGTTAAAGTACTCTCATTATTAGGTTAAAGTACTACCATTATTAGGCTAAAGTAATATCACTAGTAGGTTAAAGTACTATCATTATTAGGTTAAAGTACTATCATTATTGGGTTGATGTTCTATAATTATTGGGTTAAAGTACTATCATTATTAGGTTAAAGTACCATCATTATTAGGTTAAAGTACTATCATTATTAGGTTAAAGTACTATCATTGTTAGGTTAAAGTACTATCATTATTAGGTTAAAGTACTATCATTATTAGGTTAAAGTACTATCATTGTTAGGTTAAAGTACTATCATTATTAGGTTAAAGTACTATCATTATTAGGTTAAAGTACTATCATTATTAGGTTAAAGTACTATCATTATTGGGTTGATGTTCTATAATTATTGGGTTAAAGTACTATCATTATTAGGTTAACGTTCTATCATTAGATTAAAGTACTATCATTATTAGGTTAAAGTACTATCATTATTAGGTTAAAGTACTATCATTATTAGGCTAAAGTACTATCATGATTGGGTTGACGTTCTATCATTATTAGGTTAAAGTACTATCATTATTAGGTTAAAGTACTATCATTATTGGGTTGATGTTCTATAATTATTGGGTTAAAGTACTATCATTATTAGGTTAAAGTACCATCATTATTAGGCTAAAGTACTATCACTAGTAGGTTAAAGTACTATCATTATTAGGTTAAAGTACTATCATTATTGGGTTGATGTTCTATAATTATTAGGTTAAAGTACTATCATTATTGGGTTTAAGTACTATCATCATTGGGTTAATATACTATCATTATTAGGTTAACGTTCTGTCATTATTAGGTTAAAGTACTATCATTATTAGGTTAACGTTCTATCATTATTAGGTTAAAGTACTATCATTATTATGTTAAAGTACCATCGTTATTAGGTTAAAGTACTATCATTATTAGGTTAAAGTACTATCATTATTAGGTTAAAGTACTATCATTATTGGGTTAATGTACTATCATTATTAGGTTAAAGTACTATCATTATTAGGTTAAAGTACTATCATTATTGGGTTGATGTTCTATAATTATTGGGTTAAAGTACTATCATTATTAGGTTAAAGTACCATCATTATTAGGCTAAAGTACTATCACTAGTAGGTTAAAGTACTATCATTATTAGGTTAAAGTACTATCATTATTGGGTTGATGTTCCATAATTATTAGGTTAAAGTACTATCATTATTGGGTTTAAGTACTATCATTATTGGGTTAATATACTATCATTATTAGGTTAACGTTCTGTCATTATTAGGTTAAAGTACTATCATTATTAGGTTAACGTTCTATCATTATTAGGTTAAAGTACTATCATTATTATGTTAAAGTACCATCGTTATTAGGTTAAAGTACTATCATTATTAGGTTAAAGTACTATCATTATAAGGTTAAAGTACTATCATTATTGGGTTAATGTACTATCATTATTAGGTTAAAGTACTATCATTATTAGGTTAACGTACTATCATTATTGGGTTGACGTTCTATCATTATTAGGTTAAAGTACTGTCATTATTAGGTTAAAGTACTATCATTATTGGGTTAAAGTACTACCAAAGAGATAATATTGACTTGACATGGTGTATTTATGTTTGTTTTATCTAGGAGTTGTGGCATTTGAGAAGGAGAAAGGTGGGTTTTGGATGATACATAGTACTCCTAACTTTCCTACAACGACTAGATACGAATGGCCATCAACAGGACACAAAAATGGCCAGTCATTCCTCTGTATCTCTCTAAGCAACGACCAAATGGATAAAGTGGGTAAGAGAAACACTTTCTATTTTATTTTGAACATATAACAAAGGACATGACTTTTAAGGCCATTATTTCTGACAGAATTTGAATAAAATCTTTTTGTTTTATAATTCTCATACCCGTATATTCTTGGTTTACTAGACTTTGTGCTAAGGACATTACCGAATGTAATAATTGTTTCGTGGTCGAGTTGTCATTTAGCAAGTTGATCTATTGTTTGGTTAATGAAGGTGTGTGTCTGCTCGTCTATATATGTAAAGACGTAAGCATGGTTAACAAATATAATTCGACATTGATCATGGCTTCTACTCATAAATCAGTTTGAAAACTAGTCATGCCCATTTATTTTTCCGACGTTATATTATGGATCCTGTATAACAAAACAGGAGAAGGTCAAAGTTTAAAAACTATTCTGAACATCATATGCCGACTAAAATACTTGAGATTACTACACAAATAACGGTGTTTGTTGAGAAATCACTATAGCAGTTTTGTTTACATAATACAATGTTAACACCATGAATATTTTTATTGAGAGATGAATATAAAACAAAAAATATCTATTTCTTCATGTTCTTCTTAATGGTGATGTTTTACAGTCTTCTTCCATATTTTATAAAGGTTTTGATGTTGAGTTTTAGAAACTTATTTAAGGGTCGTTTATATTGGTGTAGATCTGTGTACATACATTTGTAAAGTCTTGTGTGACGCGTGACATGATTACGTGTAGTGTACGAGCGCTTGTACTCTGATAACGGATAATTAACTACGAATTTTCGTCAGTTTAGGCCAGGAAAAAATGTGAATCCACTATCAGCTGACCAAAGTGTTTTGATCTATGCTGCACAGGGACGTGCAAATTTCCAACCGCCCCTCTCCTTGAACCAGACCAATCGCACGAGTTTGCATAATTCCATTGGCACCCATTCCCTTGACCACTTTAGTTTTTGCTGCACCGGGGGAGGGGGCAGGACCCGAACCATGGTCGGCCCGGTGTGAGAATTTTGATATATAAACATCGCAAAATCTAGATTGGCCTCTAGCTTTCCAAGTGTTGGAAATTTCCAACCTGACACCCCCTCTTTCGAACTATATACACGAGTTAAATAAGTCGCTCTTCAAAAGCTTTCGGCCTTAGGCCTTCTTCATTTGATATTATTCAGACAAAATCACATGATGTCATGCAGATAAACATACAAATAGCAGTGGCGGATATTTTACAACGACGTTAAAGGTCTTTCGTCAGAGACCGTCAACTAACACTAGACAATACTACCGCAACATTGACATCCAAAAGTTGGCGCCATTTCCTCAGGCGTTGAAACTGTGACCAGTGCGGGTTTTCAACTTAGCTATCCAGCGGTCTTCACGTATCAGTCTCAGACGTTGGTTCCCATTAACCTTTTCTGAAACCGATACCCTTATATTGTCAATGGAATGTCCCGGTTGATTAAAATGTCCATAGACCGGCTTATCATCGTGAAGTAAGATGTTCCACAATCCTTTCTGACAATTGTCTCTCTGTCTCGCCAACGGACACAGCGGATCCACACATCAAACAACTTAAACAATATATCACATTTCTGGTTTTACAATTACTATTCTACAAACAATATATTCTGCATTCCGTGTTGTATTTTTAACTTCATCCAAACACATAATTGTGCAAGTGGCACACGAATCCGTACATAACTGTGAAGGAATCGACACAGATCTGCTCGTTTAACGATGAACGAGAATATCCCCCCCAAATTACTGTTTCTCCTGTATGGAGAGTGGATATTCGCGGCATGAACTAGAAGAATTCAACCATTTGACCCGTAACTTCGAATTTACATGTTTACAGGTAAACAACTGCGTTACAACAGCCCATATGTATATGCCAAGAATTTCTCAGAGACATGGGCGAGTAAGAAACCCCAAATGGCGGCTGCTCTTAATGGAGAGCATGTCACAGATGAACCGTGGTTTTCAAAAGAGATATTAAATACTGTCGGAGGAGCAGAAATGACAAGCTTCGCTAAAACTAAGGAATTTGCTGCTGGTGAGTGTTATTCCTGCGACTGTTATGGTACCAGGGACGTGGAATTTCAAACTGCACCCGCGCTCCCTTGAACCAGACCACACTCACAAGTTTGTTTGCGTAATTCTATTTGCCTTGGACAATTTTGAAATCTCAACATGAACATTTTGAAATCCTAGCGTCTAGACTGGCGTCAAGATTTCCAAGTGTTGGAAATTCCAACCTAACACCCCCCTAAGTTTGAAACATTTCCAACTGATGGCGATTTCAGTCCAAATGTTTTACCAAAAGTTATGAATTATGCAAATTACCAATTGCCCACTATTACTACGTGAACAATTTCAACATATTGTTTCTGTGAATTTCCAGTTAAATGTAGTGCCAGTATGAAATTTCACACTGCTAAACGTTTTTACCAAATTGTTGGGGAGAGGCGAAGGTCAGATACACACACCCTTGTCGCCGCACCCCTGTAGGGCAAATGTGTTTATGTCTTTATAAAATTGAAAAACTTCCATAAAATCCATGTCTTATTAGAGTTACGGTGTCTTTCTGGTGTGCCTATTTGGTTTGCTTAATAATACCTCCACGAACGAAATAATTTCTCTGCAAACAACGGACAAAATATTTGGGCGTCCATACGAAGCAGATATATTTAACCACCCGATGTCTGGCGGTTATCTCAGATCTAACCATTTACCAATTTTTAACGAATTATTTTGCTTTTGCTCTCTCAAATGCTTGAGAAAATCTATTCACTGGTATAACCACTGGTCTTCGAGTCTGTCGACAATAAGCCGGTATATAGCTGAATATGTCAATGAAGCATAGGATTGAACAGAGTTGTAAAAACCCGTGTGATTCTCAATATGCGCTTGATATGTTGGACTAATATAGGCCCAGATTGATGTCAAAGTCTCGGATCAAGTTGTCGCAGTAATATCCATAGTACGTATATAGTTCTTGGCAGTTTTCGACTGTTTTTGCATGTAACTGAGACTAATCATGCAGTCGATTGGACTACGTACCTAATCTGAAATATGAATCATAACATTTTCGAATCATGGATACAGATCTATTATGAATGGATTAATTAAAATAATTGAACATCCATATCTGCAGTAAAATTTGCGCATTCAAATAGCCAAATAACGGATATACAAGGCCTTGATCGCACGAACATGCATGCTGCCGTAACCAAGTTGCATTTGTATTGAGACCACACATGGCGAAACATAAAATGAAACCACTTCATCTTACATGTATCAAGGCTATATTCAACAATCGCTTCTCATTTTATTATCAGATCTCCATGAAACCCTTAATCCGTTATTAGGTAATGAGCTGTTGATCGCATGTGTATGAATAACAATTTATCTAAAGTACTGCTATGATATACGTTGCCGACTAGACCTAATTGAATTTTTGGCGTTCCCATCTGTGAGCATTTCCATTGTCCAACTCGTCAAACTCGGAATTCTTTCGGTTATGCTAATGCTTGTTTCTTTAAATTTGTATTTCATATTCTGTTTTCTCGATGACCCCATATTATGGTTATTCAATTGGCCAAACGTTCTTAAAAAGGGCCAAATGAATTCAGAAATAGCCAAAAAAAATGGCCAAAAGAATTTCCCGGCCAACGTGAACACCAGTGTTGGGTCAATCAACTTGAATCAAGTGAACAAATGCATTGATAATTCTGATACAAACTTTACAACACAAAATAAATAATTGTGGGTCCTCTATATATCCATGAATATACCGGGCTACATCCGAAGTAAACATTTTCAACAGTTCGAAATTCCTATTGGAAATTTCAGACTAAAAATAGCTTCAAATTGTTCTAATAGCATATTTTGATAATTTCGGTCAAATTTGTAAACTCAAATAGCCATCAGTTGAAAGATATCCAACCTTACTTGGTTATCACATCCAACAGTTGGAGAACCTGTTGTAAACTCGATGAAAGCTAATAGCCCATTCAAACTAAGGTTTTACCTAGAAACCATTTGTGCTGAATTGGTTTTAATTTTTTTCGAAGCAGTGTAAATTCGCAATGAATATATATAAAGTTTGCTACGAGATATTTGTGCATCTTTCTGCAATTGGGTATTTTTTGCGGGTATATACCCAAAATTGTCAAATTTTCCGATTGATTGAATGCGTAGCGTTAAGTATTGGACATATTTTTCGGTAAATTAAAAACAGGATTGCCACGTGTTATATTACAATGACCATAACTAACACTCCTGTCACTAGTATCACAGTCGAGGGAATCATCTTCCATCAAACTCAAGATGGCATCCCAAAATGGGCAACAAGAAAGAGAATCAAGAAGTGATTTTTCGACCAAACCAATTATTACGCGACTCACGACCAGCCAGCCATTCCAGACTTGCATATTCATGATCAGACAGTCACTCTTTGCATACACACACCACTACACACACCCTCACACACACACACACACACACACACACACACACACACACACCAATGAACGTAAGTGACTCCCAATATACCAACCCGCCCCGCCAATGGCCACCCAGCTACTCCAAATATACAGACATAATACAGCCATGACCGTATACAGGGATCTACTAAAAGACGGGACGGGACGATTTTCCGGGACGGGACGGAACGATTTGTCTAAAAGACGGGACGGGACGGAACGAATATTTAAAAGTCATTTTATTCGGAAATGAAAGAGTTTAGAGGCACAAACATGGTCTCAACTTGTTTATTGGTATCCACTCTATACGAATGTGATGTTTTCCCGATAAAATTGAGTGTATGCTGAACGGTGGGCGTTCGAATAACGAAGCGTCGAAATTAGGGAAATTTATCACTTCTGGGACGATAATCTATACACTAAAAGTCATATTTCGTTTACATTTTCATGTTTGGGTGACGGATTATTGCAGAAAATGTTTGTCTAATATATACTAAATAGTAAAATAGAAGTTTGCACTTGTTTTCTGCTGATAAAAGTAGTGTTTTTATCGACGGGACGATGACACCTCCATTCTTGAAAAATCTCCATTCCGCCGAACGAAAATCGTCGAAAATCTTAACAGAAAAACTAGCATTATGTTCACATTTTCATGTTTGGGTTACGGATTTTTGCAGAAAATGTTAGTCTAATATATACTAAATAGTAAAATAGAAGTTTGAACTTGTTTTCTGATGGTAAAAGTAGTGTTTTTATCGACGGGATGGTGACACCTCCATTCTTGAAAAATCTCCATTCCGCCAAACGAAAATCGTCGAAAATCTTAACAGAAAAACTAGCATTATGTTCACATTTTCATGTTTGAGTGACGGATTTTTGCAGAAAATGTTTGTCTAATATCTACTAAATAGTAAAATAGAAGTTTGCACTTGTTTTCTGCTGATAAAAGTAGTGTTTTTATCGACGGGACGATGACATCCGCATTCTTGAAAAATCTGCATTCCGCCGAACGAAAATCTTTGAAAATCTTAACAGAAAAACTAGCATTATGTTCACATTTTCATGTTTGGGTGACGGATTATTGCAGAAAATGTTTGTCTAATATATACTAAATAGTAAAATAGAAGTTTGAACTTGTTTTCTGCTGATAAAAGTAGTGTTTTTATCGACGGGACGATGACATCCGAATTCTTGAAAAATCTTCATTCCGCCGAACGAAAATCTTCGAAAATCTTTACAGAAAAACTAGCATTATGTTCACATTTTCATGTTTGGGTGACGGATTATTGCAGAAAATGTTAGTCTAATATATACTAAATAGTAAAATAGAAGTTTGAACTTGTTTTCTGATGGTAAAAGTAGTGTTTTTATATTTCGAAGATTTTCGTTCGGCGGAATGGAGATTTTTCAAGAATGGAGGTGTCATCGTCCCGTCGATAAAAACACTACTTTTACCATCAGAAAACAAGTTCAAACTTCTATTTTACTATTTAGTATATACTAGACTAACATTTTCTGCAATAATCCGTCATCTAAACATGAAAATGTGAACATAATGCTAGTTTTTCTGTTAAGATTTTCGTTCGGCGGAATGCAGATTTTTCAAGAATGCGGATGTCATCGTCCCGTCCATAAAAACACTACTTTTATCAGCAGAAAACACGTGCAAACTTCTATTTTACTATTTAGTATATATTAGACAAACATTTTCTGCAAAAATCCGTCACTCAAACATGAAAATGTGAACATAATGCTAGTTTTTCTGTTAAGATTTTCGACGATTTTCGTTTGGCGGAATGGAGATTTTTCAAGAATGGAGGTGTCATCGTCCCGTCGATAAAAACACTACTTTTACCATCAGAAAACAAGTTCAAACTTCTATTTTACTATTTAGTATATACTAGACTAACATTTTCTGCAATAATCCGTCACCTAAACATGAAAATGTGAACATAATGCTAGTTTTTCTGTTAAGATTTTCGTTCGGCGGAATGCAGATTTTTCAAGAATGCGGATGTCATCGTCCCGTCCATAAAAACACTACTTTTATCAGCAGAAAACAAGTGCAAACTTCTATTTTACTATTTAGTATATATTAGACAAACATTTTCTGCAAAAATCCGTCACTCAAACATGAAAATGTGAACATAATGCTAGTTTTTCTGTTAAGATTTTCGACGATTTTCGTTTGGCGGAATGGAGATTTTTCAAGAATGGAGGTGTCATCGTCCCGTCGATAAAAACACTACTTTTACCATCAGAAAACAAGTGCAAACTTCTATTTTACTATTTAGTATATATTAGACAAACATTTTCTGCAATAATCCGTCACCCAAACATGAAAATGTAAACGAAATATGACTTTTAGTGTTTAGATTATCGTCCCAGAAGTGATAAATTTCCCTAATTTCGACACTTCGTTATTCGAACGCCCACCGTTCAGCATACGCTCAATTTTATCGGGAAAACATCACATTCGTATAGAGTAGATACAAATAAACAAGTTGAGACCATGTTTGTGCCCTCTAAACTCTTTCATTTCCGAATAAAATGACTTTTAAATATTCGTTCCGTCCCGTCCCGTCTTTTAGACAAATCGTTCCGTCCCGTCCCGGAAAATCGTCCCGTTCCGTCTTTTAGTAGATCCCCCGTATACAGTCATTCCATGTACACACATGACAATTCAGACACTCGCTGTGTACCCATAAACCTAACCCATGATCAAACACCCACTCGTTGTATATATGCATATATCCACGCCACACACATGAACCAACCCATGAACATAAGGGCACCCCGAATTTAATTAAATTCTGTATTTGTTTTAAGAGGATTGGCCACACCCCTGACCACACCCCTGACCACTCGGGCTTCTCATCAAACAATATAATGGCATAAATAAACGTTTACATTAAAACCAATAAATGAGAAAAACATGTGAAAAGTATATACACAAATATAGCGGACACAGACAATAGCAAGATGGCAGATCAGGGAAGTTGGGATGAAAGTGTTGGTTGCAGACACCTGTGTAGTGCAGTCACACTAAACGTTTAAGTGGTTACGTTGTGAAACAGATAATGTACTTCTTGAATTATTTAATCTTAAATATACCAATATACCCATACGCCCGCCAATGATCACACAGCTACTCCAGGATGTATATATAATTCAATCATGACCATATAGTAAATCTATGTACTGCTCACCCATGACCACACAGTAATTCCTTATTTATCCATACCACAATCCATGACATGTATCAATATACATCCATCCATGACAAAACAGCCACTCCAAGTATAACCAACCATAACCACACAACACCTTTCTGTATATCAAATGTTCAAAAATCATCGGTAAGGTGTACACACCTTACCGATGATTTTGGAATGTTTTAATTTTTAATTTATTGATATATATCTTATGTTTTTCTATTGACGATTTTGTCATCCAAGGTTCGCGCTTCATATATTTATTCGGCAGTTTATTGCTTGTTAAGGGAAATGCCTCCTCTTGAGCAGGTGAATAAATTTTAATGAACGTGTTATATGCGAGATTGTCATCTCGTCATTCTTCAAACGAGTAGCTGCTTAGTATACTTTTAAACTTTCTGACGTTGTTTTCTGACATTATTCGAATTGGTATTAGCGTTGAGTTATTTTCTCAATGTGAAATGTCCCAAAGTGATCGGAAACATCTGTTAGTATTATTCCGCTGGTGAATTAGCAGTTTGATATGCTATTTGTGTATATATGATCGATCAAAGTTGCTGAGAACTCAGTTACCCTCGTTGGTTTTGTTATCAATGGCATAAATCCTCGTTCGAACATTTTGCTAATGAATTCACTGGTTTTGTTATGATGATTGGTGTGTAATAAATCAATGTTGTAATCACCTATAAGATATGCTTTATAATCAGATTCGTTTATTTTTATGATCAAGTTGGTCCGAAAATTCCGAGATGTCAGCTAGTGGAGCACTATTTGGTCTGTATATGGAGCGACGGCATACGATTTATTCTTTCCTGGGTTTATCTCTACAAACATCTACAAACAAAGTTTCCATTACATGGGGGATAAACAACGATACATCAGGGTGCAGTTTATATTTTAGATTGTTTTTTATGAAAAGCCCGATGCCTCTGTGTCCATCGTCACCATCTGGTCTAGATTTATAATCAAGGGTTGGTACCCTTCTAATGTGAAAGTGTCTCCAATTTTAAAGACTTCGGAGAGTGCGATAGCATTGGATAAGTTTCCACATGATCGTGGCTGAATGTTGCAGCGAAGATCTACAAACGAGTTCCAGTTCGCATTCAAACTTCGACAGCTTAGAACTAGAAAAGTCTTAGTCTTCCCATTCGATGGTATTTTTTCTCTTATTTTAGATGAAGATAATATTCTGAAGAATGATTAATTATGTCGTAAATAAATTGTAATTGTCACCCTGGAGCTCACCAAGAGTTATTCTGTCGCTAGCCATCAATTGTGTTTGGTTTGAATTTAGAGTTATCTCGCTTGCCGCTTGTTTTTAATTTTCCAATTAGTTGAATCATACTGGAGTATTATTTCTCCACCGTCCCTTCTCGCACATCATTGACATACATATATATTAATTCAACAAGCAATAACAAACAGCTAATGGGATGCAGTATATATATATATATAGACATAGCAAAGGCTAACATAGCACCCGTTATAGACAATCATGCTATAAATATTGATTTTTTGACCTTTCATGGAGTAACACATTATAATAAAGAGCGCGAAAAGTGCCTTGTACTTCACGGCGATGAAGCCCCGCACCCCATTGTTCCATATCAACTGAAGAAATTAATCACACCAGAAAGCTCAAAGTCTATATATAAAACAATGCTACCGCGTGGACGACCGGGCAAGCAAATTAAAAAATGGGAAAATGTACTGAATCATACATATGCTGAGGATTGGTGGAATGAGTTGTTCAGTTGCCCCTTCTCTCACGTTTCGAATACAAAACTAAAATGGTTCCAATATAGAGTTAACACGCGCATTATATGCACGAAACGGTTCCTAAAACAAATAAAACTTTCAGATGATGACACATCATGCACATTTTGTAAATCTCAAACTGAGTCTGTAATTCACATATTCTGGGAATGCCCTATCATTCAACGGTTTTGGAAACAAGTAGAGAACTGGGTCCATGATAAAACAAACTATCGGATTAAAATCACAACGGATATGGCACTATTCAGCGTGTCACAGACGGACCTCTCCACCGTGGTTCGTTTCCTCCTGATATTCATGAGATACCATATTTACAAATCGAAGCTCAATAACACATTACCAAACGTTGCTGTAACTGGAAGAGAATTTCACACACATTTTATCACGGAACGGGTTTATTATTAATGCCATTCTCGATATAAGCAGTTCAGTGAACGATGGTTGCAACTCGAAGAACTGATCCATAACCCGTCTAGTGATTAATCTATGTTAGCTATGAATTGTACATAAACATCATACTGGTACAATTTTCACTGCACACTGCCTGATGTTATGACATCCAATACGTATATAATAACCATGTTTTACAAAATACTTGCGTATTATTTGTCGGCATAGTATATAGAACGCACAACAAAGGCTATGCGCACACACTGACGGTTTTGTCTGACTTTTTCCCGCATATGCAGCCGGTGGCACCAGTCACCCAATTATGACGCAATTATGTGACGAGGAAATTCTTTTCATGGACTGCCTCACATTTATATGTATTTTGTGCTTAATTGACACATCCATGTATGATTAATAGCATATAACATTCATGTGCACTCTTTCTGTATATAATTATTGTTTGTACAGCACTGGTCATGTCATTGACGGTGCAACTCACTCATGTATATATTATCTTCATGTGTTGGAGGAATAAACATTATCTCTCTCTCTCTCTCTCTCTCTCTCTCTCTCTCTCTCTCTCTCTCTCTCTCTCTTTATGGCATATGCCAATCATGCATTGTGATCTTAAGCGACGATGAACCATGTTGCATATACATAGCCGACAGTACTTTTTATTTCTTATTTCGGTATGAAATCCCGATAGTATATGTGCAACAAATCATTTAACTAGATAATATAATGCGTGATATCAAATTAATTTTTAGAAACTACGTAAGAAATTCGTATAACCCCACCCCACCCCAGAAAAAAAACAGACAAAATTCTTTGTGATGTAAGGTATATATATATTTAATTTGTTGTAAAAATTGTAACATGTTCTATATATATTGTATTATGATATATTGTCTGAATAAAAACATTTAAATAAAAAAAAACATAGCACCTGTTAGACACAACCATGGACGAAGACCCTATAATATTGGTACGCATTTTTAACTATTCTGGTGAATAGTTGAATTAATATGTTTGTCTCTGTTGATGTATCATGTCGCAAAAAAGATGTTCGCTGGAAGTTGGGTCGATGATTTCAGTACCCCACTTCTACTCAAATGCCACAGTAGTACATGTATCGTCGCTCAAGAAAGTGTAGAAATTCAAAAATTGGCGACCCGACTGAGGAATATGTAGTATATATGGCATGGATTCATGCAAGAGCGAGGTACATTATATTATGTGCGTGAATAAGTCGACCAAAGATTATTGTAAATTTGGACATAATAGAAAGCTGAGACAAATAAATATATGAAAATAATGTATAATATGATTCCCAATACGTGAAGTTTAAAGGCCCAAATTAAATTGCACGGATTTGAATCCATATGATGAAAAAAAACCCTCATGATTAGATCATGTGCGCATGTTAAATATAGGTTTGAATATAAATCTGATTTGTGTTCTATGTGATGTACATGTACGTCTCTGGTATGATGGTCATATATATTGTGTGCGCTAATTGTTCTTCTATCTGACAAGTCTATAAAATTCACGTTGTCAATATTTCCCTACAATGAGTAACGATATGTGGCAAACGTTTACAGTTTAGAGTAAATTTCTATGTCGGATTTTTGTCTCAATTCTAAAGGAGGAGTTTAACTTTGGCCAATCTATGTCAATGCGGCCACCTTTTTATTGTTAGGATCCGGAAAAAGTGTACATGTTCTGGAAACCGGCTTTTATATTTGTACTTTGTGACCTTTTGACCTGGTTGACCTTGATGATAAGATTCTCACGACCACAGATCCCCTGAAATTCATGCCATTTCGTTTGGTATTTAGCAGGTCCTCATTATTTAAAAGCACGTCTTATTGGGTCATTTTCCAATTTCCCCTACCCCTACACAAATGCGATCGAAATGAATTATGATAATTGCGAGAAACGAAGTTAATTTCCGTGCTTAAAACACATCTGGCAGCGAAGATTTGGTATGTGGTCCCCTGCACACATTAAAATATATTCGTTAAACATTTGTTCTAGGTTTAGCTAATGATTACTAGCAAAATAATTACCACTTCGGCGTGATAATATCTCGGCGTCTTCGGTTAACGACATTCGTCGAGATAATATTCAAGCAACAAACAAAAAGGGAAAGTCAGTCAAGTGGGTTTTAAACTGACTTATTATATATACATGTACTGACTTATATACTGACTTCATTTGCCCTAAATAGACTCGCGGAATTGATATAAATATCATTCCTATTTCCAAAATTCTGGACAGAAGAGTAACACTCTCATTTATTTTATCTGGAAAGGCTATCAAGGTAGGCTCTTTGTGTTGGAAATTATTTTATAATGGCACAGCATTATGTTTTCAGATCTGTATAGTAAAGTCGCGAAAGAACTCAAGAGTCCTCTGCTGGTGGAGACATGGCAACAGAAACCCAAACTACCCCCAAACTGCACCAGACCAGATACAGTAAGTATAAACATGGCAGCATGGCCATTAGATAGAGACGAGGTATTTTTCCCCAAGGGTGCATTTACACTGATACAGAACTGTACACAGATCTGTATGAAGTCACGTGTCGCGCATTACTGTGATCACAATATGATTACTAATAGTGAACGCGCGCTGATAAGTACTCTGGTAATTGACAATTCACTACGAGTCGTTTCAGTATAGGCCAGACATAAAAATGGATCTACCATCAGCAGACAACAGCGATATGGTATGTGCCGCATGTATTTAAAGTGTATCCTTATACCACTTGATAATGGTTCGAAGAAAGAATGAAAATCGCATAGGAATACATAATAAACAACAGTATACACAAATAGAGGCTAGAGAGCACACCTATAGCTTTAGATGGAGATTCCACCAATATTTAGGATTTCAGGTGATCAACTATATATATATAGGTCTCCTGTTTGACACCATCTGGGCGGTGGCCATTTTGGATCTGTATGGAATGGGTATCCACCCTACAACACCATTTATTTGACCAAATGTAGTAAAATTTCCAACAGATGACAATTCCAATGACAATGTTGACCAAATGTAGGACAATATTGTTTTATTAACTAGCAGTTTTTGACTGGCCACGGGGAGGTATCAGGACACAATCTTTCCAAGTGTCTGAAATTTCCAACCTGACACCCGCCCCATGATAAGGTTGGAAAATTTCCAGCTGATGGCCATTCCAGCCCAAAATTTGGATAAAAAGTAGGAGATTATGCGAATATTGGTCCGAAAACAATAACCCCCCCCCCCCAATAAAATGTTTGAAAATCAAACTACAAGATCATTTTCAACCTATTGTTGGTTTGGAAATTACAGCTAATGTCGTGTCAGGTATGAAATTTCCAACTGTTGAAAATTTTGACCAAAGTTTCCACGTCCCTGTCCGTGTTCAATATTCGAAATACACGGGTTGAAATGACAACGAAAACTAAAACACATTCGCCAAGCCCGAGTAACAATTAATCAAAACAGATTTGCCTGTCGCAGTGCTTCGGCGTTGACCGTGACGTATAGCGGACACGATTTTTGCTCACACGAACTAATACCGTTTTCTTTCTGTGTGCATTTCTATATCAACCCGTTTACACTAGTCTGCGTGTAGATATATGTGCAGTTCTATAGCAATGTAAATGCACCCTAAAACTCGCTGTATAGCTTCAGTGATGTATAATGTTGAGGCAGATGAACCAGTTTACGTGAACTTCTGCGACTGGGAGAACGTTTTTTATTTCTAAATGTATTCTGAACAATTGTGTTATTGTAGGTTGGGGGTATTATGGCGATATCTCTACACCATGACGTGTCGTTTATTGTATGCTGAGTACAATACGGCGATATCTCTACACAATGGATGGTCGAATATTGTATGTTGAGGGCATTACGGCGATATATCTACCAAATTGTATGTCGTTTATTGTTTGTTGAAGAAACAATGGCGATATCTCTACTTAATGCAGTGTCGTTTATTGTATGTTGAGGACATTACGGCGATATCTCTACCTGATTGTATGTCGTTTATTGTTTGTTGAAGAAATTATGGCGATACCTCTACCTAATGGATTGTCGTTTATTGTATGTTGAAAACATTACGGCAATATTTCTACCTGATTGTGTGTCGTTTACCGTAGGTTGAAGACATTATGGCGATATATCTACCTAAAGAAGTGTCGTTTATTGTATGTTGAAGACATTACGGCGATATCTCTACCTGATTGTGTGTCGTTTATTGTATGTTGAAGACATTACGACAATATTTCTACCTGCTTATGTGTCGTTTACCGTAGGTTGAAGACATTATGGCGATATATTTACATACTAAGTGTGATTATCACTAAATCCAGCATTCCGATTGGTCGGCGCCCACGTGACTTGTTGCAGTTATTTCTCGGTGAACGCACAACAGCTCATAACTGCAACCCCATAATTACATCGATACGTCATCGATACCGGAAAGAAAAACGCGTAATGTTTTGGGCGCATTTGGACTCGCACAGGATTGACTTAAATTAAATCATCAGGTTTCAATATAAAGAAATTGTTCCTGTTAACTTTTGCCAAGGGTGCTATGGAATATTTTGGGCTGGTTTTGTCACGATACACTTTTCGATTTAAATACATTTACAAAAGTGGCTTTTTCGCTAAATGTATATAAATATAAGGATTAACTGTCATGTGGACTGTTTTTATGGAGATGTAACCGTGAGGTAAGTGGTCATAACTTGTATATAAAACCCTTCGCGATTTACACAAGTTATGACCACTTACCTCACGGTTACATCTCCATAAAAACAGTCCACATGACAGTTAATCCTTATATCACTACCAAATGTAGTGTCGTTTATTGTATGTTGAAGACATTACGGCGATATATCTACATGACTGCGTGTCGTTTATTGTATGTTGAAGACATTACGGCGATAACTCTAGCTAATGAAGTGACGTTTATTGTATGCTGAGGACATTACGGCGATATATCTACCTGACTGCGTGTCGTTTATTGTATGTTGAAGACATTACGGCGATATCTCTAGCTAATTGTGTGTCGTTTATTGTATGTTGAAGACATTACGGCGATAACTCTAGCTAATTGTGTGTCGTTTATTGTATGTTGAAGACATTACGGCAATATCTCTAGCTAATTGTGTGTCGTTTATTGTATGTTGAAGACATTACGGCGATAACTCTAGCTAATTGTGTGTCGTTTATTGTATGTTGAGGACATTACGGCGATAACTCTAGCTAATTGTGTGTCGTTTATTGTATGTTGAAGACATTACGGCGATAACTCTAGCTAATTGTGTGTCGTTTATTGTATGTTGAGGACATTACGGCGATAACTCTAGCTAATTGTGTGTCGTTTATTGTATGTTGAAGACATTACGGCGATAACTCTAGCTAATTGTGTGTCGTTTATTGTATGTTGAGGACATTACGGCGATAACTCTAGCTAATTGTGTGTCGTTTATTGTATGTTGAAGACATTACGGCGATAACTCTAACTAATTGTGTGTCGTTTATTGTATGTTGAAGACATTACGGCGATATCTCTAACTAATTGTGTGTCGTTTATTGTATGTTGAGGACATTACGGCGATATCTCTAACTAATTGTGTGTCGTTTATTGTATGTTGAAGACATTACGGCGATATCTCTAACTAATTGTGTGTCGTTTATTGTATGTTGAAGACATTACGGCGATATCTCTAACTAATTGTGTGTCGTTTATTGTATGTTGAGGACATTACGGCGATATCTCTAACTAATTGTGTGTCGTTTATTGTATGTTGAAGACATTACGGCGATATCTCTAACTAATTGTGTGTCGTTTATTGTATGTTGAAGACATTACGGCGATATCTCTAGCTAGTGAAGTGTCGTTTATTGTATGTTGAAGACATTACGGCGATAACTCTAGCTAATTGTGTGTCGTTTATTGTATGTTGAGGACATTACGGCGATATCTCTAGCTAATTGTGTGTCGTTTATTGTATGTTGAAGACATTACGGCGATAACTCTAACTAATTGTGTGTCGTTTATTGTATGTTGAAGACATTACGGCGATAACTCTAGCTAATGAAGTGTCGTTTATTGCAGGCTGATGACATTACGGCGATAACTCTAGCTAATTGTGTGTCGTTTATTGTATGTTGAAGACATTACGGCGATATCTCAAGCTAATTGTGTGTCGTTTATTGTATGTTGGAGACATTACGGCGATAACTCTAACTAATTGTGTGTCGTTTATTGTATGTTGAAGACATTACGGCGATATCTCAAGCTAATTGTGTGTCGTTTATTGTATGTTGGAGACATTGCGGCGATAACTCTAACTAATTGTGTGTCGTTTATTGTATGTTGATGACATTACGGCGATAACTCTAACTAATTGTGTGTCGTTTATTGTATGTTGAAGACATTGCGGCGATAACTCTAGCTAATGAAGTGTCGTTTATTGCAGGCTGATGACATTACGGCGATAACTCTAGCTAATTGTGTGTCGTTTATTGTATGTTGAAGACATTACGGCGATATCTCAAGCTAATTGTGTGTCGTTTATTGTATGTTGGAGACATTACGGCGATAACTCTAACTAATTGTGTGTCGTTTATTGTATGTTGATGACATTACGGCGATAACTCTAACTAATTGTGTGTCGTTTATTGTATGTTGAGGACATTGCGGCGATAACTCTAGCTAATGAAGTGTCGTTTATTGCAGGCTGATGACATTACGGCGATAACTCTAGCTAATTGTGTGTCGTTTATTGTATGTTGAAGACATTACGGCAATATCTCTAGCTAATTGTGTGTCGTTTATTGTATGTTGAAGACATTACGGCGATAACTCTAGCTAATTTTGTGTCGTTTATTGCATGTTGAGGACATTACGGCGATAACTCTAGCTAATTGTGTGTCGTTTATTGTATGTTGAAGACATTACGGCGATAACTCTAGCTAATTGTGTGTCGTTTATTGTATGTTGAGGACATTACGGCGATAACTCTAGCTAATTGTGTGTCGTTTATTGTATGTTGAAGACATTACGGCGATAACTCTAGCTAATTGTGTGTCGTTTATTGTATGTTGAGGACATTACGGCGATAACTCTAGCTAATTGTGTGTCGTTTATTGTATGTTGAAGACATTACGGCGATAACTCTAACTAATTGTGTGTCGTTTATTGTATGTTGAAGACATTACGGCGATATCTCTAACTAATTGTGTGTCGTTTATTGTATGTTGAGGACATTACGGCGATATCTCTAACTAATTGTGTGTCGTTTATTGTATGTTGAAGACATTACGGCGATATCTCTAACTAATTGTGTGTCGTTTATTGTATGTTGGAGACATTACGGCGATATCTCTAACTAATTGTGTGTCGTTTATTGTATGTTGAGGACATTACGGCGATATCTCTAACTAATTGTGTGTCGTTTATTGTATGTTGAAGACATTACGGCGATATCTCTAACTAATTGTGTGTCGTTTATTTAGTTTAAACATATTTATTTGTCTGATTTCAATAACACATATAGGAAATGATACATACATTTTTATATAGACAATGGGATTGGAGGACAAGTGCTTACTCACTTATGAGTACCTCCTCTCCCATTTGCTATTACATTGAAAAATAAATCAAGAATAATGGTATTGCAACATGACTACCAAAGGCAAGTTGAACTTATATACATGTACATATCACCGGTCGTTTCCCGCCCCCGAGTCAGTCTTTTGTTTATACATGAATTACTTGGAAGTCGTCTTTGATTGAGTCATTTGCTGGCTTGTATATGTATTTGCTAGACTTGGTCAATAGCATCTAGTTTTGTCTCACGGGTGAATGATTGTACAGCTAAGAAATTTTTTTTTCATTGTCGCAATCGGGTAGAGCAGGGTCTCCAAATAGCAGAATTTTTAGTGAGTAAATATTATAAGGAAGTAATTTATTCAATAGGCGAATTCTTGGGATCGAATGTAGGCAACAATCAAAGAAATAATGGAAGGCATTTTCTTCTCCATTTTCACATGAGCAGTCTTTGCAACTTGCAATGTAATTTTGAACCTTATCTGATAGGAGGTTGCTACATTCACATCGTAATCTGCAGTGATATATATTTTCAGTCCGCTTTCCTACATTGTAATATTTGGGGGGTTTGGGTATTTCTGGTTTAAATGTGTTTAGATAACATTGTAGGTTAAGATCTCGAGTCTTAGTTTTGGTTGCATTCCAATTTTTTACACACTTGGGCATGAATGTTGACTCCATTCTTTTTGTATTAGGTTTAAAATGTATAAAGTTTGATGCAAATCTAGTATCGTGGTCGCTTATATCGGAGAATTTTGGGGGAAGTAAGTCAACTAAATATTTGGGCACTTTGTGATTGACAATGTTATGAAAAAGTGAAAGTCTTTTTGTTTGTCTTCTTTCTGAAAGTGTTTCCCAACCCATTTCGGTTAGTATTCGTTTGCGAGGTACAGATCTCGTACAGCCACTTATAATGCGTGCGGCTTCATATGCTACATCATCTAGTTGTTTGAGTAACTTGTCTGGTGCTCCAGCCCAGACACTACTTGCATATTCCATGATTGGGCGTACGTGTGACAAATAGAGGATTTCAAGAGTTTTGCGGTTTAAAAGATACTTGAGTCTTCGTAGTTGGGATAATTTAGCATAAGCTCTGGCACATACATTTTCTATATAACTGTCCCATGTTAAGTCGTCATCTATTTCCATGCCTAGATGCCTGTGCTGTTTAGAGTAATCAAGTCTCAATCCATCAAAGGTTATGAGCGGTCTCTCAAGGTTTTGAGAACTTGTGAAAAATAGTAATTTTGTCTTAGAATTATTAAATTTAACTATCCATGTGTCCGCCCACTTTCTTATTTTCTCCATGTCGTTATTTACACTATGTTCAAGGCTTTGTATGTCCCTATCGGATTTTATGAGGCATGTGTCATCGGCGTATAGTCTGGTTTGTGATTCTATGTTGTCAGCAATATCGTTTATATAGATTAAAAATAGCAGCGGGCCGACTACGGACCCCTGGGGGACCCCTGCTGTTACTGGCGAATATTTAGAAAAGCTAGAATTTATTTGCACCCTTTGTTGCCGTCCGTCAAGATAATTTGTGAACCATTTATGCAAGTTGTCTGTTATTCCATAGTGTTTTAATTTGAGTAACAGACCTTGATGCCATACTTTGTCAAACGCTTTCGAGATGTCACAGAAAACAGCACACGTGCTTTGTTCATTGTCTACAGCGTGGTGTATTCTATGAAAAATTTCAACAAGTTGGAGTTCGGTACTGTGGCCTGGTATAAAACCGGATTGGTATTTATATAGTAAGTTGTTTGTATTTAAATGATTAAAGACTTTGTTGAATACCACTTTTTCTAATATTTTACCAATACAGCTTATTAGTGAGATGGGGCGATAGTTATTTGGATCACTGCGGTCACCATTTTTAAATATTGGTATTATGTTTGCTCTTTTCCATGCCACAGGGAAACAACAGCTCTTAAAAGATTTATTAAAAATATAATATAAGGGTTTACTGATGGAGCTGCATGTTTCCCTGAGCAATTTATTGTTTATCCCATCAGGACCGTTTGCCTTCTTAACAGGAAGGCATTTTAGAATGTCAAATATTTCTTTCTCATTTGTTTTAATTTCTTTTAAAAACTTATTGGTTCTATCTGCAAAGGTCGGGGGCTCCATTTTATTGGTTTCTAGTGTGCCATGTTTAGTGAATATCTCATTGAGGAGTTCTGCCTTTTGAATCTCATCTTCAATATCCGTATTACCTGATTTCAGTATAGGTATTGTATTGTCGGTCGAAAAATTGTTGAGAAGTTGTTTTACAGTGTGCCAGAATTGTTTTGGTTTAGTATTCACACTTAAGTTTTCGTCTAGATCGCTCATGTATCTTTCCTTTGCTGCTTTTTTTAAATTGTTAACTTTGTTTCGAACACACTTGTATTTGTTCCAATCAGACTCCATATTTCTACGAACTGCCAGTTTTTTCAGTCGGTCGCGTTTTCGGATATGTTTTCTGATGATACCGTCAAACCAGGGTTTATCTCGATTTCGGATTGTTATCTCATGGTATGGGATATGTTTTTTGGAGACCTCTAAGAAGGTTTCAGTGAATTTGTCAACCATTTTATCTATATGCGTCGAGTCGGCTTCGGTATGTAACATTTGTTTCCAGTCGATATTGAAGAGTTCCATGTTTAATCTCTCATAGTTGCCCTTTGAATAATTCCAAACAGAACGTTTGTAGGATTTTGGTTTATATATTGGGACACACACTTCAACCGACGTTGCAAGGTGGTCTGATACTCCGAGATCATAAGTAGAGGGGTTCATTGATTTAATGGTGTCACTTATTATGATCGGGTCTAATAAAGTTTCCGAGTTTCCTGCTATTCTAGTTGGTCCGCTTATGACATTTTTTAGAGTAAATTTTGTCATGATTGACTGAAGAGGACCTGATCTATTCAGCAAATCGCAATTTAAATCGCCTACTATCACCAGCGAAGAATTTATGGACAAGGCACGTTCGATCGCTTCATCTAGTTTTTTCCAATATGTCTCAATACATTCGTTATCAGAACGGTAAGTTACGCAAAGAATAAATTTGTGCTTGGTTCCCACCTCAAACCATAAAATCTCATCTTCAAAACATAAAAAGTCTAGCAATTTAAAGGTGATATGAGTCGAGAAATATACGGCGAGTCCGCCACCACGTTCATTCCTATCAAGTCGAATTGGAGGTTGACAGTTAGATAAGGTAATGTTTTCACTGGGAAAGTTTGCATTTAGATGTGTTTCGCTAAAGCAGATGATATCAAAATCATCTATCTCCTCTGCAATGTGTGATATTTTGTTTCTGATACTTCGTATATTGTAGTGAAAAACTGAAAGAGTTTCTTGTTCAAAAGGTCCAGGGTTCTTTTCTGTGTCATTTGATAATATGATGAGGAGGGAGAGAAGGAGGAATACAGCAAGGTGTCTACAGCGACGAGGGTCGAATGCCAGATTAGTTGGTTTTGAAAAGTTGAGTTTGATGTTACCAGAACGCCAGCGTATTTTGAATAGACCGATCGCCTGCCTATACTGCATTAGTGGTACATTCATCGATAATATAGTAATTTAGACATGTAGTATAGGCTTGCGATCGTGACTGGTCGTGAACGGACTTTCATGAAATGATAGAACATGACATCGATGGGTTTGAAACGACTGGTGAATGGTGGTGTAACAAAGAAAATTGTATAACAAAAATAAACATAATATATAGAAACTTGTACGTTGGAGCTTTGGTAGATCATTTGATCGGAAATACGGCTGACTACCCAGCCGATGATACTGGATGATAGGGAATTTTGTATAATGTTTTCAGCGCGAAGACTTAGTTGGAAAACGTTCACTATCTAGTGTGGTGTTTTTGATTACTGCAAATTAGTGCTGTAAAAGTTTAGTCTTTTAAAGACCAGACAAACATTTAAATGACATAACCAGGTTGGTCAAAGTTAAATCTTATTTGTGGGGGTGCACTTTTTTAAGAATTACAGTTTTGGAAATGTTTAAACTATATAAGTTCTGTGAAATTTGTTATCAAAAATGAGTATAATTTTTATAATAGAGTTATCTCCAGTTCGGTAGATTTTAATTTCACTAAGATTTACATTAAAAGTCTTGTTTTGTTTTATCAACTATCCGGACCTATATAGGACAGATAAGTACACATATTAAGAGGCTATGTTAAAATGTGTATACGTTTCTACGAGATAAAGGCGCCATGTCGGACACCATTGGTCCGCTTCCATCTTCTGTTAGTTAAGATGCTGTGCAAAGTGACGTGAAAGGTCAAGGAGATGCAGCCAGCGGCCAGCCACGCGATGGAGGAGAAATATGTTTGGTTTTTGGTTCAGGAATATTTAACATATATAGTTGTATTTTCGTTTGTGAACGATGGTTAGAATTTAGTTCGACCATCTAGCCTCTAAGAGCAATGTTCTGATTCTTAATTTTATCTGGAAAGAACGTTATCTCAGTCCATTGGCATTGGCTATATTCAGTGCATCATATCGGGGTCAAATCAGTACAGTACAGTATTGATCAAAACAAAATTATTGTGAATGTTTAAGTTATGTATTATGATTCATGGGTCTTTGCTAAAAGTTTTTTAAATGTTTTTTGTTTGTTTGTTTTTTGTTTTTGGAGTGCTATACGGTAATATAGTTTCAAAGTCAGTTTAAAGCATGATCTTACGATATGGCGATTGCTTAATAACTTCAATTCTTTACAAATTTAGGATTTCTCAGCACAAGTTTGGCGAGTATCCTGAAATTTATAGCAATAGCAATATATGGAAACCAAAACCTTTGTAATATTGAATTGAATTCCTGGTTGTTGGAAGTTGGTTTTGGTGAGCTAGTATCATAGTCCAGTTGTATACCGGTACTTGTTTAGAATAATGTTTCGTGTTAAAGCGACAATTCTTCATATCTGTTATGATATGTTTATTTTTTTTTATTTTTTTATTAATTTAAGTTTTGTTTTTGTTTTTTGTTGTTATGGTATCCCGTCAAAATATCAGTCCATGTATTACTCGAGATGGCACTCATATATCACTTGGTTATATGAATATGTACCATTAAGGGGGAGATCAAGCAACCAACTCCGATAGGGGACCTCCATGAAAAACTCCTCAGCATTAGTTAGATATGAAGCAACTGTGGAACTAATGCAACCACAGTTTAGCAGAAACAACATTTGACTGATGGCCTGTCTTCATTAATCAGGAAATTGTTGCTATAAATTTTATTTGATATGAAATATCAGTATCAATATGATATCAATGATTCAATATCAATATTAATATTATATTTTTTTTAGTTAAAACCATGCTGGATGAATAATTGTAATCTTTCATTGTGGATATAGATTAGATATCTCCATAATTTAAGAGAAGATAACAGTACAGATGTACTGTAAGTCATGAAACATTTGGCCAGCATTATCTAACAGATGTCGGGTCTGAATCTTGGATGTGCATACAAAGGTTAGGTTTCCATATACTTATCATAATACAGGTACAAATAACTCTCATCAGAACAATTTGGCACATAACAAAGTAGATGCCACATGATTTAACAGCATACAATAAATAGAAAATTATAACAAATTTCATAAACATGATATTCTATATTATAGTAGCTTGCAGATGATTTGTATGTATTTCTTCCCCACGACACTCGTAATACAGAATAACAGAAGAAGTTGTTATTGTAGGAACAAAACAAAAACAATAACATCAGAAACGATGCATCATATTTGAGATTTTGAGTAGGGCATTGCTAACTGGGAGCAGGCTTTCAATGTTACATTTCTAGCATTTACCTGATTGTGTATGTCCATGCCTTAATTGGAAAATGGGGAGTATACTGTAAATGTGCACAAGGTGATCCATACCTTTGCATATTGGGGGGGGGGGGTGTAATTTCTTTTTCACCATTTACCTATTTTGCTTTGTCGAAAAGCTAAAAGGGTCTGTTAATTTTATAATTTGTACTCCCTTTGTATATATCATATTGGGAGTGGGGGGTAGCATGTGTTTGGTGCCTTATGACACTTATTATATTGGCACAGGTCATGTAAGAAGAAAAAAAATATATATTTAGGACAACTGTCAGTGTTGCGCACATAGCTTTTTCTTTATGAGCATACCAGTAGTGTACTTATTATGCACTGGTCAGTCACCGTCACTGCTTTAGTATTTCCACTTTTAGCATTTATCAGCTTATGCTTTTAGTATCCATGAACTGAGTGCATCAGTTGTATTTGGATAATTATATACTTTTGTATACGAAAGGGGTGGGGTGGGGGTATTTATGTTTCAGGTTTGACATAAACCTTTTTTTTGTGTATATTCTTTACACAATTTACAATTATCCATGGAAATATCTTTAAATTTTTTGTTGTTGCATATATTATTGTATGCAGGACATTAGTTAAATTTTGTTTCTGATTTGGGGGTGTTGAAATTAAGCATGATTTTATTTACTATTGTATATGAATTGGGGGGGGGGGGGGGGTAATTCTGGTGTTTATAGGTTATATACTTGATTGTTAGATAAAAGAAAAGTTTGTTTGCGACCGTCAGTTGTGATCATAAAGGGTAGTGGTATGTCATGGCGGAAAATCATACTATTTTAAATAGTTTGTGAATTTAGCAGTTTTATGGTATGCCGTGATGGGTTAGCTTATATATATTAGAATTAGATATGTACATATTATAAGAAAATTAATAGTTCATATATATGGACTGCATTTTGTGGAACTTATATACATTACATAAATTAAATCATTCATATATATGGAGGTGCTTCAATAGTACCGTGGCTGCATCTTGTGGTATGATGTGGAAGTTGGAACACTGTTTTTAAGATTTAAGTTAAGGCTCCTCATATAAGTCAGGTGGATGAAAGAAAAGCTGATGACATGAATTTGGCCTAGATGCAGCAGTTAATAACCGGTGTTTTTATTGCTTTATTTATTCATTGTTTGTCTATTACAACATGTACATATAAATATACATATACACATATGCATATATATACACATACATATATATATACATATACATACAAACGTAAACATACATATACACTTATACATATACACATGCATGCAAGTGCATATGTATACACGTATACACATTTGTTCATGAATTTCAATTGGAAGAGAGTGCATCAGAAAGTGATTGAATTTGATTTTTGTTTGCAGACAAAGAGAAAGCTTTAGTTTAGTCTGTCTGCTGAGATCGTAGAGGGTAGTGATACGACATGGCGGAATAGCATACAGTAATAATAGTTTGTGAAATTTGCAGTTTATGATATGCCGAGGTGGGTGAAATTTGCAGTTTATGATATGCCGAGGTGGGTCAGCATATAAATTACATATATACATTAAACAAAATTTATAGTTCATAAATATGGAGGTGCTTCAGTAGCACAATGGCTGCATCTTTTGGAATACTGTTTTTAAGAGTCCATTTCTGGCTCATCAAATTCAGGTGGATGAGTGGGAAGCTGGGGTTTTATTTCTTCATCCATATTTATCTGCATGCCTCTCATTTGTTCGGTTAGTTTAAAGTATATTTTGTCATTCTGAGTCCAAAAGGAGTGTAAAGCTCCTGTTTTTCTGAGGTCAGCAAGATCTTTCATTATGGATTGCCTCTTTGGTGTTAGGTCTTCAACGATTAATACCTTTGATTTTGATTTCAACAGTTTTTTTGCCGCAAAGAGAATTTTCTTGGTGTCAAATCTTGAAAAGCGAACAATTATATTTACAAAGTTGTAAGCGGTTCCATTGTTTCCATTTCCATTTTGCATCTGTGACCCACGGCTTTTTGTTAGAATTTTGTCAGACAGGGGGTGCGATTTGTCGATGTCTTCTGGCAGAATTTTGATACCTAAGAATTTGTCACAGAATTTTATCACTTCAGTGCTTGAGTCAAAGTTTCGCAAATCCTTTGTTCCATTTGCTATGGGAAAATTTAAAAATCTCAGACTGTTTCCTCTGCCATGCTGTTCATATTGCTCGAACTTTACTTCCGTACTCTTTTCAAGAGCGTCTAGTCTTTTCTCCAGTTTTGTATTTCTGTCCTTCTCTCTTTTTAGTTCATTTTCTAGGTGTCTCATTTTTTCATCATGTACTTGCATAGAGTTATTTACGGATTTTGTTACAGTTTCAGCTAGTGTTTTCACTACCTTGTCTATGGCATTACACACACCTTCCTCTACCATGGCCTTTATTTCTTTCCCAAAAGTTGAATATGCAAAAATGGGATCATCCTTGTAGTCATCGGAGTCTTTCCTTTGTCTGAGTTGTCTCAATTCATAAGGCGAGATGTCAGTTCTGTTTTTTCGTTTTTTGTCCTGGATTAACTTCTCTAATTCATCAACTGTAATGTTTGTTTCCGAGCTAACTGTAGGGGTGTGTTGAGTTGATTCATTGTTCATATTTGGTGTGCTATTTTCGGCAGAATCGGCCATTTTCAGTACCACGAGAATAGGCTACTTGGTGCGAGCGGTCTGATTTTACTGATATTTGCAGTTATGGTATATAATACTACATCACAATGGACTCGGATAACTTATCTGGACATTTGTATCTGATCAGCGCCTCAATCACTTAAGTTAAAGTAAGGAAAATCGGCTGGGTAGTCCGCGAGCTTTTGTTTACAAGTCTACTCCGGTTGCCGCCATTAATTATACTAATTGTGTGTCGTTTATAGTATGTTGAGGACATTACGGCGATATCTCTAGCTAATGAAGTGTCGTTTATTGCAGGCTGATGACATTACGGCGATAACTCTAGCTAATTGTGTGTCGTTTATTGTATGTTGAAGACATTACGGCGATAACTCTAGCTAATGAAGTGTCGTTTATTGTATGTTGAAGACATTACGGCGATAACTCTAGCTAATGAAGTGTCGTTTATTGCAGGCTGATGACATTACGGCGATAACTCTAGCTAATTGTGTGTCGTTTATTGTATGTTGAAGACATTACGGCGATAACTCTAGCTAATGAAATGTCGTTTATTGCAGGCTGATGACATTACGGCGATAACTCTAGCTAATTGTGTGTCGTTTATTGTATGTTGAAGACATTACGGCGATAACTCTAGCTAATGAAGTGTCGTTTATTGTATGTTGAAGACATTACGGCGATATCTCTAGCTAATTGTGTGTCGTTTATTGTATGTTGAGGACATTACGGCGATAACTCTAGCTAATTGTGTGTCGTTTATTGTATGTTGAAAACATTACGGCGATAACTCTAACTAATTGTGTGTCGTTTATTGTATGTTGAAGACATTACGGCGATAACTCTAGCTAATGAAGTGTCGTTTATTGTATGTTGAAGACATTACGGCGATAACTCTAGCTAATTGTGTGTCGTTTATTGTATGTTGAGGACATTGCGGTGATAACTCTAGCTAATTGTGTGTCGTTTATTGTATGTTGAAAACATTACGGCGATAACTCTAACTAATTGTGTGCCGATTATTGTATGTTGAAGACATTACGGCGATAACTCTAGCCAATGAAATGTCGTTTATTGTATGTTGATGGAATTACGGCGATGAAGTGTTTATAGTATGTTGAGGACATTACGGCGATATTTGTACCTAATGAAGTGTCGTTTATTGTAGCTGAGGACTTTACGGCGATATCTCTATATAATGGATTGTCGTTTATAGTATGTTGAGGACATTACGGCGATATCTCTAGCTAATTGTGTGTCGTTTATTGTATGTTGAAGACATTACGGCGATAACTCTAGCTAATGAAGTGTCGTTTATTGTATGTTGAAGACATTACGGCGATATCTCTAGCTAATTGTGTGCCGTTTATTGTATGTTGAAGACATTACGGCGATATCTCTAACTAATTGTGTGTCGTTTATTGTATGTTGAAGACATTACGGCGATAACTCTAGCTAATTGTGTGTCGTTTATTGTATGTTGAAGACATTACGGCGATAACTCTAGCTAATGAAGTGTCGTTTATTGTATGTTGAAGACATTACGGCGATAACTCTAGCTAATTGTGTGTCGTTTATTGTATGTTGAAGACATTACGGCGATATCTCTAGCTAATTGTGTGTCGTTTATTGTATGTTGAAGACATTACGGCGATAACTCTAGCTAATGAAGTGGCGTTTATTGTATGTTGATGGCATTACGGCGATGAAGTGTTTATAGTATGTTGAGGACATTACGGCGATATTTGTACCTAATGAAGTGTCGTTTATTGTATCTGAGGACTTTACGGCGATATCTCTATATAATGGATTGTCGTTTATAGTATGTTGAGGACATTACGGCGATATCTCTGCCAGATTGTGTGTCGCTTATAACACGTTGAAGACAGTACGGCGATATCAGTACCTAATGAAGAGTCGTTTATTGTATGTTGAGAACTTTATGGAGATATCTCTAGCTAATGAAATGTCGTGTATTGTATGTTGAAGACATTACGTCGATATCTCTAGCTAATGGATTGTCGTTCACTGTAGGCTGAGGACATTACGGCGATAACTCTAGTTAATTGTGTATCGTTTATTGTATGTTGAAGACATTACGGCGATATCTCTAGCTAATTGTGTGTCGTTTATTGTATGTTGAAAACATTACGGCGATAACTCTAGCTAATTGTGTGTCGTTTATTGTATGTTGAAAACATTACGGCGATAACTCTAGCTAATGAAGTGTCGTTTATTGTATGTTGAAGACATTACGTCGATATCTCTAGCTAATTGTGTGTCGTTTATTGTATGTTGAGGACATTACGGCGATATATCTACCTAATGGAGTATCCTTAGTTGTAGGTTTATGACATTACGGCAATATCTCTACCTAATGAAGTTTCGTTTGTTGTAGGTTTATGACATTACGGCAATATCTCTACCTAATGAAGTTTCGTTTGTTGTAGGTTTATGACATTACGGCAATATATCTTCCTAATGAAGCGTCGTTTATTGCAGACTGAGGACATTACGGCGATATCTCTACACAATGGATTGTCGTTTAATGTAGGTTGAGGATATTACTGCGGTATCTCTACCTGATTGTGTCGTTTATTGTAGGTTGGGGATATTATGGCGATATCTCTATATTATTATTATATTTTTTTTAAACATATTTTATTTGTTCTTAAATTAAATTAGTTTATGACAAAAGGGATTGGAGGACAAGTGCTAAATCACTTAGAATACCCCCCTCTCTCTACATTATGGATTGTCGTTTATTGTAGGTTGAGGACATTACGGCGATATCTCTACCTGGGCAGTTGTGGTTTAAAAGTACGAAAGATCACTCCAAATGGGCGATATCTAAAAACAAAGAGAAGCCGTGGGTCTGCATTGGGGACATCAACAGAATGGTAAGTTACAATGGTGCTACTAGTTTGTGTAAAGTATTTATTATGCGATATTAACATAGCCTATGTGTTACACTAAATCCTGTTCGGAGATTGGGCCACTGCAAATTGGGTCATGCATTGCATATCGCAATAAAACACACTATGATACGAACCGACGTCACGTCATGTGGACCTAGATTCGAACTCGATCGTGGTATTGTTGCGAAAGGTCCACATATCAAATATGAATGTTATCAGTTGACATATCTTCAAGTGTTTGCGCTAGCTGTCATACAGTTATTAAAAATAGATGAACGAAGGGCTGTAACTCAGGTAAAAGGATCGGACATGAATGAAATTGGTTCAAGTTTTCCCGCTATAACGGACCTCAATTTCCTAAATTTGCTCAACTTTGTTTAGTGTATTCAAATTGGTCACCGCGCCAGGGACATAACACTTTTTGTTCATACTAAGTCTTAAAGCGTAGTGTTCTCCAGGACCACAAGTCCGAATGGGGTCATGTTTGGTGGGGATAGTCACTTGGTGACTGGGATTCAATTTTGTTCTAAATATTCCATTAAAATATCTCCTTCACAGAGAATATATCAGATATAGAATGCAGATTGCAGATTGCAGATTGCAGATTGCATGTTTCATATATATTGTTGAAGCATTATGTTCTATATTAAGGGTCTCGTAACCCTTCGTTTGTTGACTCTATGTGAAATGTAGCATATAAGTGAACAGTAGTCCAAGCACGTTTTATAAAATAGTAATCATGTTGCATGGTCCAGCTTTGTTGTGATTGGTCGCCAAATGTCTAGGGGTTAACAGTTTTCAAAAGACAATGGCTGGTGATATATCAACGGAACTCGGATGCATAACATTTACCCCCTACCCCCCATAATGTATTACTTTAAACTCATATATAACGGAAACTATTTAGCTGTTAATTTGTTAAATTGTGTTAATGATGTGATCACGTATGTGGTAGCTGCTAACCGATTTAGACATATACATCTAATGGTGAAAAGAGCTCCCTATCATTGTCCATTGAAGGGTTAAGCGCCCCTGTTATGAAACACGTACAATAATTTCATTCTGTCTCATTCTCAATGCAACAATGGTTTATTAAAGACCAGCTGAATAATATAATTAATTTAGCTCCAAACATATCTAAAATATGTCTTAACTCATGCTAAATAAGGTTTATAACATGTATCTTTTCCATTTTGTTCACATTTTTACAAAAAAGTACTATTTCCAGACATTTGAATAAAACGGCTTCTTTGTTTACAATAGTCATTTTTGAATCGGGTGTTTCCGTCGCGACTCGGAAATGACGTCACCGAGGGTACAAAGACGGAAGAAATTTTATGCGCCGTTTTTAAAATCACTTATTTTGAAATCGTCTTTTTTTTATTGTTGTTTATTTTTTTGAAGAATAAAACGTGCTCGTCGCTGCATGGCTGCAAACTGTAGCCATAAATGTTCAAGTGGCACAAGAATTAATGCAGCCATTCGACAACAGTGGACGGCGTTTGTCCACAACGAGAGTTTGGAATGGGCTGTCACAATACAGCTCTGCTTGTGTTCCAAGCACTTTGAAGAAGGATCTTTCACAAATATTGTGAAATGCAAGCTGGGACATACAAAATGTGATTCACATTGTCAAACAAAATGTTATCTACGTGAATACCGACCGGTACCAATAAACACCCATGCACTCACGGTCCTTGTGGGGGGGGGGGGGGTATCAGTAGACCTACGGCTACGTCGTAGTACATGGATCATACATGGGGATTTACTTTCGGCGATGTGTGAATCGTGACTTGTTCTACTCAAGCGTGAATACATAAATCGGCACCTTGACAAATACAAAAAGTCAGCTATATATGCATGACAATATGCAAAATTAAGCATGATTTACAAGGCAACCAATCAACAATCTGTGTAATATAAGTGACTGTTCTACGTTAATTCTAGTCTAACGTGACGTAAACATCGATTAGAACCTGAACTTGAAATGTAATGATTCAATGAAAATCATTAGTAAGTCTACTCACCAGATTGAATTTTTCGATAATTAAAATCCAATACATATTACCAATGTATTAAACCATTTGTGAAAGCATATAAATGAAATCAGACGAAAATGTACCGCACTGCATCCACGTGTTACGAGCTGTGTCGATCATGTCAGTTTGTCACGATTTTTCGCCAATATTTCCACCAACAAAACATAAATTCCTTGTATTCCAATCGAATTGTTCAGAGAAATTCTTGACGGTACTTCGAATTATATACATGGCTACGAATTTATATGACTACATCAGTCATTAAGCAGTAACCGAGCATTAACAAACTGGTATTTGAACTATAAACACAAACAAATATTATGCAGGTGATGTGACCTATACATCTGACCTAACCTCAACGTCATACACGTGCGTGTGCATATCCATACTCGACAATAATGTGTCTAAAGTTGACTATGAAACACCTACTATTGTAAAAGATAGATCAATTATGGAATTATGTTACGTTTTAACATGCCTTCAGTCCACTGTATGGGTATTATTTTAAAAATAAGAACAGCAATCGCGAGGGACTATTTTGTTATTGCGAATGTAGCATGCGTAAAATATCGTTCGATTTGTGATCAAAGCGCAGTACCGTAGGCCTAGTAAGTACTACTTTCGTCATATGTACATGAACGCCCACATCTCCACCGAGTGTGGTAGATATGGCCTATATATAGGTCTTTTTAGTTGGTCCTTGTGGAGATTGTGCGTTACGGGTCTTGATTCATTTGGAACAATAAAGTGAATAAACATAATACATACTGAAAATAATATATATATGCGTACCGGTACGCCTTTTGCGGTTTTTGTTTTGTTGACAGATTGTTAAAAAATGTGTTTTATATGATAATCTAAAGGCCTTGCATGATACTGCATGTATAATTCAGGTCAGTATATCGGTACGTATAGACAGCAGTTTGGAAATTCTTGATAGTATAAAATGTTTGATGTTTCACACCTACCTTCCATCAGTGACCATACATTCTCAATGAGAACTTGGGTGTCAAAATAAAGCCAGTTGAAAAATTTAAACATAAAGAGCATTTAATTGGAGGATTATAGGGCCTACTAGTAATGGAATATATAGGTCAAGCTTTTGCGGATTTCTGCTCACTACGTTCATGACTGTCTAGATGAAATAATTACATACCAACAAATCTTAATACCCAGTATCGTGAATATCAAGTTAAAACATAATTGTTTATTTAATCATGGAGCGATCTACTTGTGATATGCAATAGGTTTCTGCATAAATGGTGAAAGGATGTGTCTCCCCCCGGCAATTAACTGCTTGACACAACATAAGTTGAAATTTATACACCACATACAGGCTGAACTGTCTAACTGTTTTAATTTCAATTCAGTTATTGTTGAGGATTGGGAAATGTGTTGACGTTTAGACCAACGTACGGCAGCCTATCATTTTACTTTTGGTCCGAAAGAGGGGGAACCGGTGAAAATGCATGGTCCATGGATGCGATGATTTATTGTCGGATCGTCGGTCAATGGTCTCTCGCCGATATGTGGAGGATCATTGTCATCAGGCTCGAATGCAGCAAGATCAAAGTCATCTTTACAACGTTAGCGCTGACCTGCCATCGCCATTATAGCGCACGTTGCCAATGACGCAAAGCAGAACTGTGCATTTGTGATCCCTCCGTGACGTCATGTCACGTGCTCCTCCAGTAGCCATGTGCGCGCAGTGCAAAATGAAAACAAATCTTCGGCGACTGTTTCGTTCCCAAGATATAAAAAATAACTGCAGGATATTTTGACGGGATTTTTTGCGGATTTGTGTTAAGGGGACTTAGATACACACGGGGTGATATATCAATACTCAAATTAGGTTACAGTTCAGCTGGACTTTAACATTCTTTGAAAAGTATTTTGCTCTGACACCAATCTCTCCCATGTGCATCGTAATTACAGTACACATGTTATGCCATCTGATCTTATTTATTAGTTTGATAACCAAATAACCGAATGGGTTACTAATATTTAAATTTAAATATCAGATGAATCCCCACGTGTTGTTCTATGCTGTTTGGTTTGTTAACAGCTTATCTTTTGCGTTAGTATGGAGATGGGATCTATAACCATATAATCTATTTTATGGATGTGGTCTTCAGAGTCCCAGTCTTCTCAGTCTATGCTGTCAGGTGAGTGACTGTCTAGTTTTCTACAAAAAGTTCATTTTAATACTAGGATATATTGTTGGTGTGGCCTTACCCAAAAATAAACCTTGTGATAAGCGAACATTGTTCAATAAGTAAACAAACTATGGTAATGGGGCAACCAAACAATACCTCTAATACGTATCCATTAATGATGATATACTGGTCAAGTTAGTGCCTTTTTTTCTGTATACATGTTATTCGTCAAAATCACACTCTTGATTGTGTTGCGTTCCGTATGTGCACGAATATAAGTGATTGGGAGGGGGTAGAACATACAGTTTTAGCGAAATAAAGTCCTACGCGACTCCAGTGACAAAAAAGTGAAGCATGACATTCCATGTATAAAATAGAAATGACAGTTTGTTCATGACTGCGGACACCAGAAAGTGACAAAGAAAATTTATATACCCGTCATTTTGTAACGGGCAATTCCATAGTCATGATATATTACTTTATTAATATATATACTAACTGAAATAGGCTCCTTAACGGCGGAGGGCCTACGGTCCATTTGTGTGCTTCGCACATATTATGATCTTAAGCAGTGCGCAGTTCGCGCACATTTTGATCTTTTAAACATTCTGATATCAGATTTACACTCAACAGAAAGATTAAAAGAGCATTAGTTAGCGCTGACAGTATTGTTAACACTGTATTAGTATCGGCCCGGGAATGTGGTTTTTATAACCGAGTTCCGGTGAATCTACTGACTGGTACCCACTGGGGGAGGTCAGACTGCGTCCATTCGACATATTCCGGGTATATATGCCGGTACTCCCTCCATGCCACACTCAATGTACACCATTCATAACAAAGACACCATTTATCACTTATGTTCACACTGAACTGGCAGATTAAAATACCATATTAGCACCCATTTCCAACGATGGCAGAGCGTTCGTGTCTCGAACACCCCATTACATGCACTTCCACTACCTGTTTCCAACAACGCTTTGGTAGAGCGCATGGAATGTTCATCTATAATAGCAAAGCAAGTGTGGGTTTGTGTGTGACGTCACATTACGCCATTTCGACAAACGTCATAAGAAATATTGTATACTTGAGTGCAAATACTGCATTTGGCGACCATGTTCAATCTCAGGTTTTCTTTGACAATTCGGTGTGAAATTTGGTAGGTATTCTTTTACGACACAATATACACTGTTAGAAAATACTGTCGGTTCGACGGTTTCGGGCCGTCATAATCGACGGTCCCATACCGTTTCATCAGTTTGATTGTTTCTTACCGTTATTTTATGTTCCCATGAAAAGTGTCTAAATTAAATATTTTCGTTATTCAAAGTCATGCCGTCAAAATTCAATAGTATATTTATCGGCGACCATATTATATACGACAAAGACTCCATACAGTTTGACTGAATCTTACTCTGCTGATATTTAATATGTATTATTAATCCGGCATTCATTCTGTGTTATGCGGGTCCGTACATATATTCATGAGTACGTTATTCTCATTCCGGGTTTAAGTTTCCGATTTAGCACTCACCTCATTTATTCGCCATTTATCGTTTAACTGTTACCTTTTCAATTGGCGGACAGCTGTTAAGACGGTCTGATTTCGGTTCCTTTGATAACCGGACACGTTTCAATTCTGCGAAAAACGACTTAATCATTTTCCACTAAATTCGAGAGTAGAGATTCATGACATGATCCGGGGTCCTGACTTCATGCGACTCAATGCTGATGTTGAAATTGACAGTGTTGTCACTTAGTATAAAAACACTGGCACATTTATTGACACAAGAGGATACAGGTACAATTAAACGAGCTTCGATGTCAACCATGCATAGTGGCAATAATAACAACAACGAGCAGCTATTACTATTAGAATGTTGACAATCTAGTTGATAGTGTTCTGAATCTGATTGTTTCAAAGCACATGCATGTACATTTATAAAAGAGGATATATATGTACTGTACGCACCAGTATAATTCAAAAGAGCTTCAGTGTCAACAACAACACCGTAAACAATGAACTGACGCCGCGCAGTGACAGATGATCACATATCTACAATTCCAACTTTACAATTACACGGACCAATTCATCCCGTGTTCATCAATTTTCATTGAAACGTGTGGATATGAGACGTTGTCATCATTTGCCATGTTATCGTCAAGTTATTACGACAATTTACTGGAAGTACACTATTGGTTGGGTTGAATGTTCTTATCAAACTATCTTTGGCTGACTCACTGATATTGATACTAAGTGTGGTGATACCAGTATACAGTTTGATGCATCATGCTTTAAAATTTCATGGAAAATGTGCGACTACAAGAGAACATTGTCGCCAAGTCATTGCGCAGTTATTATGGGATCTGTTGTCTTGAAGGTTCCAATCCCAACTAGCTGTCATTGATATACAGTACCAGTCAGAAGAAGTGGTATATTAACGCACTATTTTCGCGCCCAATATCGCAAAAAATATTGCAAGTGGAAACGCTTATAAACATGTCGCTTGTGATATTATTGCAATATTTTGCGCTTAATATCTCAATATTTTGCGCTTAATAATGCGACATCATGCGCTCAAAATTGTGACATTTAAATCAAATTATTGCTTCTTCTATATTGTTTATTGTATAAATAGAGACAATGTTTTAGATATGTATATAATTATAGTTGTAACTGCTATATGTACACTATATGTAGACTATATGCACAGTATATATCTATTATAAATATAACACTATCGGGTCTGTATGAAATTTAGCGTGCTTAGTATTGCAATATTTTGCGTTCAATATTGCAATAATAAGCGCGATAGATTTTTTTTATTGTGCTATAATCACGCCTTTTTATAAATTAAGCACTCTCAATATCTCAATAAAGGTGCGCTCAATATCTCAATAAAGGTGCGCCTTATATGTTACCAAAAAGTATGCGATTAAGATATTTTACTTTTACATGTATATAAATTTGAGTTTTAACTGTGAAACATGTAGCTTTGTTCTTTTTATGGCTTAAAAGGGCATGCCGATTCATGTTTTAAAATTGTCGAAATTAGTACTACTCATAACTGAATAGTTATGGGTTGGCTTATCAGCTATTACTAGTATCGTTTTTTATTTACAGCCATGTTTATACAGTAGTTAGTGAAAGGCGAACACATTACGCGTGCACAGCCTTTTTCGGGTTAAATTTTACAAGGCAGATAATAAGCTTGATCTTCTGCAAACTGCAAACTGCAAAGTTTCATAAGTATTGTCTATCACTTTATGCATTGAGGATTTACATTTCATCAAAACTAAGATGTATTTTTCAGTTACGAATAATACTAGTTTCGACAATGCAAAAACATGAATCGTAATGACTACCGGGAAATCATATTGTCACCATGGGAACCTGGCAAATTCTATGGTAAATTAGCAAATTAAGAGCAACAAAAAATACCATTGGTCTGACCTTTATTAGTTACGGTCTTGATAATAATTAAACGGTGTTGAACCATAAAAAATACAACGGTCTGACAATTACTGGTTACGGTCTGCCAGTTACTTAAACGGTTTTATACAATGGAACATGCTACGGCCTGGCCGTATGTTTAACGATCAAAGGTTGGCAGCGATGTTGCGAGGTCTCAGACCGTTAAAAGGACGGTCTTTTTTCTAACAGTAGGCCGTGGTACAAATTTGGTTCACATTGGACGCATGGTGGAAAAGTTATAAACGCACCAAAACGCGACTGAGTTATACACACAGACGACGGGTTTTATATTTATTATATGGTGTATATCATATATAGAACGTCAGACATTTTTGATTAATCCTCTCTTAGCAAAGTTTGTTGTACCTTCGTTCCGTTTTTTATTTGTATGGGTATGCATCTCAAGTAACAGTTAACAGATGGGTATGAATCCCGCATACCGCCTGATAATGGCCTGGTTCCCTCCTACCAAAAAGAGGGGGTGTGACATCCTCATCGGTTTCACCTTGAGAAAAAATAGACGGGTTCAGTCGCACGTAAGTTTAACTTATAACGTACACTGTTAGAAAAAAGACCGTCGCTTTAACGGCCTGAGACCGCACAGCATCGCTGCCAACTTTGGCCGTTAAACTTACGGTCAGGCCGTAGCATGTTCCACGGTATAAAACCGTTTAAGTAACTAGTAACTGTCAGTCTGTTGTATTTTTTACTTCTCAACACCGTTTAATTAATATCAAGACCGTAACTAATAAAGGTCAGACCAATGGTATTTTTCATGGGTCAACACCAATGTTTTGCTCTTAATTTGCTAATTTACCATAGAATTAGCCAGGTTCCCATGATGACAATATGATTTCCCGGTAGGCATTACGATTCATATGTTTTTGAATGGTCGAAACTGCTATTATTCGTAACTGAAAAATACATCTTAGTTCTTATGTTACGATCATAGTTTTGATAAAATATAAATCCTCAATGCATAAAGTGATAGACAATACTTATGAAACTTTGCAGTTTGCAGAGGATCAAGCTTGTTATCTGCCTCATATAATTTAATCCGGAAAAAGGCTGCGCACGAGTAATGTGTTTGCCTTTCACTAACTACAGTATAAATATGGCTGTAAATAAAAAAACGATACTAGTAATAGCTGATTAGCCAACCCATCACTATTCAGTTATGAGTAATACTAATTTCGACCATTCTAAAACATGAATAGGCATGCCCTTTTAAGCCACAAAAAGAACAAAGCTTCATGTTTCATAGTTAAAACTCATATTTATGTACATGTAAAAGTTAAATATATTAATGGCATACTTTTGGTAACATGTAAGGCGTGAAATTGTCTAGTCACTTATAAACGCAGTTTTTGTTTTAACAGGTGAATCCGTACATCATGACAATACATTACCATTCAGAAGAAGTGGTATTTTTAGGCGCACCTTTATTGAGATATTGAGCGTGCTTAATTCAGAAAAAAACGTGACTATAGCACAATACCAAAAATCTGTCGCGCTTATTGTTGCAATATTGAACGCAAAATATTTCGATAGTAAGCGCGCTAAATTTCATATAGACCCGATAGTGTTATATTTATATTAGATATACATGTATACTGTGCATATAGTGTACATATAGTGTACATATAGCATTTACAACTATAATTATATACATATCTAAAACATTGTCTCTATTTATACAATAAACAATATAGAAGAAGCAATAATTTGATTTAAATGTCACAATTTTGAGCGCAAGATGTCGCATTATTAAGCGCAAAATATTGAGATATTAACCGCAAAATATTTGCAATAATATCACAAGCGACATGCTTATAAGCGTTTCCGCGATATTGGGCGCAAAAATAGCGCTCATAATATACCACTTCTTTTGACTGGTACTGTATATCAATAATAGCTAGTTAGGATTGGAACCTTCAAGACAACAGGAGATCCCATAATAACTGTGCGCAATGACTTGGCGACAATATTCTCTTGTAGTCGCACATTTTCCATGAAATTTTAAAGCATGATGCATCAAACTGTGTACTGGTATCACAACACTTAGTATCAATATCAGTGAGACAGCCAAAGATAGTTTGATAAGAACATCCAACCAATAGTGTACTCCCGGTAAATTGTCGTAATAACTTGACGATAACATGGCGAATGATGACAATGTCTCATATCCACACGTTCAATGAAAATTGATAAACACTGGATGAATTGGTATGTGTAATTGTGAAGTTGGAATTGTAGATATGTGATCATCTATCACTGCACAGTGTCAGTTCATTGTTTACAGTGTTGTTGACATTGAAGCTCTTGTGAATTACACTGGTGCGTACAGTACATGTACATATATATCCTCTCTTGTAAATGTACATGCATATGCTTTGAAACAATCAGACTCAGAACACTGTCAACTGGATTGTCAACATTCTAATAGTAATAGCTGCTCGTTTAGTCGTTGTTGTTGTTATTGTCACTATTGGTTGACATCGAAGCTCGTTTAATTGTACCTGTATCCTCTAGTTTCAGTACATGTGCCAGTGTTTTGATACTAAGTCACAACACTGTTGTCAATTTCACCATCAGCACTGAGTGGAATAAAGTCAGACACAGGATCATGCCATGATTGATCAATTTGATTGGCATGAATCTCTACTAAAATTTAGTGGAAAAATTGTCAATGATTAAGCCGGTTTTCGCAGAATTGAAACTTGCCCGGTTATCATAGGAACCGAAATCAGACCGTCTTAACAACTGTCCACAATCGAAAAGGTAACAGTTTGATAACAAGAGTTTGCGATCAAATACGCAACGCCAACGATAAATGGCGAATAAATGATGTGAGTGCTAGAGCGGGAACTTAACCCCGGAATGAGAATAACGTACTCATGAATAATCGTACCGACCCGCAAAACACAGAATGAATGCTGGATTAATAATACATATTAGATATCAGCAGAGTAAGATTAAGTCATACTGTACGGAGTCATTGCCGTATATAATATGGTCGCCGATAAATATACTATTGAATTTTGACTGCATGACTTTGAATCACGAAAATATTTAATTTAGACAATTTTCATGGGCACATAAAATAACGGTAAAAAACCGTAAAAATGATGAAACGGTATGGGACCGTCGATTATGACGGACCGAAACCGTCACATTTATACCACGATCGCGTACTCTACTACATTATTAACGATCATTGTGAAAATCAAGTTGTTAATCACCACTGTGTATAAAGGCAGACTATGGGTATATACGTAATTTCATGCGTTTTGAACGGGAAAGTGATATACTAATAGTATTCTACAATGTCGCGTTACAGTAACACCGGTATTAATAAATCCGTGGCGAAATATAGTTCCAAGTTGACGCGTTAATAAAGAAAACGTTAGTTATACTTCCATAAATATGTGCTATTATGTTACATCTGTGATTTTTTGTGACAAATTATTTTTATCATAAATTTCAATAGCTTGTTTATACACTTTCACAATTCCCTCAAGTTTCATTAAGAAACTACGTGTGTATTATATATTTAATTGTTATACAACCACTTCAATTCTATAGTATTTTACCAGCATAGTTACCAATATTTTAATAGGGTAACTACATTAAAGCGGAAGTGAATGTTAGGTATAGTAATTCAGTCATGCATGCCAACACGCGACGTTTCTATACAGTTATCCAGCGATATTTCCAATGCTTTTCCGGTCAATAGTTTTCACTGAGATGTTATTTAGATTTTGTATATGATTACACACTATTAACACATTGGGCCAATTTCGCGATTTATATGTTTGGGATCGTGTTTAAAATAAAAATGATTAAATTATGTCTTCCTTCCTTCCAGTCATCACAATCTAAGAGAGCAGGCGGTACAGTATGTTTCAAGGATGAACACGTATGGCAGACTTACAATAACAGCATAGCTGGGATAGAGAAATGTCCCAGATGCGGCGATTTCAATTACATGGATTCAACTCTTCTTGGTAAAGATGCCCATTGAGGCTTCCATTTACAAAATCATTTACAAAAGAAGTTTTGTGCTTAGAATATACATGTAATTCCATGTCACCAGTGATTTCGTACAGCTGAGAATTGACACACATTAGGATGATATATACCAAACAAATTCATATGTGTTTTTGAACTGAATGTTAATATTTTTCTGTATAAAATAATTTAAAGGTACTCAACCGATCAGACGGTCCACATACCATCAGTATACAACAACATTTCTTCAAAATACGCTTTAGTTATCAAAATCGCAACAAAATAATGCTAATCAATGTCAAATATGGTATCAAATTTCCCAATTTGTTTTATTTATCAACAAAATATGGCCGTATTATCACTAATGTATCACGAAATTTGATCTTATTAACACTTGATGTTATAGTTATCCATCTTCATCCGCAAGTTTGTCCGATACACTACTTTTGACCACGTGTTTCTGGGCAACATATTATTACACATCTCGAGAAATAACAAACTTCAAAAATCTATATCTGATCACTCTGAGCTTTGATGGGTGGATTCCTCGACTCGAATACAATATTTTTTACCCCCGAAGCCAAAGAAATAGTAATTTAGGAGCGTCTGATCGGATTGAGTGCCTTTAATCATTATCTGTCAATTCACAGAATACTGTAAAATACTGTCAAACAATTGGCCACCACACTTTTATCCATTAAAGGTACTCAATCCGATAAAACTCCTCTCAATTACTATTTCAATGGCTTTGGGGGTCAAAAATATTTGATTCGAGTCGAGGAAGCCACACATCAAAGCTCAGATTTTTTAGATATCGATTTTAGAAATCTATTATTTTTCATTATCGGGAATACTTTCTGGCCCAGAACACAGTCAAAATTGCGTTATTATTACCACTTGATTTTAGAGTTATCCATCTTTGTCTGTTTGAATAGTGTTTTGGTGTACACATATCGAGCATATTACGAAGTTGAAGGCAATTATTAGTACTCATTTCGAGAAAATAACAAATTTCAAAAATCAATATCTAATAACTCTGAGCTTTGTTTGATGGGTTCCTCGACTCGAATCAAATATTTTTTTACCCTAAAAGCCAAAGAAATAGTAATATAGGACCCTTTGATCGGATTGTTGTTGTTGGAATCTGTTGAGATGGGGACCCTCTGATCGGATTGAGTACCTTTAATGCTATTTATCGATAAACTAAATGTCTTGATTAGTTTCCGCTACATATATGACAGCATCATTGGTTGATATGACATTGCCTATACACACCGCATGCCTAAAACTGTAGATGAGATTTATTTCGTTACATCCTACGATTTAAAGCGATACGAAACACTCCGGTAGGGTGAACACTTAGAAATGGAGAGTACTCTTGCTCAAAGTAGTTATTTTTAACAAACATTATATCCAAATTGACAACAAAAACCGTCATTCTTTTTTAATTAAATGAAGTGACTCTCGGTGACGAAATCGTTTGCATTAGTTTGTTGCCGATATTTGCGTCCCGAATCGAGAAGTAAATATTTACAAGTGAGCGTAGTTCAGACGATGTTTTCTATGGAGTGGTATGGTCGATTTCTTTGAACGTTTTAGTGATGTTAGTAGAACGCTACATTTCCCAGGTTGGCATAGAGCCTGAGACGAACTTATTAGTTTGTCGCACTCGAACAAGTCCATAACATGCCTTTAAAAGGAAATTTCGATGTTGCATCATAATTAATTCAGATAGTACTGCCCTGTAGATAGCCGTAATGCTAACCTTCAGTGCAAAAAGGTATATACAGAAATAAACAAGGCTAGTGCTAACATAAGCAAAGAAATGAAATTGAAACTTAACAACTCAGTGCTGCAGTCGACATATGTCAGGAACACACATGTAGCACATTGGCATTGTGTGACCACTAATTAAAATAACGATGAATTGATGATGCCACGATCAATCAATAATTAGAGGCTCCGTTCAACATTGTGTAGTTTTTCTTCAAGTTTTTCGCTTGTTTTACATCTGGCGGTTCTCCGGAGAAATGACGGATTACATTATGAGAAATAACTCTTTGTTTCCATTAAGGTTATGAGTTATAACCGAAAAGTTTAAAGACAGCTTTACCATAACGCGACTCGCGTTATAGAATTTGTCATCAAACTTTTCAGTTATAACTCATAACGTTAATTGAAACAAGAGTTAATTCTTAAATAAAGCGGTTATCATTCAACATTTTTAGTTGCATTCTTGTGATACAAAGTTTTGTTTTAATTTTCTCCATATTTATAATGGTGTGCAAGCCTGAGTTTAGTGTGCCCATCATTTGCAGAATGAGGTCTCCAGAGGGTGAATTTAGCGATGCTATTCTGCATAGAGCGGGCTAGCATCACCAAATTCACCCTCTGGGAACCTCATTATGCATGGTCTCATTTGCTATGGGAGACTCGGATTCTAGTACCCAAATGGTGAATATTGAAATAATTTTCCAAAGAAATGAAATTGAAACTTAACAACCCAGTGCTGCAGCCGACATATATCAGAAACACGTGTGCGCACCGTGACACTTGTCACTAAGCCAATCAAAGAGGATGAATCGATGACGCCACTTGATCAATCGATCATTGGAGGTCTGAGTCTTTTTCAACTTTATTTGGTTTTGTTTTCCATCGAAACATTTCGCTTTGGCGTTTTTCGCTCGTTTTACTCGTACAGTCTGCTAATATATGGCGGTTTTCCTGCGAAATGACGAATTAATGACAAGAAATAACTCTTGTTTCGATTAAGGTTAAAGTTATAACCAAACATTTTAAAGAAAATTTACTATAACGGGCTACGAATTTCGGTTATTACTGCATATCGTTAATCGAAACATGAATTAGTTCTTAAATACGAGGATAGTAATTCTATATTTGACATTAATTCCCTTCAATGTGGATATTCTAAACTAAATCGAATTATATTCGAATTTCGCATTACCAGTTGTTTTATAACACAGTGTATATCGTGGTAAGCTCATCTTTGGTATCTAGGATATCTATGACGGCTATTTTTATATTTCTCTTGCGACTCGGGATGTTTTGTTTTGCTTGTTTTTGTTTCAAATGGCTGTAAGGTGCAGCGATGCACAATCTCAGTTAAACACCGAACTTGACTAAAAACTCCCGTGCTTTCAGTGTCTTCGTTCTTTATCGTCATTGTAAAATCGGAATAAGCCAACAATCGCAAACGAACTGGACGATGCCCGCAGTTTCATACCACAAGAATAGGTCATAATTTAGTGGCAGCGTATTCTGCGAATTTTGGGATTCGTATGCCGACTGCAAGAACTCATTTCCTTCTGTGAGTTTTAATTAGGCAAATCAGCCCTTTACAAACCAAAGATGAAGCATAAACTAGGTATATATAGTTACCAAGTTAATTCTTTGTGTGACTAAATGCATATTAAAGAACATATCAACATATCTCACATAATATCCGTGCGAAATGGATTCTCCCACTCAGTTATGAAAGTATACATTGGAATGGTATATTATTCATCTGGAGGGGTTTCCATAATAAATAAGCAGACGACAGATAATAAAAGTGCTGAAGGAGTCCAATTGATTGGAGGGAAATGTTCTGATAATAAGTTCAACAAACGATCTATATGTCAGAAAATTCTAAGTCGAAAAAGGAGCATAACTCCATCAGAAATGGTCGGAATTGTTTGTAAGCTATTGGATAATAATAATAACTAGAGTCATCACCAGGACAACAAAATAATCAACAACTTATAAGCCAAATATGACTATATTAATATATCCAATTGATAACTACATACTCATTGGTGAGTAGTTACTAGCTGTCCATGGGTCCGCTCATATGGATATTCAACATATAACATCCGCACAATAAAATAATCAGCAAAACCTGAAAACGGAGCTTAACTTCATCAGAAATTGTCGGACCGAACCCAAATTCGAACTTGACCTGTATTTTCATGTGGAGAATCATTAATTGCATGCATGTTATACTGTTTTCTTGTTATTATTTAAACATTTTCCTGAGATTTTGTGTGTATATAATATGAACATAGAAATAAATATTTTCACGACACCATTGATGATGCAAATTCTTTTTGCAGATTTTTATGTTGTTTTATTGTTGTTTTATGATATGAACAATCAATAGAAAATCAATGCACATAATGTAACTGAATGCTTAATATAACTGAATGCTTAATATAACTGAATGCTTAATTCAATTCAACATTGCTCACTGAATAGTGATTTATATTTATGGCATTTTCAACATATTTGCATCATGGTTCGCGCTGTCACTTATCAAATTTGCAAATGGCCAAAATAATTCACATTTTTGGCAATTCCCTTTTGAATCCTTAAACAAGTTTGATAATATTGCTCAACCAATACCCCTCATTTCAAGAAACTCTTTCATTAATGGTAATAGTGGTGATTTATAAGGTTTTGAACAGTTAACACCTCTATCAAGATGCAGTTAATCTGATATCGTTAGTATCGACGGGTGGATGGTTTGCTAGTATGTCTGGTGGTGGTGATTACATAGCTAATCCTCTGTTTCGATGTGCCTTTCTGATGACGAAACCCTTCTACAATTTAATTGTTATGCTGTTGGTTTATTGTTCTATGATAAACCCAAGTATACGAGGCGAGACTTATTAATAATGAACTGCTTTCATATCGATATCAAAGGTCGCTCAAGCAGCGATTGTGGAAATAATAGAAAGAAAAGACACAATGTTGCAGAAACTGACAGCATTTGGCAACTTATAACAGCATTTGGCAAAAAATATTTTCATTTGGCAAAATATTTGGCAAAAGTAAATTTCGGGCCAGCGCGGACCCTGATTTGCATGTTTCGTTTCAGACTTGGTACAATTTCCAATATATTACACTTATTGCTATTTTTCGTTTGATTGTGACACTCCAGCCTGTGCGCTAATTTAACCAAATGCACTAGAGCGATATTGATGCTGAATGGGTCAGGATATTACGTTTTCATATTTGTGTAGTTTTGGACCAGGAACCAGTCTATTCAACAATATACAGTGACTGCTCGCAGCATATAAACAGACACGGGAGTCGCTATTCAAAAATATATATATATTTCTTTATTTCCTCCATTAATGAAGAGCTCACAGAGGTATACATGTAACATATACACAGTTCAAAAGTAAAAGACAAGAAAAGCACAATTCATACAAGACGGAGCATAATAATACAGTCATATGAAATACAGAGTATTAAGACAACGCATCGCACTTGTTATGTACAATATGTATATGATAACGAGATCGCACACCCAATCACACGTACAACATATTCGCAGCACTCAGACAGGTATCTGCGGATCCGCTATGCGCATATACACCTCTCTCTCTATCTCTGTCTCTTACTCCCATGTCTCTCTATTTCTCTCTCCGCTATATCTTTCTCTCACACACGCGCACACCCTCGCACACACACAGACACACCCTCTATCTCTCTCTGTCTCTCTCTCACACACACATACACACACACCCCCACCCTCACATACCATCACGTACTCCCCACGTGCACACAACACCCCGTGACAGTTCACGCTCTTTTACATATATAGTTATAGGCTTGCTTGAGATACCGCCATTCGACGCATAGGTTTACCTATTTTGTTGAGTGATTTCGACGTCATAAAAGTTCTGTACAGAGTTCAACGCCAAATCATGCATCATTGCTGAAGCGTGCATGTGTTAGGCGAAGGCCGAAGTGCTAGCTGTTGGCGAAAACTGGAGCTTGGCCATGTAATATATCCTGTCAAAGATTTGACACCATCGTACTGTATGCCTTCCAAAGTAAATGTGTGTGGTGCACCATGAAAGACACGAAACACATGGGCTGGTCGATGAATGAATAAAGTTCGCCAGGTAATTTTGTTAGATGAAGAAGTACTAGTTCGTCATCATCGAGTTCATCTGTCCAGAGGTAAAACAATAAGCCAAATTTGTCAATTAGCTGGTACCACATACCATTTCGAAGGATGCATAATGTACGGTGATTACAGTAAATTAAAGCATGCTTAATTACATCATGGTGAGTCATATTGCATAACATACATACAGTAGGTTCACGTGCATGTACAGCTGTGGCAGCTACTATAATTGTGCAACTGTGAAAAAGGCACCCTTTCTATCTGGGTAAATGAGACAGCATCGCCACAAAAGGGACATTTGCAGGCAATTATGTATTTTCCCGAAACGAAGAAGGGATGGGTCATTATCAATGTTGCGCTTCCAGTCGAGTTCACGTTTGTTATTAACTTCAGCTTTGAGTATACGGGACCATTCTGATTTTGTTGGAAACATGCCGCGATAGGAAAATTGGTACAAGTATTGAACAATGTTATATGACATGAGAATACGTTCAATATCGGAGAAGAACGAGTTTGGGTTGACGTACTCCCCAGAGAGATGCGAGTGTAATCTTAAGGTGAAGATTTCTTTGCACGCTTTGGTAGGTGATAATCGACAAAGACTACCAAAGAGGCTGAGTTTACGAGCATCTATGGTTGAGCAGATAGAGCATAAGCACGTAAGGCCAGATACGATGTCAGTTCTAGCTCTCACCGGCAATGCTTGAATTCGCTTCAAACAAAATCGGTGAATTTTCTCGAGATCTGATATGTTTGCTTGAGACATACCGCAAAGGAATGCTGTCCCATACAAGCCTTTTGGCAACACAATTGATTCATATATGATTGCACAACTTGATGGTGTGATACCACCAGCATAGAGTCCGGCGTTGCTCAAAAGAAAGTATGTAGATAGGATTTTATCTACTACCACTTCAACAAATTCCCTTACAAATTGACTAATGTGAATACCCAAATGTGTGATTTCATCAGTTTCGGATACAATTCCATCCCCAAGATACCATTTTCGATTTAATGCACCGTTTTGACGTACGTTTTCGTTGAATACAATGACTTTGGTTTTCTTTGGGTTATACATGAATCTCCACTTTTGGCTGTAAGATGAGCATATATCTAATAGGCGCTGTAAACCATAGTTCGATAGCGACAGCAACGTCATGTCATCCGCCTGTGTGGGAGAGGAACAATTTGTGGAGATAAGCCGGAGACCACAGTTGGACGCCTCGTTTTCATATAGTAACTCGTTGATGTACAACATGTAGAATAAAGGGGACAGTATTACACCTTGTCTTGTTACGTGCGCTCGCGCAACAGTATGGCGATCAGACAGATTCGTAGGTTGGTGTCACCCTACGCCGTTTCACTCCATGACGTCACCAAAAACGACGTAAAACCTCGTGACGTTCTGACATTTTTACTGTGCCGCGTTTTTGCTATGTTTATTTTATGTGTTGTTTTCGATTATTTGTTTGTCGCCGATATCGCCATTTGTCAGGATTTCCTGTTTCTATATTTAAAACTGGCATGCTCGTAGTGAGTCTCGATTTCGATTTTTTTCTCCCAGGTCAAAATACGTCAGAGTTATGACAAAAATAGACCGACCTACATTTTCTCCATCAGAACTCTACATCAAAGAGTCTATAGACTCCTTCGAGACCTACATAGACTCCTTCATTTGGGTATTTTTACTTATAATTGGGAAGTTTTATCATTTTTGGTTCGTGCGAAGACCTCTTTTTATCGTGCGGGAAAAGAGAGACATTCAAAACGCGATTTCATAATTCGACGCAATATGCTGAATAGCCTAACTTCCAGCCGAGTTCCGGGTCAAATACGACGAATGACGTAACACAAAACAAAACGCATTTGTTGACACAAACACCGTTTGAAGAGTTTATTATTACATAAAATGATCGTTATTGATTAATTATTGATTAATTATTGATATTTATTGTTGCATATTGGCTGCTATCAATATTTACACAAATAGTATTAATTATTTATTATAATTGCTCCTTTGGTCAACTTTGACTATCGGAAAATGAAAATGAAAATATGCCGCTGAAAAAAATGTAATCGATATTAAAGTCTCATCCTTTCGGCAACATGGAATTGGTTTTAATTACTTAAATGATTAATATAGTAATTTGCCTTTTATCTGTGATGAAATGAGAAATGGTAATTGTCTTTTTTTGCTAACACTAAATTAAATTAAATAAATTAAGTAAAATACAGTGAAATTTTTGCGCACGTTGGCATCTCTCTGAGTGCATTCTAGTTCCTTGTTTGATTTCGATTGACCTTGAGATGACATCTGAATGTTTGACTACACAAGATATACCGCTAAGAAATTCGCGTATAAGTCGCCAAATTTTTGCCTTGGAAACCACAGCTGTGTAATTTGAGAAGCAAGCCATCAATCCAAACTGTGTCAAAGGCCTTTTGAACATCTAGGAAGCAAGAAAAAGGCTTGTTCTTTTGTTCACTGGTATAACTTATACTTTCGTGTAACACATATGACGACCTCTTTTTGAAACCCGTTTTGAAGTGGGTGTACTTTGATTATATTTGGTGTGTTACGTTCCATGCGACATAAGATTACCTTTTCTAAGGTCTTATACACGACTGGGAGAAGGGTTATTGCTCGATAGCTATCAAAATGTGATTTCGGCTTATCTCCACCCTTATAGAGAGACACCATCATGCCTTTGTTTTGCCATCTGAGGTATGTGTTGAAGTTCTATCATTTTGCTGAGAACATAAGATATACATTTATGTAAAGATTCTCCCCCGTATACAATATGCTCATAGCAGATCATATCTGGTCCCGGGGCTTTGCCCAAGTTCATTGATTTGAGGACAGATATGAGATCATGTACTGATACGGGATAGAGAAGCCGTTTGTCAGATGCAGTACCGACATTACACCCATGTGTGTTAGAAGCAATATCATCAACATAATTAGTGACATAATCGTAATGAGCTGCATCAAATGTGGTAAATTCAAGAGGGTGATATAACATTTCATAATAATCGGCCCATGCATTTGTGATTTCTTCCGGGTTTCTAAGTGTGACATTGTTGACATTGTTAAGTTCGGCTGCATGATCGACCATTTCATTTTGGCTACAAAGAAATCTGAGGTTCGACTGACGCAATTCTCTGCGGAAGGCACAGTTGGCTACTTTATAGATCGTGTAAGATGAATTTGTGTGCCCTCTAGGGCGGCCTTCCGCGGTCCATATCCGTCTAAAGCTCTGCATTTCACTATGAAGAGATTTTAGACGTTCGTTCCAAAACGGTTTAACGTGTGGTTTTGAGGATTTTGTTGGAACAAAACTCTTAGACGCAGAATCGATAGCTTTGACGACATTCGAGTAATAAGTGTCTAGATTTGCGTTGTCTGAGACAGGTGCACAACTATCTGGCAAAAGTGTATCTATACAGTTTTGATAAGCTAGCACAGATGAATCTGACTTAGTAAATTTCTTCCAGTTGGGACTATTGCGAATATCACTTCGGCGAGTGTGACGAGATCCAAGATCAATGCGCAATTTGACTGGTCTGTGATTAGAAAAATCTGTAGCAGAGTCAATAATCACCTGTATATTATTCACAAATGGTAAGTTAGCTTTGTGAACCAAAATATGGTCAATCGTTGTACCAGAATCGCCAGTAGCAGGCACATGTGTTGCGACTAGACGCGCGGATGGATCCTCTTGATTAACAGAAACAAGATTTCTGCGTGATAGTAGTTTCTTAAAGGTACGATTTCTTGCGTCAGATTTCTGAATGTTGCCGTTAAAATCACCCATTACAATGACAGTTCCTATCGAAGAGTAGTGGTCAATATACTTGTCTAATTCGGTGAGATACTCACGATACATTGAGACAGCGTAATTTGTAGACGGCAGATAGACCTGTAGGATATACATATACTGGGATTCATTGTATTGCACTTGAATTCCACATGTCCTGACATCATTGAAGTCAAGAACAGATACTGCGTTATCCAGCCTCTTGTGCCAGAATATTGCTACCCCACCCTTATTACGACCCCTTTGCATGGGCAGGCGTTGTGAGAAATCACATATTGCATGACACCGATAATTACAGTCGATAGTGTCGAGGAAGTGGACATTATGGCTATGAAGCTAGTGTTCGCCGATACCCAGAATATCCACGTCCTGCTTTTCCAGCAAACCAGACATGTAGCTGCTGCTACCCAACGCCCCTGTGGCGTTCCATGTAACAATATTGAACATCATGTTACACAAACTTAGCAGTGAGAGGACAGCCTATATATGTGACCTTTCCTACGACTAGACATTACTAGCATTGAGTACAATACATATATGCACGTGTATAATAAATATTTATACACTAAGTGTTGTCATCACTAAATCCAGCATTCTGATTGGTCGGCGCCCACGTGGCTAGTTGCAGTTATTTCTCGGTGAATGCGCAACGCCTCATAACACCAAGCTAATAACACCATCGATACGTCATTAGGTTTGGAAAGACGAACGCGTAATGTTTTGGGCGCATTTGGACTCGCGCAGGATTGACTTAATACATCATCGGGTTTCAATATGAAGAGAAATTGTTCCTATTAACTGTTGGCAAGGGTGCTATTGGGTATTTTGGGCTGATCTTGAAACGATACACTTTTCGATTTAAATATATTTACAAAAGTGGCTTTCTCGCTAAATGTATATAAATATAAGGATTAACTGTCATGTGGACTATTTTTATGGAGATGTAACGGTGAGGTAAGTGGACATAACTTGTATGTAAAACTCTTCGGGTTTTACACAAGTTATGTCCACTTACCTCACCGTTACATCTCCATAAAAACAGTCCACATGACAGTTAATCCTTATTCAGTCTACATAATACTGCAATTGGCCAGAAACCTTTCTTAAGTACTTCTAGCCGACACAGGACCGTCAGATTTTCCACCTTGCCGGATTCGTACAACTGAATGCCGCACTTCAAAGTCATCCAAATAATCTGAAAGCACACAGGCGTCGACTTTAACATCGAGGTTACCGAGGAACACTCGCGCGGTTTGAATAGGGCCATCATTTGAATCTGGGATACGATGTGTTTTTGAACGAGTCATTATTTCGCGCAGTGCGTTTGTTGTGGTTTGAATGGTCGTCGTTAGCACCATGGTTATTTGACTTCATCTTGTTCCGTTTATTGGCGAGATATGTGTCTTCTGTGGCACTCTGGTGGGTATCGTCACAATCATCTACAGGAATATCACGAAGATCATACTTGTATTGTTGATTAACAACGTTTGTGTCTTGATTTGATTGCCGCACATGGTTAATAGAGTTGTTCTTCTTGCCTAATTGTTTGTTTGTCGGCTCTTTATATGTGTGTTTAACATGAGAGGAACTAGGTGAGGACGTTTCCTGCGGACATAATTTTGAAGCACTGGGTATGGGAGACGGTTGGTCGCTGGTGCCAACTAGCTGAATGTCTACAACACTAACTGGAGGTGATCGTGGATATTCTCTGGTTTCCGGTGGGTTTTGTGAACGGTTAGCGTGGATAGTGTTCCACGTCAAGTGTGCGAATTTGTTGAGTTCACCATATATATGGCCGACGAAACTTTGCATATCCGCTTTTAGATTCTCTGTGCAGCGGTGTTCACAATCACACTTATCAGATGGTTTATGCGAGTTCGATTTGCACTTCGAGTTGTTCTTTGTATGAATTTCTTCAATAGTTGTAATTCTCCCACCAATAGAAGCTATTGACCCTTTGGTTGAGTTGACTTGGTTTAGAAATTGTTCACACTTTTCCAGGATTGTTGAAATATCTTGTTTCATTGTTTTTATGTCTGCCTTCAGTTTCGCAACACCATTGCATTTATCGCTCTCGATGCGCTCCACCGCAAGGCCGTGTGTAACTGTGTATATGTTAAATGTTCAACTGCTTCGAGTCTTCGAATAATATCTTGTTGGTTAACTTCATTGGTGCTAACTCTAGCTGATAGGTCGGACGAGATGTTATCAATATGTGTTTATCCGGCAGACCTGTATGCGTGGAGTCGGGTTTAGCCTGGCTCTGTTGTTGGCTTCTGGTACGCGGTACACTCAACATATGCGTAATATATTCAACTTTCTCTTCAAGCAGACAATAGAAGAGGTGGTAGATGTCAGTTGCCAGCTTTTTGGACACAGTTTCGGAGGTTTTAGTTTGAATTCTCCGTTTCATAATTGCGTCATGAGCTACATTAACAATTTTAAGTTTCTTTATTTCATCAAACAATGTCAGTCGCATCGCATCTAGTTTTGATTCATCTTTCTTTGTCGAGTATAGGAGTTTGGCTACCAACGCGTCCTTTGGCGTATTGTGTATGAACTCCATCATTAACATGATATAAAACTTAATGTCTTTGTCGATACTGCTATCAGTTTTCATACTCGTAGTGAAACAATTGAATGCGTTTGTAAAAGTCTTTGGTGCCTGACTTTGAGCGTAAGTGTGGTCAGGTGATTTTGATTCCATACTTGAGAGATCATGATTCGTCGGCACTATCGTGATGGTACACAGGGAGTCCATATTGAGGATGGCATCTGTTTCAGTTAGAATATTATCCATGGCTGATAGTTAGATGTGTTAATTGGTCGATCTAGGAGTCACATCGACGTCATTTGAGTGGCGATTGATCAATTAACCACTGGATACAGTTTATATTGATTGTTTATCACACCTATCTGGCCAGAGGTGTTGGGTATGCCATTGTCCAATTTCGGCTAAACAATGACAGAAAATCAATATGAACAGGTGGATAAATATGGCGACATTACACAGGGTAGAGGAAGGTCCCAATGGCTGTGGGAGAAAAGTTCAACAGTTCAAAAAACATTATACTCAAGTTCAATTCACAATGTAGAACTTCGAAACAGATCCAGGTCCGTAGTAGAAACATTCAGCCAACGTTAGAACCCTATCGCGGTCCTCTTCTTGGTATTCATAGCGACAATCGAAGAGCGAGATGAGGCACGTGAACTTTCACACTGTTAAATATTTTTCGTAGCGACAGCTAGATAGCACTTTTCATTTACTAAGCAATTATATGTCAAATTTGGGACGGACATATGTTATTAAAATGATCTTCCATTAAGTAGAACTTAAGGCCCGTTCCAAACGACGGATTTTTGTCGACTCGAATCTAATTGTATTAAATCCGTCGTTGATGCGTCTGCGGTCGATTTTGTTACAGACGGACGCATCTTTGTCGCGTCGAATCTAATATATCGTTAGATTTATTTAAAGGTGGATTCCCGGTTACCGTCAAAAATGGTCACGCGTAGATATAGAGGCCTATATATACCGGTATATGTTATACATATATATACTAAAATACAGTATAAATTATGTATATATATATATATATATATATATATATATATATATATATATATATATATATATATATATATATATATATATATATATATATATATAAATATATATATGTGCGACTGCAGCGCGAATATATGTGCTCATGTATACAGGGACGTGGCTATATGGTCTCCGTTGGGGGGGGGGGGGGGTGTCCACCTTGGGAAATTCCAACTGACCCCCACCCCCTTGAATATGATTCGGACCAAACACAAGTTTTGCATAATTTCCATTTGCACCCCCCCCCCCTTACACCTCAGTGCTCTCAGGCCTAATATCCTATATATTCATAAACCATGGTTCTAAATTCCCCGGTATGAGAACATTCAGATATTGTAACCTGAAAAATTGCATAAATCCTAACATCTAGTGGTCTAACTCCAGACAAATACACACGGCTACGGGCAAGAGACCAGGGCACATCGGGCTGACCATGGTTGTTCCGCCCGATGTGAGAAAATTTTGAAAACTATACAAGAAAATCGCAAATTCTATAGCATCTAGACTGGCCTCAACTGAAGTTTTCCTATAGTGTTGGAAATTTCAAACCTAATACTCCCCCTAAGGTTGGAAAATACTCCAACTGATGACCATTTCAGTCCACAAGTTTGACCAAATGTAGTAAAATATTGCTTTGTTAAACTAATTAGCAGTTTTTTTGTATTGGCCACGGGGACAATGACACACCGGGCCGACCATGGTTCGGCCCGGTGTGCTAAAATTTTGAAATCTGAACAAGAAAATCGCAAAATCCTACCATCTAGACTAGCATCAAGCCTTCCTAGAGTTGGAAATTTCAAACCTGACATCCCCACTTAGTATGGAAAATTTCCAACTGATGATAATTGCAATGACAATGCTGACCAAATGTATGACAATATTGTTTTCTTAAATTATCTAGCAGTTTTTGACTGGCCACGGGGGAGGGACCAGGACACAAGCTTTCCAAGTGTTGGAAATTTCCAACCTGTCACCCCCCCCCCCTAAGGTTGGAAAATTTCCAACTGCTGACAATTTCATTCCAAAATTTTGACCAAAAATAGGAAAATATGCAAATATTGGTCCAAAAACAATTAATTCCCCCCCCCCAATAAATTGTTTGAAAATCAAACTACAAGAACATTTTCAACCTATTGTTGGTGTGAAATTTCCAACTATATATAATGTTTTGGCAGGTATGAAATTTCCAACTGTTGAAAATTTTGACCAAAGTTGGGGGGGGGGGTGAGACACACCAACCCCCCCCCTGTCGCCACGTCTCTGCATGTATATGAGGATGTATATAGTACATACAGATATATAATATACTATAATAGGCGCTACAAATAAATTTTATATCGTGCAACAAATTGCCATCTATGTGTATACCATGCATGTAATTACCGGTATACAAGAATTATTATAAATCAGAGACTACCACCCCTACCCATTATAATAAGGAATACCGGAATATATTAATTATTATAAATCATAGGCTTCCACCCTATATCCTTTATAATAAGGAATACCGGTATATATGAGTTATTATAAATCATAGGCTATACTATCCCTACCCCTCATAATAAGTAATACCGGTTTATATGAATTATTATAAATCTGAGGCTACCAATCTGCCCCTTATAATAAGGAATACCGGAATATATGAATTATTATAAATAAGAGGTTACCACCCATATACCCTCAAAACAAGTAATGCCGGTATATATGAATTATTATAAATCAGTGGTACCACCCATATCCCTTATAATAAGTAATACCGGTATATATTAATTATTATACATCAGAGACTACCAACCCTATCCCTTACAATAAGGAATATCGGTCTATATGAATTAGTATAAATCAGTTGCTACAACCCATATCCCTTATACCGGTATATATGAATTTTTATAAATCATTGATACTATATCCATTATAAGATGTGAGTCAGTGACATGCCATGTTCGTTGAGAAATCAAACTACCATAATGATAATAATTACAATTTTCACAATGTTACCTTTAGCAATTCTCATAGATATATCTTTCTTTATAACAAAGAGAGCGTGCGACAAATGACGTCATGTGGGAATTTCCGCAGATAAGGGGAACTCCCTCATTATTATTACATTATCATATCATTATCATATCATTTGCATTCGTTATTCGGCAACTTTCGGCTCTTCTCGTCACATGTATTAGATTCGAGTCGACAAAAATCCGTCGTTTGAAACCAAGACGGATTTCAGAAGCATTACCGACGAAGATTCGTCTGAATTGGACGGAGATTCGTCTGTGATGCGTCTGACACGGATCTAATTGTTTCAAACGTCGCATTTTTGACGCATTTAATACAATTGTGGGTCTGGTATTAGATTCGAGTCGACAAAAATCCGTCGTTTGGAACGGGCCTTAGAGAGTTATTGGCGAATTTCGCGCGAATGTTGTCTCAATCGAAACAGCCCATAATTCGTGGTAACCGGACCCTTTCCGCGATAATGATAGCTTGCGCGACGTGAATGATGTCATGCATGAAAACCCAATCGGTACTACTATCATAATTCAACTTCGTTATGCATTGAGCAGATGACTTAACTAGCATGAAAAGCAAACATAAACACGTATTTGATACTAAATAATATTGACTACCGGTGTGTAATAAACACACAATCAAACTGGCATTTTACGATTTAACCATCTACAGCTAGCGCTAGTGGATATATATCTCACGAGAAACCATTGGACACTGGCGAAAGAAAGACTCTGATACAACGGCAACGAGTCCGGTCAGTCTGGTTCTAACCTGTTTTTTCGCAGGGCTCCAATGGTTTCAGGGAAGATATCTCCACTGTCGCTTGATCCATATATCAAAATGTTAATATTTAAATCGAATATTCTACCATTAGTATCTATTTTATCTTTTATCTATTTCAATATATGTTTGTGTCTATTATCCAGTAATCTAATGAATATATAAGATACACCATTTATATTTATTGCATGCATGATATACAGTTTTTGTTGTTGTTGATTTAGATATTTTCGTCTAAGATATGTATTTTATAGAATATGTACATAGATATAAATATTTTCATTTATTGTTGATGCAAATTTGTTTTGAGGAATTTCAACACATCTGGCTCGTTTCAGGCTTGGTACACTATTGTAATATATTACAGACTTATTGCTATGTTTCGTTTGATTATGGTACTTCCGGTGTGGCAATTTCACACACATGTTCGAGCACCAAACTGGTGCTGAAGAGGCCAGGTTACTTATACGTTTTCAGATTTTGTTTATTTTGGACCAGGAACCAGTCTATTCATCAGGAGACATTGAGTACGCTCAAATAAACAGACCCGGCAGTAGCCGAAAAAAAACGACGAACATCTGTTATTAAAATGTTTCGAAACACTCCGACAGGGTGATCAAGTAGAAATGAAGAATAATCTTGCTTAAAGTAGTTATTCTTACGAATATTAATCAAAATTGATAAACACACACCGTCATTCTTATATATTAATTAAATGCAATGACTCGATGGCGAAAATATTTGCGTTAGTTTATCGCCGATAGTTGCGTCCCGAATCTAGATGTAAATATTTACAGTTTAGCGTACTTCAGACAATGTTTTTTATGGAGTGGTATTGTCGATTTGTTTGAATTAGCGTAGTTCAGACAATGTTTTCTATGGAGTGGTATTGTCGATTTGTTTGAAATTTTCCGCGATATTAGTAGGTCAGTAGGATGCTACATTCCCTTGGCCACCTGAAAACTAACGTATAAGCTCCACACGCCCGAACAAGTCCATAATATGTCTTTATGAAACTTAAGACAGTTGTTGCCGAATTTCACGCATTTGATTGGTCCTTGTCCCAATCGAATCAGCCACCCGATTCGTAGTAACATGACCGTTTCTGCGATACTGATAGTAAATAAAGAAAACAGAGAAAGCACTATTTGAAACTACAGAATATATTGACTACTGGTGTTTAATAAACACAGAACCACACTGGAGTGTGGTGTGAATGAGTTGACTTTTATTGGCATCGTTTGTTATATCCTTGATAGAACCAATGCAAACCTGTGAAAATCACGGTTTACATGGGTTTACTAGGGTGAGTTAAGAATTCACCATGGTAATACGAAAGCGATGTGAGGCTTTACATTGATTATACTACTGTGTTGCAAAAAAGAAAGACATGCCAGTATAACCAATGTAAACCAGTGTAAATCGTAGTTGACATAACTCGCTTTACCGGGAAAAATTGACAATTCAGCATGACAATGCCAAAGTTTTGTGAGGCTTACATTGATTCTACTTGGTTGCTTCAAAAAGACGCGGTAAAACCAATATAAACCTTTGTAAAGCACGCTTTATATTCGATTTAGTGGGGTGAATTGATAATTCACCATTATAATACCAAAGTATTGTTAGGCTTACATTGATTCTGCTAGGGTGTTTCAAAAAGACGATGGTTAAACCAATTTAAACTATTGTAAATCGAGGTTGTGTGAGAAATCACCATGGTAATACAAAAGTAATATGAGGCTTACATTGATTCTACTGGGGTGTTTCAAAATACAATGAAAAAAAAATGTATACATGAGCACACCAGGGTAAATTCTGTCTTTACCACCGTAATATCAGTGTAATTTGCCATTGTGATTTAAAGTTAAGTAATATAAATCACATATTAAGTTGGTAAACAGCGTGCTGAGTTCTTAATTTACCATGATGTTCTCCAGTACCAGAGTCTTGCCATCATAAATATTGATTTTATAAGTGTTTTCTCGAGTTTACCAGAGTATAACATATCAATTTCCGTGTCCTGAAAATTGATAATTTAATGTGGTATCATCTATTTGATTTGCAACATACCTTAGAAAACCTAGGTTGCCGTCAAAACAATATGGCAAAAGAGTATACACATGAAACCCCTATTATATAAGTAAAAAGCCATTAAATATTTCCTTATCTCTCACTAGTAACGAATAGGCGCATGCTTCACGCCAACTTGGCATCGCGCCAACAAAATTAATTTACATTGAATCAGGCGGATTAATACTATTTCTTAAAGCCGCATATGACAACACCAGACAATGCAAAATGATTGCTTTGTTTACTAAAGTTAAATTATTGTCCAACTTCGTTGCACTAACGAAAATAGACACAAAAACAAATAGGAAAATTGGGGAACTATATTTTCCGTCGTTAGCTCGAGCGCGCAATACTGCGAAGCGTCTTAGCCAACAATGTAAATATGTTCATTTTTAAACTTCATTTAAGGATTTTGATTTGTTAAAAAGTCATAAATCTCTAATTATTTTCATGTGATATACAAGATCTTCAACTCTTTATGTTGGGATATAAGATTTTATGAAACTCATTTGATTGTGAATCAAATTTATCAAACTCGTTTCAAAAGATCATAAAATATCTCAACATAATTCGTTGGGGATCTATATACTCTGGTAATACAAGACATCACTTTGCTGAAGTTTGCGGTAATCGATGTCTATGGTAAAACGCAAAGCATCACATATAAATTACAACATGCTGTGGTAATAGTTTCCAAGGTAAACCAAATTATCCGGTATAGTGTATACCGGATAATTTGGTCTCCAATATGTACCTAATGCCACACAACTAGTATTATATCCCAAGACATGTCATACAATTATTGTCTCAATCCACTCAACTATGGTGTCCCAAACAGGGATGGGGTAATCGTATTGTATTCTGTATTTGTATTGTATATGAAATGATTAAACATTGTGAAGTATGTGCATTGTATTTGTAATCAAGAATTCTAGAAGCCAAAGTATTGTATTTGTAATCAAATACTTAGGAAATTGGAGAATACTTTTAATTGCATTTTGATTACTTCTTGTTAATGTATTCTAGATTATTTTGTAGAAATTTGAGATAAAACATTTCTTTGAATGGCGGCCAATGGATAACAATTTATATAGCCGATGCCGCACATATTAATGAACAGCTACAACTTATATCAAAACAATGGGTACTAGTATTCACCTTGCCATCTTTAAAACATCATAAGTCTTTCAGTCCATATACCTGTTATCGAAATAATTGAGTCTGGTATCACAATATTGTTGTGCTAGGTCAGCACAGGTTTGGATTAGTTTCTGGCCATCAAGAGAGATTTGTTGGTTTTCGAGCACATTGACTGATTAAACAATGATACATATTAAGCTGACTGTGAATTGTGATAGAGAATTGATGAGCTAAATATTTTTGTGAAAATATTTGCTTAGGTTATTTCTTAGACTTGACTTCATTACCAGCCAACAGAGTGGTGTATCTATGGCATGAAAACCAGACAGTTGGAGTTTCATTAGATTGATCTAAATTCAAATGAGCTGCCACAGAGATGACAGAGAACAGGAGAATCAACACATTGAGGTTGTTTAGTATGCAGAATATTTTGAGAAGGCCGTTGTTTTATGTCCAAACAAATTATTCCATTAATTCCATATGGCCTAATTGTTTTGATGATTTATAACACAACCGTGTTGAACATACAACACATGACAGGGGTTTAAGTTTAATTTTGAGGTTGACTATATTTTGTTTCTCTTTTTGATATCAAACACACTATGTCAAACTATAACATCAATATCTCCATCAAACAATCTCAAAGTAATCGGCTGTAATCAAAAAGTATTTGATTACTTTTAGAGAAGTATTGTATGTGTAATAAAATACATCAGCTGGAAAAACGTATTTTGTATTGTATTTGTAATCATCATTTTGTAAAACATATATGGTAAGAAACGTGAGCGAAAGTTATGGGGCTATGTGTTTGTCCCATGTAGAAAGCCTTGGGACAGAGCGGGACAATCATTACAAAAGCAGATAGAAGATATTTTTTATTTTTCATTATTATCCGCGTCTCAGTAGAAATCCTTGGGACAGAGCGGGACAGACGTTATAGAAGTTTGTAGAATCGTTTTTATTTCTCATCGTTATCTCCGTCCCAGTAGTAACCATTGGGACAGAACGGGACAGACTTTACAGAAGTTTATAGAATCGTTTTTATTTCAGAGCGGTACAAGCGTTACATAATCTTATAGAGGTGATTTTATTTCTCATCGTTATCTGTGTGCGCTGTCCCAGTAGTAACCCGTGGGACAGAGCGGGACATATGTTACAGAAGTTTATAGAATCGTTTTTATTTCTAGTGATTATCTGCGTCCCAGTAGTAACCATTGAGACAGAGCGATACAAGCGTTACATAATCTTACAGAGGTGATTTTATTTCACATCTTTATCTGTGTCCCAGTAGTAACCCTTGGGGTAGAGCGGGACACACGTTACAGAAGTTTATAGAATTGTTTTTATTTCTCATCGTTATCTGCATCCCAGTAGTAACCATTGGGACAGAGCGGGACAAACGTTACAGCAACTTGTAGAAGTGATTTTATTTATAGTGATTATCTGCGTTCCAGTAGTAACCCTTGGGACAGAGCGGGACATACGTTACAGAAGTTTATAGAATTGTTTGTATTTCTCATCGTCATCTGCGTCCCAGTATAGTAACCACTGGGACAGAGCGGGACAAACGTTACAGCAACTTGCAGAAGTGATTTTATTTCTAGTGATTATATGCGTTCCAGTAGTATCCATTCGGACAGAGCGGGACAGACGTTACAGAAGTTTATAGAATTGTTTTTACCTTTCATCGTTATCTGCGTCCCTGTAGTAACCCTTGGGACAGAGCGGGACAGACGTTACAGAAGTTTATATATTTTTTTTTTTATTTCTGGTGATTATCTGCCTCCAAGTAGTAACCCTTAATTGTGACAGCGGGACAAACGATACATTTCTGATCGTTATCTGAGTCTATCTATTTTAATAAAACCCAATTTGTGTTTGTTTCTTTGTCCGCTTAAAGGACGACCAACCGGCTCGACCATTTTACCCGAGCATTAATAGATAGGTCTCGTTAACAGCAGATGTTTTAATAGAGCACTAGTAGTTATGTTACATATATTTTGGCTAGATTCGGCCAAACGGTTGGATCCCCGGATCTGAAAATGTCTGAATATGGGTAAAATGACATGGGAAATCTTATCAGATATGTTCCATTTAACTCAGATGTCTTAAAGGGGCACTAATAATTAATTGTATAATCAAACCGGCTATTCTTTCTTCTGCGGAATAATAAAACTTGAAGAAATTGCTGAGGGAATGTTGATAAGAACTGTGTTTTTATAATAATTTATTTATGTATTGCTTATTTATGTATAGATAGATAGATATATTTATTGCAATACACCAATTTATGGCAGTTGCACAATTGAAAATAACGAACATATATATCATAAACAACATAATAACAAACATAGTATAGTTAATTTCTAATATTGATCATGACACATTTGCAATTGTCAACTACTAATGAGCTGTTTTCTCAGAATGAAGAATAACCGGATCATGTTGCACACATAAGCAGTTATTTTCCCATGTTTGTTTTTCATGATATTTAAAAATTTGTTCGCTTCGTTCATCTTGTAAAATTCGGTTCGTTTCTTCCTATCGTTTCGAACAAATTATGTCTGAGATCCTTATAGGCATCGCATTCCATGACAAAATGTATCTCCGTTTCAATTATATTCTGTTTGCATACAGGGCATATTCGCTTTTCTAATTGTGTCTTAGGCTGCCTGTGTCTCCCTTTTTCTATTTCTAGAACATGATTACTCGCGCGAAGTCTAGTAAAATATGTTCGAGCTTCTTGTGATTTCGTACACGTGAGATATGGTTCAAGGATATGTTCTTCCTTGAATAACCTGTAAGTGCGTAATTTGTTTTTTCCACCCAATTTATCGTCGTCGAATATATCATGTTTAAACTGCGAGATGTGTTCTTGTTTTAACTTCACGACCAACTGCCTCAGATTCGTTCCTGAAAAAGTATTATCATCGTTTAGTCTAACATCCCATTTCAATAGTTGCGTGGCCCAAGATGAAAGTTTACAAGTTATTGATTCTTCAAAAGACCCGGATAAAAATTGTCACTATTTACTTTAGAAAGTTTACTCATATATTTGAATAATTGAAGTACAGCATCGTTAGCTAGAGGAAAACAACCTAGGTCCGCCCGTGACGCGTGATTAGATGATTTCCTGTTTAAGAATAAAATATTCTTACAAAACTTCAGATGCATTTGTTCACACGCAATCGTATCTTTGAAAGGCAAATTAAGTTCCGGCGCCCATATTTCACAACCATATAATAAGATTGGTTTAATAAGCTTATCGAACAGTTTACACTTAGTCATTATGGGTAATTCAATTTGCGATTTGAGCAGGTTTGTTAAGAAAAACATAGCTTTAGATGCCCTTGCACTCAAGTTCTCCTGTGCCTTTTTCATTTTCCCATTGTAAGTGAAAATCAGACCAAGGTGTTTATACTCATCGACTACTTCCAATTGTCTTCCTTTAAAATAGAATGCTTGATCCTGTTTCGTTTTCCTTGACCGGAAAACCATACATTTTGTTTTTTCGGCATTTATATGAAGATTATTGTCAGTTGCATATTGCTCTAATTGTTTTAAGCATGTTTGTAGGCCCGATGGTGACTGTGATAACATATTAACTAAGTCATCAGCAAAAAGGAGATGGTTGAGAACTCTGCCATTCAGATATACTGGGTCAGAAGTTTGTCCGAAATTCTTACTTATATCGTCAATGAAAATCTTAAATAATGTAGGAGATAAGGTATAGCCCTGCCTTACCCATATTGTCGACAAAATTGGTGGACCAACCCCCGCAGATGTCTTAACTGAATAATAACTAGAGCTATAAAGCGATTGTAATACATTTAAAGTATGGCCACGGATCCCGATACTTCTCATTTTATCAAATAAAATAGACCTATCAACTGAATCGAATGCTTTTCTAAAGTCAACAAATGCTGCATATATCGGTTTTTTCTCCTCTATGTATTTATTAACAACTGTTCGTAAAACAAATGCGCTATCAGTTGTGCTCCTATTCTTTCTGAAACCAAATTGATTGTCACTTATGATATTGTTGTTATCAAGGTATGCATTTATTCTGTTATTCAATACTTTGTTGAACAGTTTACCAAAATTACTACTGAGAGCGATTGGTCGATAATTATTTGGGTCGTGTCTATCTCCCTTTTTATATAATGTTTTAATGACTGATTCACTCCAACACATCGGATAATGTCCCGAGTGCAACACTTTATTAAAAAGCCTAGCCACGTCATCTATTATAAGTGGAACAATTGTTTTCAATAACTCGTTTGAAATATTATCAGGTCCTGTCGATTTCCTATTCTTAAGTTGCCTAAGGCAGTCCATTATTTCTAATGTAGTTATATCATTGTTATTAAATTTCTCCGAAAAGATACTACCATTCACCGATGTTAAGTGAGATTTATCCATTGTCGGACCAAGTAATTGTTCAAAAAAAGTTACAGTTTCATCTGGATCTAGTTCATTTGCTTCTTTTTTCAAACGAAGGTTATTTATTATATTCCAGTATTTAGACGGTTCACTCGTTTCAAGATCGGACAATTTATCTACAATATTTTGTCGAAAGATTCGCGACTTTCGTTTCGTCTCTTTCTTATATGCTTTTTTCGCTTCGAAAATTTTTATCAATAAAGACTTGTCGTTTGGATGTTTTTTCATTTGCTTGATAACAATTTCCATATTTTCTTTCAGCCCTTTGCACTCATTGTCAAACCATGCGCGTTTTCTTCTACGTTTACTGTTGTTTATGATGCAGATGAATTGAGTACTATGAATAACTCGTTCAAATGGCGGGTCGCCGCTTCTGTGCCTTCAGCGTTTTCCGCGTAGTTATTTAGACGAAATTGCATCAACTTGTTTTGTCCACGGGGCTGGTAAAGCATTCCTCGTGCTTTATATCCACTTTCATCGCACCATCTAAGCGTTTTATTCGGCTTTGCATAAGAGTACTTCATACTTTTTATTTCATGAGAAAAACCTCTTTTAAAATTTATATGAAGTGCTAGCTGACAATGATCCGAAAATTCGGTCGGCGATTTAACACCGAAATAACTAACTTCAGATAAATAACGTTCTTTTATCATAATATAGTCAACTATACTCGCCCCATTATAATTAATACTTGTGAAATTACCGAGTAAGTCACCACGTGTTCTTCCATTCACTATTCTCATTCCAGTAGATTTACATTGCATCAAAAGTTGTTTCCCAAATGAATTACATACTCTATCTAAACTATATCGGTCTTTTGTACAATCAACTGTATAATTATCAGGAAATGCCAAAATGAGTGTCATCATCGTGTGCAACCCAATCCGATCGTCCACCTGTACGGGCATTAAAATCGCCTGCCATTATGACCAACTGATCAGGTTCCAAAGCGGCCAAATGTACTTCAATATCGTTGTATACAGATTCTTTCTTGTCACACGATTTCCAGTAACTGGAATTCTCGTGTGGGATATAAACGGATATGAATGTTATTGATTTCTTTATGCCGAACATTTTCCCTTCAAATTCAACACTCAATGCTACATCATGAACAGATTTAATCCCCTTGATATGACATTTAAATTTTGAGCGACAATAAAAGGCTATACCCCCAGGGGGGGGGGGGGTCGGAAAAAAGTGACATGACATTAGGCTGAAAAAACTTTTTTCCGGCTCTTGGGTACCCACCACCCCCTTATTTGAAGGAAAAAATATTTTTTCCAATTTCATGCGGGGTACCCACCCCCTTTTTTACCTCCAAATCTGTAATATCACACCATTTAAGCTTGATGGTCAGTATTACAGTTACCCTATTTCCATTTCTGGTTCTTCTAAGTCATTCCAACTTTTGTAACAACACGAAACAGGTTCTAAAAAAATACCTGGAAAAACCCAAAATAACACACAGAATACATGTGCTGATCAGTAAATTATTGATTGATTCTTCCCCAAATATTGTCTAAGGTAGCTCATAATGCTCATTATACATGTAAACAAATATAAAAGCATTAGTGTACCTTCTTTTCATCACAGAAAGTGTAACTTTAGATGTGTCCCATAGTATCACATGAAGGTATGTCAATTATGATTTTTGAAAAAAATATTAGGGCAACACCACCTGGCAATTAACTCTCCAACAATACAGGTATTCAGCTGAAATCCACTATGTATCACAAAACTAATTTTCATGTCCATGAGCTGAGTTCTTGGGCTAGGTACTGTGCTAAGGCCAGACCCAGGTCAAGCATTCATACAAATACATGTACTGCGTGTAAATAGAAACTTGAAAATAAGACGGTCATATGCAGTCTGCAGAATAAGCTCCAAGGAGGGTGAGTTTTGTGATGCTACCCAGCAGAGTGGGCTATAGCATTACCAAATTCACCATATGTGACCCTCATATGTAGCTAGTTCTCCATGGTTGGTCGAGACCAAAATAGAATGAGGTCGTTAGAGGTTGAATTTGTTGATGCTATGCCGGGTAGTATCGCCAAATTCGCCCTCTGCAGACTTCGATCATTTTGCTGATGACCAGCACATTATTTTTAGACTTGCATATTATATTAAGTTATATTATATTTTCTTTCCCTTCTTTTCACTCATCTGTTCTGATTTTGTTTATTCCACTTAGCAGCCTTCTCCATATCTACACATTCAAGGTCTATGTATGCTCGCCCAATCTTTTATCTGGGTCCCACCATCTCAAGATTATTATCTCAGTGATATGCGTTGTTGCAGTCTACAGTCCCATGCCAAGTTCCGATACAATTTTGACTGAGTCATCTGGTCTGATCAGGTATAATGAGTAAATATTAATGAGATAAATGAATAGCTTTTTTCATTTTATTTATATTAAAGTTTATTCATGTGCTACATAACTGTCCATTTTCATCTGGAACTAGTAGCATTGGTACATGGCAATGTGATCGGATGTAAAAGGCGAATTATTGAGAGTTGATTCGTAATCTGGATTTCTGAGAAGCATCATGCCCATATCCACACTAACTACCCCCTAAGCACTGCCATAAGTGTCATACACACCTTAACAATGATGCTGAACACTTTGAGGCATTTATATTGAAGACATGTTGTAAGAGGAAAAAATTGCGACCACTCAGGAAAAAAGTGACTTTTTCGCAGCTGAACCACCCACCCACCCGGCCTAGTGTATGGACAAAAGTGGATGACCCCCCCCCTGATACCCCCGCGGGTGTTTTTGTTCGTGTTCCGACTCAACTCTACGCAATGATATCCAGGTAAATATACGGACATAGCATCATTGTGCCATGTTTCTGTGATCGTTATAAAATCATGGCGGTCTATCTGTGAACTGAAGTTGTTGTCCTTCAATTTACTGATAAGCCCTTGGGCATTCCACGAAGTATAGCATACGTTCATTTCGTCAAAGTTGTGATGCTGGTAGGCCATAATAATTATAATTTAATCACTGGGTCATCGGAGACAAACAATGTTTGACTGAAAAAATGAAGCAATATTACTGTAACCTTATTCTTTTAAATACCGGAATGATAAATATTATAATCATTTTAATTATAATATTCGTGTATTTTAAAATATACGTTCGAATTCAGTTAAATATACTTTTCTATTTCTCTTTGGAAACTGGTGTTGGTTATATGTTCAATCAGTAACTCGTACATTCATTATATAGATACATATATATAACAACACATATAATATTGTGATGATTAATGGAACATTGAATAGACTTAAATTAAACGTCAATAAATTTCTTGCTGATTGTTTCCGAAAATTTCGTGAGTTGATGCGTAAATTCAATCAAGTCATTCCGCAAAATATGATTATCAACATTGTGCCTTACATTCTTAAGCTCTGAATTCACAGTCCGGTCTGGTGAACGAAATTGTGGACCCTCATAGGGACGAATATCAGCTCTTAGTCCATTTAACCGACTTCCATTGATACTAGAATGTTTCTGTTGACTTGATTCAGTCTCATGTTCTCGGATGTTTCTACTTCTTGAAAAGTATTTGATATTCTTGGCCAATGTTATTACTCCTCTGAAGTTTGGATGCCAATTGTCCCTGTATAAGTCTCTCCGGATTTCACATGTATTACGATCCACGAAACCCGGAGTGTTGTCCAAGTAAACACATCCCCGTTCATAGCACACCCTGCTGTATAACTGATTTGTGTCCTCAACCAATCCATTTATGTGGTTAGAATGAATTGTAGGCAAAATTGACGAAAACTGCACCACCGCTCCGGGGAGTTTCTCTTGAAGCTTATCAATGAGGTCCTCTACTTGTTTCCTTGTTGTGTGAATTATGTGACGACAACTGTTAATTCCCAAGTGAACCGTCACCCTATGTACGTTTTTGTACTTCCTCGTATTATCATCATCTAACCAACGCATCAGTCCTCCTATCCTCTGTCCCTGTCGAAACACAATTTCAACTCTCTCGTCTCCTATAGCCATTCTATTTGAGTCCAGCTTCCTCAGAACCGAATCTCCTAGTATGAGGTGAGTCGGTGTGTCCTTTCTACTTTCGTCCAGGGTCCTGTCTACAGTGCGTGTATTACACTCTGGTTGGAATTACAATTGTAATTGTCTTCAACAACATCGAAGTCGCATTCTCCCGGGATCGACACAAGAGACTCGTTGTGATCAGTCAAAACTTCAAATTTATTGGACACTCGAATGTTGTTATCAATCTCAAACAGCGACAGTTTGCATCCCGGTTCCGGTTCTTTTTCATTTAATGATATTTCTTGTGCACTAACTGTTATATTTGGTTCAGAATTTACATTGCATTTCTGATCTGCGAATCCAACAACACGATCATTCAAACTTGTTTTCAAAGACGATACTTGGTTGGCGAGTCGTCCATTGTGCCGTTTAATTTCTTTACAGTCCGATTCCAATTTTATTATTTTGTCTTCCAGCTCTTCAGTTTTCGCATCGAAAGCATTTCGAATTTCACGTACCACCTCTGATGTTTTTATTTCAATAGTTTTCTTCATTTCCCCTGCCAGATCACACATAGCTTCCTTGACATATTCGCGCCGTTCCTTTTGATCCAATTTCGTTTCCTCCATCGTAATATTCATTTCGTCAACCGATCGCTTGATTATCGTCGTCGTCAGAAAGTCTCCTTTGTTTGATGCTTTTAGAAATTGTTTGTTAATTCTTAACACAGGTTTCCTTTTGGGAGTCACAAAGAAGACGGTTTTCTTTTGTTCCTTGTCTGCTTCTACTTTGGGAGAACTTGCATCATTTTAACAACAATGGTCTGACTCATCTACTTCGCCGATTAGAGCTGCATTTTCATCACAATGCTGTGACTCGTTGTTTTCAGTCATCCCGGTTTTTGTTAGAGCTGAATTTACGGCGTTGATAGTTTCTGTTCTTATATCAGAATCAAATCCGAACTTGTATACTGTTGGAAGGATATTTTCTATCCACCAGGAAATGTTAGTTTTTGAACCCTGCAGCATTATTTTATTCTGGGTCCGTATCAAATGAATGGTCAATCTTCTTGCTTTAGTTTTTGTCGGTACATTGATAATATCCTCAACCAAATTTATCTCATTATCACTAACGCATCTCCATATAGCACCCAGCTTTTCAATCGATTTACGGCTGTCCCAGTACTTATTAATTACTCCTTTTTTGTAGCATTCAAATTTGTTTGTATCAAGTTCAATGGTTATGCACTTGCCTTTATTTTTCACCTCGATCTTCTCACAGTCGTCTGTTTTTCCATCGTTTTTCCTTTTTATAACTTTATCCACATTCAAGTTGTAATCACGTTCGTCTGTCACGATGAAACGCTCTTCATTAGAATCCATGATATCCGATTAAATATTTATTGCTGTGTCTCCAATGACCCGTGACAATTGTTTAACAGTAAAACATCTATATATTTTTAGACAGGTAAAACATTCACGGAGCAATTTCCGTTCCAGCCTATCACGTTGCGACGTTATGACGTTATTTATTTTCAATCAATATTGTATAGCAATGTGGAAAAAGTTCTCTTGATCCTGAAAATGGCCGTTTTTTGCGCACATTCAGGGGACGCATTCAGTGAATGTTTTGCGAGCGGCACAATTGCCGTAAGACTGTAGTCTTCCTTTGCACAAGAGAATTATCTACAATCACAGAATATTCTAACCACAGGTCATCACAATCACCATACATGTACATGCTCTTAATTATAATAGTCTAAACACAGGTCATCACAATCACCATACATGTACATGCTCTTAATTATAATATTCTAACCACAGGTCATCACAATCACCATACATATACATGCTCTTAATTATAATATTATATATATATATGATACTCATCAGTATCTTGCAACAGTTACTGTGTTTTGCAATTAATTCTGGTATCTTGGGATATGTGATGTTGACGTCAAATGACTTGAAGGAAGTATTTAAGGTAACGAATTAGCAATAAAGAGCGTTTATAATCAACTTAGAAAACAGATGTAACGTTATCCGGGGAGTCGTACAATAGGTGCCGTTTAAATGAATAATATTTTTTTTAAATGACTTGAAGTGCCACTAATAAATTAAGCATTCTTCATCCGAACAACGCCGGGTACCCCATATATATATATATATATATATATATCTCTCTCTCTCCCAATTTATTTTCAATCAATATAGTATAGCAATGTGGAAAAAGTGCTCTTGGTCCTGAAAATGGCCGTTTTTTGCGCACATTCAGGGGACGCATTCAGTGAAGAATGGAGCCCAAGATAATGCGTTCTATCCGTCGTTTGTAGCGGACGATTAACATGTTTTGGCCCTTTTCTTCAGGTTGATGTAAGTGGATCAGGTGGTGTAGGGTATCGGATACCCGCTCTGTCCCAAGGGCTACTACGGGGACGCAGATAACGATGATTAATAAAAACAATTCTATAAACTTCTGTAACATCTGTCCCGTTCTGTCCCAAGGGTTACTACTGGGACTGTTTTCGTAAATGTGTATGGTGTGTGTGCTTCTCGATGAAGCATGTGAAAACATTTTCAAAATTGGACGTGCCAAACTAAAGTTATGATAACTATGAAATATTTACACACCGTGCGTCACGTATAATATGCGTTCACAATGGGCACATGCGTCCAATTGGTTGAACTGTTCATCGATAAACATGCTACGCCCATTGCATTGATATACCAATAACCCCACACGATCTTCCCACTCAGTTAAAATAGTATACATTGGACTGGTCTATTGTTACATTTGGAGGGGTTTTCAGAGAAATAATCAGACGACTGATAATAAAAGTGTTGAAGGTGTCCAATTTATTGGTGGGAAATGTTCATATAATAAGTACGATCAGCAAACGACCTATGTCAGCAAAGTCAAAGTCGAAAAAAGGGCATAAATCCATGAGGAATGGTCGTACCGAAGCCAACTTCGAATTTGGCCTGTATTTTGTATGTATTTAATCCACATAATATACTTGAGAAGCAATAGTATAATAATGAGTTATCATCCGGACAACAAAATAATCAGCACATTCTAAGTCAAAAGGGGGCATAACTCCGACAAAAACGCGGTCGGACCGGATCAATTCCTCGTGTGAATGCCACATTCTAAGTTTCAACAAATTATGTTGAATACTATTCAAGTTATGATTCGGACAATTGTTACGAATGAACGGTACACAGACTGCTGTACATGTACATAGAGACGGCTGGTTGGACGGACGCGGCTAATTTCTATAGTCCCCCGAAATAAAAGAGAATAAAAGGCGAATGTGTCTGTCAAATTATGTGAACACCCATACAAACACGAATGAACCATACCGATTGAAACAGGTTGAAGTGTCCATTCAATAATCAAAGGAATATATTAAACAAATGCAATATATCTAGGAGCTAAACCACTTATACACGTGCATTCCAAATGAGAACCATTTATTGAATGCATGCTATACAGTTTTATTGTTGTTGATTTTGATCTTTTCTTCTAAGATCTATATTTTCATATAATATGAGCATATACATACATATTTTCATGACGCCATTGACGATGCAAATCTTCTTTAAACTGTTTTTTTCTTCACACAAATGTTACTAAAAATTAATGTAAAAGCTATGCAAAAAATATAACTGAATGCTTAATTCAATTGAAAGCTTGCTCACTGAATAGTGAGTTATATTTATGGCATGTTCAACACACTTGCATGGTGTGTTTTGGGTCTTGGTACAATATTATTATAGTGATTGCAGATGTTCTGTTGCCTAGTGAGCGGAAAATTGGCATTGTGAATTCTGTAAACGGACCGGGTATCTTTAATACATAATGACGTCATGATTATGTGATTAACTCATCTTTCCCATTTATATGGTATACATTTTTGTTACGCATATTAATTATGTTTCATGAATTTCTTGACTTTTCTATCTTATATTGATTAGTGTTACATATATTTAGCAATAAAGATGTTCTTATCAAATGATTGTGTCATTTCTGAATATTTTGTCAGTGCTGATATTGGAGGCTTTGTGCCTGTAACACGTGAACCAAGTTCATATACGGATAATTTACGCCGACGTTCTACACGACATCCTCAATCTAAATTTATCAGAGATTACGTGACCGATTTATGACAGTTGATTCTGGAACAATCATTCAACTAATTTCTTGGGAGACGGGAAAGAGAAAAGGCGGTTGTGCCATGGAATACGTTTATCGTGGATGCCCTGCAGAGGGTGCCTTTGGAATCTATTTTATTTCATGAACCAATTATTCTCTTTTCTGTTGGTCGTTTGCAATTGGCACACGCCATATTATTACATGTCATTAAAATCACACATGCATGGCAGCCTATAGATATACGAGTCCCAAGCTATGTATATATACTTACTGGCGCGGGGATGGTCACCAAAATAAATAGAAACACTATTTGACGTCGATTACCACAAAACGTGTATACACGCGCATGCTACACAGTGACTACAAATTCACATATAAATTGCAGGCATTGATCAACCATAATAGATTGGACATGCACAAAGAGCTGGTCTCGACATGTGGTAACATTGAGGTACCACCTCTTGAAACCTGCTATTGATGCCCCACAACTCAGGTACTGCGTGTATCATTGTCTAAAATTTGCATGTCACGTTAACTCAACAAAAGAGCATTATGAATTTTCTTTAGGTGGAGTAAATCTTTGAAAAATATAACTGAGACACTTGAAATATATCCAGACTAAATCTGTCAACATAGCAAATAAATGTCCCAGATACACAAACTTGTATCTAAAAATGGTTTATACCAGGTACAAATGACCTCATGTAAATGGGGCTTTAAAGGTACTCAATCCGTAAAGAGGGTCCCCATCTCAACAGATTCCAACAACAACAATCCGATCAGAGGGTCCTATATTACGATTTCTTTGGCTTTGGGGGTAAAAAATATTTGATTCGAGTCGAGGAACCCATCAAACAAAGCTCAGAGTTATTAGATATTGATTTTTGAAATTTGTTAATTTCTCGAGATGAGTACTAATAATTGCCGTCAATTTAACCTGCTCGAGATGATTACACCAAAACTCTATTCAAACAGACAAGGATGGATAACTCTAAAATCAAGTGGTAATAATCACGCAATTTTGACTACGTACTGGGCCAGAAAGAATTCCCGATAATGAAAAATAATAGATTTCTAAAATCGATATCCAACAAATCTGAGCTTTGATGGGTGACTTCCTCGACTCGAATAAAATATTTTTGACCCCCGAAGCCATTGAAATAGTAATTGAGATGAGTTTGATCGGATTGAGTACCTTTAAATCATTGAGCAATAATTTAATAGTATATAGGCCAATCAAACTGATGGGTATCATCTGCCAGTCACGATGATACTAATCTGCCGTCGTAAGAGGTGTCTAAACGTAATAAAAATAAAGGGAGACTATGCTGAACCCGTAAGTGAAAATGTCCCCATCCTTTGGCATAATATAGTGGAGCACTGCACACGTATTTGGTGTTATAGAAATATTCTAAACTAAAACAATGACAAGGAAGTGTGCGCAGGTACGTTCAGTCAACAACTGGTGGTGTATATTTGTCCATTTTCACATAATTGAGAAAAATCTAATGATTCGTCCAAATTTTGTCATAACTTTTCAAACTTATTACACCCTTCTAGGTATCGACAATCGGACAACTTTGTTTGGACCAACAATGATTTAGCTTTAAAAACTTTGCTTGTGAACAGGACCACCAACGGGGCAACAAAAAAGCAATCTAACACTAAACATTAACCATATACCCCCTAAACTGTTGACTTTATAATTTTACGAAAATGATAAAATCAAGGGAATGTGGTTGTTTTCTATCAATAAATCAAAAATATTTGACGAACCTACGACGAATACCCATCAGCGAGTATCAATTAGCTTGAAATGAAACAAATTCTTCGAATTAACTTTTTACGGGTCGATTTTGATAAAAAAAAACATGGAAAAATGTCACAAAAACATATATTTGCTATATAATCCTATTTTACCGGGAAGTTAGGCCAAAAATTGTGGCAAAATTTGCATTTCTTACATAAAATTACGATTTCTGTGGCAACAGCCCAGACAATCTAGTCTTTGCATACATTGCTATTTCCGCGGATATTCCCTTAATATAAAAGACAACATTTCTAGTCATGTATCTACATTTTCCATAGTAAAAAATAATCATATATGCAGGTCATAGCAAGTAAATATGGTATATCTATAGCAGTGATATGATGTTTACTATAGACATACCCAAAATCGAGTGAGTGCCTCCATGGAAACTAATTTTTCGGGCACTAATATGATTGACATCGTAAACACGTCCAGTTCATTTTGAAGCTAAGATATCATACTTTGAGAGACTGTATGTTATATAATGTGTCAATACAAAGATTCATTAAAATTTGATAAAACTTATATTGAGTAAGTATTTTAGGTCATAATTTTCGTATAAAACCCGATTATCGAACAGTAATATGCAAATTGCGGAAACCACAACCGCTCATTTCTGTAGACCGATTATCGCTGTTAACGTTAAAAAAAATCAAGGTAAATTACACCGTGTTTTTATGAAATTACTTACGACAACTAAAGACGATGTGCAAATCGCGGGTCATGTGGTTATTCCGCTACGAGCATGTCTTCCGCTACGAGCATATCCGGATGCATGAGGTGATAGCAGCTACTATATGTGGTCTCTTGTACTGCCAGAGTAAAACTCAAGAATTAATACAAACGTTTCTATTTTTTGCTTTTGTTCAGAAAATAATGTGCCAAACAAGAATAAATGAAAATAGAGTGAATATATATTTTCCCTAACATTCCACGAGTGTCTTCCAATCACCCCAAATACCAATCAACTTACTCAGGACTGTATTGAACAAAATATTGCACGAGACAAATATTGTCAGAAACCACGAGAGGTTTTGTACCAGTAGAACAATGTATTTCAATACAAAACAACACACACATTGGGAAGTACATCTTATTGTGCCAAGTATGTTGCAACCGTAAACAACTTGTCCATATGTCTGCCATCATTCCTTGCAACCATGAGGGGTCTATGTTCATTTGATTCAGCTTCTATTCTACCCAGTAAGATGTTATCTAACAATTCTACAGTCATTAATTCGGCATGGGGCAGTAATCGGATTATAACTACGCGTGTTTGCTTTGGTTTTGCTGGTTGGGATTTATCGTTGTATCAGTCGTCAGCCCATATCGCGACATTGTCAGTAACTGTTGACGGTTGGAGGAATGATCGCAAATATGGTTAACCCTTTACCCAACAGAACGGCCCTGTGCCAATGCATTCTCTTATATATGCGAGTCGACAATAGGTCGCCTCGCATATATAAGAGAATGCATTGGCTTAACACATATTAAAAAAGATAAAATTGTCAAAGAATGTAGAAAAATATTTTGTTAAAAAATGTAAGAAAAAATTATTTTAAGGCCAATGCATTCTCTTATATATGCGAGGCGACCTATGGTCGACTCGCATATATAAGAGAATGCATTGGCACAGGGCACAACTTTAACCATCACAATGTGGTCAATGAACCGGTTCCAATGATATCCATATTTGTACAGTGTTATTGAGACAGACCGAAGATATTTTAGGCTGTTGGAGCTTTATTTGGGCGTTTTTGGCCGTTTTGTTGGGTAAAGGGTTAAGTTCACCGGGAAATTACTACACAATACCTCAAAACTACGGACCCACCCAGGGAAAGCAACTTACAAACTTGCCCTGCTACACGTATCATATTACATACATTGTGACCTGATCGGGGAAAAAACGCGCAAATCTGGATTTGAACCAGCTTCCCGATTGCTGGACGACTCATTTTGTCTCATGCGCCATGCAGCTTACCAACTGATTCAACAGGGGTCCAAATTACATGTAGCTGTATGTAGTACGGCTTTCCTATGTAACTATTTCTTAACATGATACAATTAACATGGAATAATTAAGCAACCCTCATAATCTTTAGGAAATAAATTTGATTTTTAGGGGGTAGGGTAAATTGCTGACAGATTGTTGCGGTATAGCAACTCTCAGGTTGTGATTGGTTGCCATTGTTTTGTCGAACGATAACACGGGAAGTAGTTATTACTTGCGCCAGTTCATGCTGGACGCAAGTAATGTTTTCGGTGCGGATCTTTGTCTGTTGTCTGTCCTTCCGTGAATATGTTACGTCATACCGGAAGTACATAGTGTAAAGAATGCACACGGAATAATATGAAATGGTTGCATCAATTGTAATTTAAATCAACATATATACTTAATTTGCATTGTTATCTGGTTTTATTTTGGTTATAAATCGTTCATAAATGAACAATATTGAATAATTTCTTTCTGGAAACCGATCAAGACGCGATGACGTCATGACGCACATCAGGACGTCACAAGCTACATGGGCGCGCAAAACACCAGACATGATCGCGTCGATGTCCAGACAGCTGAGACCCGTATTGCACGGGCAGGCTAAACCATTCTAACTGCCAACAACTTCGTCTTATATTATTATAAATATATATATATACTGCATGAAAAATAAAAGTGGGCAATAGTACTGCCCATTAGAAGCCTATTTCATGTAACTTGAAACACGGGAAATGTGTTTAGATCATGTCTAAAAGATGCGCGCGGAATAGATTTGTTTTCGCAGAGACAGTGAGGTGCGAACATCTGGAAAGTTTCTTTCGAAAGATCATGGTACACATAAATCATGTCCGGCCAAACAGTCGAGCGCGTGGTTCAATTGAGAAACAATTGCACTGAAAAATGTGAATGTTGAAACATACGGATTATTAAATGCCCTATTAATTAACTGGGAAAACAACCTTTCTCATTTTCAACGCAATAGACATTTTGATGATATGTTCCCGAAGACTGTATCAATCATTCGCTATAAGGGCATGCTCACATTGACACACTGTTCGCGTGGTCGCGTGTCTTTTACTTATTTGTGTCGGTATTTGTAACTTACTTTGACGTTTTTTGCCGCTGAAGTGCTATGGCATACACGCTTGACATCATTCTAGTCAAACTAGTAATTTAACCCAATTGGTATATAATATATATACATGTAAATGTTGTCTCTATTGTTCTATAAATATGTCAAACAACTCCTACGTATAATAGATGTAATAGATCAACTTGAAATAGTCTGTCCGTATACACAAATATTTCAGCGATGAATGAACTGAGATTTGATATCTAGAATCAAATCGTCCATTCAATATAAAAAGACCATTGCCTTTACAAAGTTTTGTAAGTCGGCGCCCAAATGCATTCACAGTATTGTCAGAAGACTTTATCCGCTCTTCTGGATAAACATAAACGTGAATTGGTGTTATAATTGACATTCAAATCGGGTTGTTGGGACCATGCACCATACGTTATTATTTTATCAAATTAGTCGTCAGATAACAACGAAGCAGTTCGGAATGCACATTCATTGTTGAATTTCTCAAACTGAATGATGTTTCTCTTATCAAGAAAACTTACCGTCATGTATATATACCGATATGTCTTGTGCATTATTGTCGACACGGAAGTTAATACACTTGCAAATGTATACAATTAGTGCACCATGGACGGCAATATTATTGACATAAAGCTGTACTGTACACTAAATCCGGTCATTTTAGTGACCATTTACTTTTTTACTCAGCAGAATATATGCAAAAAATAAATGAATTTGAGCCATGGATTAGTGCAAAATACACTCGTGTGGTCTATGAACGATGAAAATAAAATGGTAATTATAATGATAGTGAATTTATGACTCAAGTCAAATTCATTTTCATTTACAATTACTATTTTATTTGCATCTTATTTGCATTTTTCACTAATCCATGGCTCAAATTCAATCATCTATTGCATATATTATGTTGAGTATAAAAGGAGATGGTCCTATAAATGCCGGATTTAGTGCACAGTACCACTTTAACACAATGCATAACGACATACATTGATGTATTCCCATATATATAATTTTGAGTCTGAGCTTTACTTTATTCTTTTCCTTGTACTTATCATATATAACATGTATATTAAAAATAACTATAATTATATTTTATTTTATTATATTGCTATATATACATTATACCAAATTGTATACATACATGAAGAATGCGTAGCATATTTGTCTCATGTTGATCTGTTACATAAAATATATCTTATCTAATATAAAAGACATAAATACACTTATTCAGAAACAATTGCAGGCATAACTTCGACATGATAGGTGTTAACGAAACTTGGTTGTATCTGACGACCCACCAATAAACCTCATGAAATGAAATGGATATGGGTGAAAATCTCAAAAAGACTATTTTTCGGATCTGTCAATGTGAGAAAAACAAATTCTCAAAGCTCCATTTAGTTACCTATTTTTAAAGCCAATGGATAACATATGTAGTACCAATACTCAGCAGAGCTGAAATTTCATTACTGTTGCCATGGCAACATTCCAGGTATCACAGGTGCTGAATTTTATGTCAGTCCTGTTACCACTATTTAGGAAGCCATTGAGAAACCCAAATATAGTAGAATCAAATTCATGCTCTCAATGTTGAAACAATTAAAAAATTATTTAATGATGAGGAATTGAAACAATTAGGGTGCTTATTCCACATGACAGACCTTCTGACGATGACTGGCCTGTTATTGTCCCTCCTGTCTTATGTTGCATTACCCTCTTAAAAATGGCTGAATCATGGCATTCAATGTTTGTGTTTTAAAAATATTATTTAAGGCAGTACCAATTAACATGAATAATTCCAGTTAGATATGCAGTTTGCGTTTTATTAGAGTTTGAATTATCACACCGTTATATGGAACATGACTGACATGTTAGTAACAGTACTGACACAATAATGTCAGCCCTGTTACTCAATAGGCCACCTGAATTACAGTTCTTAATTCCACAGCCTTAACATTTTGAAAGATGCGTTTTACTAGGACAATAGAAATTATTAGCAGTGGTTTTCCACATTAATGACTGTCTGCTATTGGCTGGGCCTGTGTGATCTATGTTATCTCTTATCGTAGTTTGTATCATCCACTACAAAGATGTTGCAACATATGTTGAAATATTTATGTCGAAAAAATCATCCACAAGACAGTTAGATATGGAATTGGTGTTATTTAATACTATGGCTTATCAACTAAGGTAACATGAGTGTCATGTTGGTAACAGAAATAAAAGAACACTTCATTAATATTTTAATAGTTGAATATACGTATGTCTCATATCCATAAACTTAAAATGCGTATAACTATAAACTATAAACATACCTGAAATACGTAAAAAATATGAGAGTAAAAGGTCCAAATTGTAAGATTTCGCTCGAAATATGATTCATTTATATAAATAAAGGCAGTAGGATAAAGGCATATGTTGCAATCAACTTAATCAAGACTCCAGAGTTAGTCACTTAGTGTATGGCTTTAAACATCAGAATCAGGTGTGCAAAAGTTGTTTGGCAGCCTCAAACCAGGGAGGTCGCGTCCACATCATTAGTTCGCAAGCAAGACATATAGTCAGTCATGTTGCCACTCAGTCAGTCATGTTACTTGTCCTTGATAACATGACTGACGGTAACAACACTGACGCCTTCAGTTGTTTCATCATTTTACTGGCAGAAGTAAAACAATTCTGAGTAGATTTTCACCACTTTTCTGAAAGCTTCCAATTATATATAAAGAATATATGATATCCTGTGTCATATATATATTCTTCCCTGTCAAATGTGCAACATGACTGACATTCATTTGATATACTCAAAACAAATGCATCTTTTTCGTGTTCATTTCGAAAAAAAAATGGCATCCATTAAACTTCCAAAGTCAATGACCTTCATTCACACAGCTAAATGGTGGTTATTCACAACAATATGGTTGTTAATCTTGCATCCTACTCCTTATATTATGTACTTGGTAACAGGACTTACGGAAAATCCATTACAACAAAAAACACAACAAATTTGATTTTCGAGCTTCATTGTTTAACTGACATATCAGAATAAATATTTACATTCAAATCTTATTTTTGGCAAAGGAAAATTCCAGGTCAACCTCTATTAACTCAAAGGGATGGGCGGCCTTCGTTGTAGTAAATTCCTTATTTGGTGTGTGAGGTAATTACCATAGGTTAGGAGAAAATACTAACTGGATTGACAAATATTCGTTTCTTTGCAGGAACAATTATATTATGTACACGTTTTCTGTCTGATCATTTCCCAACCATGAAGTAACGTAGATTAGCTGGATCATGAACTGACGACGGTTAGTATGGGGTCGATTGAAATAAAATTTGGTGTGATTTGAATGCGATTGTTGATGGCGCCAATAATTTGATTTTGCCTTCAACAGCAAAACGGAACATATTCATTGGAATGTAGTTCCAACTGTTTGTCTATAAACAAATGGTTCTGTAACGTTTTTGATGTTTGTTTACATAACAAACGTGACAATAACATGCACTATACGCGATAGTTATGATTGGTATGAGAACAAGTCAGGTCTACTATATAATATTCTTTCTGTTTATAACTGTTCGTGGATGTGACTATTTTAACAGCAATACCCACCGCGAAGACCGCCCTTATCTTTAATAATATAAGTACTTGATTTTGGGATAATTGGGTTCATTACATGCATCTCTCATGGGGTATTAGAGAATCTGAGATCGAGTACGAATTTAATTTCATTGTTTTCTTGGTAATATGTTTCCTAATTATGTCAGATCCACCTCAGCTTCCAGCCTTAACAGTAAAATTCTGAGTATAAGGCATTTTCTGAAGTACGGTTCATGTACAATAGTCATTACATAACAATAGTACTTTTGAGATTTTCACCTATACAACTTGCTTGACATAAATAGAGAAAACAAAGGAGGACGAGTTGGACTTTATGTTCACTTATCATTAATATGGCGCTCCATTCGTTATTTAAAAAAAATCTCTATGTCAAACTATCAAATTGAGATATGTTCGAGTTGTGAAAAAAGTGGTTTAAAACAACAACAACAACAACAATTTTTCATGTAGGTCGATAGACAGTTTAACAGGAAATATTTAAACAAAACACACAGCATTATCTAGACTATGAACCCTCTATATGGTTATGCGCTCAGTCTACCAGCGGAGTCATGACTGTCAGCGAGCAAATAAATAAAACATTTTTCATTGCATACTTTAGTTTTTTTTTGGTAGCCATTTGCAGAACTATTTGTTTCAGGAAAAGTCACCATAAAACTACATAATGTCCGAAAAGATTATTCAGTAATGAGTATCTATGTCTGGCAGATTATTGAAAACGTGGTTGAATAATATTTATTTTGTTGTATGTTGTTTTAGTCCTTTACACCCCCCCCCCAAACAAAAACTAAAAACTAAAAATTCAATGATAAATGTTTTATTTATTTCCAACTGATATTGTGTCAAAAAATTACCATATTTGTCGATGGGGTCCCATGTCGCTACACCCCTGTCTGTTTGGTAATGTGATATACACCACAGCCCCACGAACCAAATCAAATACACAACTATAGAAAACATCATGGGTCTCAATGGGGTGGGGTAATCCGATTTCCAAAAAAAAAAAAAAAAAAAGAGAAGACATAATCACCCCATATAATGCATGTACTATTAAATTATAACATAGGCGTGTACATATTTCCAAATAACGTGACCATTTCTCATTAGAAGGTCCATGCATGAGAGCAGCAACTTGGCGACTGGGGTTGGGTGCTTCATCACACCCGAACTACGGTAATAAATTTCAACAGTTGGACATTTCGAAATGCTATGAATTGCCAGTATGGACAATAGGTTGTTTACCCGATGCAGTTCACTTGAACCAGCACGACTAATTACGCGCGCTCCGCGTGTATACTAATGTAGATATTCTTGTTTCGCCAGGGGCCTATACTATAGAATACAATTTTTGTAATAGTATGCTTATTTGAGCCGCACAGAAGGTGTCGAGTACTATAGACCACTGTAATATAATAGCGTACACGATTTCTTGTAAATCACAAAAGACGGCACATCGAGTACTATCGACCACCGTTCGTTGAAGCACATCTGAACATTTGTGATTGTGTCAAGGGAAGTTACTCTAATGATATATGGGAATGATATGGTTATGCCTATTTGTGTCAGTTGAGTTTGTTGACGAATAGAGGTACATTATGTGTCCGATACTTGTTTCCGATACTTGTTTCCGATACTCGGGTTATTTTGACCAGAATTGCGCATGGTGAAAATTCATTCCTTCGGTATCGTGTGGAATACTGGTTACCATGTTCCGATGTTTTATGTTACATGGTTTGTCGAAACAAGGTCAGCAAACGCACATATCGGTTGGTATATACTTCATGTAAGAATGCACGAAACCACGCACAACCCTCCATTATTCATATATATATGTGTTAGGGTTAGGGTCAGGGTTAGGGCAAGGGTTAGGGTTAGGGTTAGGGCTACGGTTGGGGCTATGGTTAGGGTTAGTGTATTCTTACACGAAGGACATATCTATTGGTTGCCCTTGAAATGGCCACATCAACTTTATATAGCAATATTACCTAGGGTGGAATCTGATTTGTCTAGCTAGTTTTGGGCAGGGAGAGCGGCCGAAATATTAGAAACGGGAACATCTAGACCTTTATAGTTGAAAAGTTTGATGTACCATGCAGCTGGAAAAATTCAACCCAAGATGGGGGTGCGAAGGCTGTTCTCGAACTTGGTATTTTCGACCTATATGATTTAAAAACATATATAGCACCATCTAATTAAACTATACCTAATTCTCGGTACCTTCCATTTATACCCAACTAAGCGGCTGAATTCAGGTAAGCATATGACATTTGGTTTATAACCAACACACACTACTACATTGGTAAGTTAAGTATCAGGGGACCCCGAGTATTCACTCATGGATCATTCTGTGCGGCACTATATTGGCCAAATTAAATTGTTTAGACCACAAGGTGAACGCAAACTTCTAGAACACACAATACATAATGTCATGGTAAATATTTGGGGTCCACTGATTCTTAACGCAACTTAGCCTGAAATTATCAAAAACTGTTTCAACACGAAATGCCACCCACTCCCGATTCACCGCGTATCCGCGTACCTTCGCACACAGATCGTTTATATATTCGTTTTGAGCCCAAGCCCGACAACTGTAACTCTTTAATTCTATTCATAATTAAAATCTAGGCCGCTGACATGGCTCCATTGAGCGTAAACCACTGACAATAGGTTAACAATTGAGATTCCATGACCGCATTACAAAGAACATGCATACCCAGCTAATCCAACTCACCTTATCCGCAGTGAGGATCGTCGGGATCACGGCATGAAAAATCAATAATGTAGCCTATGCAGCAGTAATCTAATGCTGAATTTTTACAAAAAATAGTATTATTGCTGTACTATATATAGAACCCGCTTAGCCAGTACTTTATCATTCCGTATTGCGAATGTTTACATATTACAAAGCTGTAGCGGTCGAGTACTATGAAAACATGAAAAGATGAAACTTTCAGGCCCCTTTTTTCTCCACCAAATGCAAGGAGTTTCCGGTCAAGTGAATCCCGGTATATAGAGTGTTCGCCAAAAAGATCATATAAGTCATTACATGTCAACGTATTTTGTATATAAAGAGTTTTGGGCATATGCTGAGTTTCGATCTACAATGAAAGAAATATACTGATAGAAATACAGTCCAATATTATAGAACACAAAATACGTATTACGAAATTAGTAAATCACAAATTAACGCTGATATTACCACAATTGTATTCTATAGTGTATGCCCTTGGGCGCATGGGTGTTTTATTCATAGAGTGGGAATTTTTGGGCGGATTAAAAGTCGAACTGCGACCGGAGGCCGAGCCGGTAAAAGGTGTAGACGGGAATTTCAATTTCGTTTATTGTCGTTAACATTATGTCAATAATGTGGACTTTTCGTTTGTGATAAGCTATGCCAATTACAAATTAAAGAAATGAATAAGATAATTAGTAAGTCTTATATTTCAACGTTTATAGACATTTTTCGTTCTGCAGCCCACTGGGGGTTGTGGTCGTACTCGGAGACGGTCGAGTCGGCCGCCGGTTCGTTAATTAGGTGCTGGTTGTTATTGTTATTTTAACGGAAAATTCTGAGTTGGTCATTCGCAAAACCAATATATTTTATATTCTATAATTACAATCATGGGTATATAATATATGATCTTGAGCGCATTAACCATATCTGACATTGGTTTTCGTGTACTGTTCTGATTGAGCTCAATCATAGGCATCTGAACCTCCGCGTGCTCATGGGTGTAACCTTTGCAGCAATAAAATATCAAGAAACAATTGTACCTGATATTTTCTTGCAGATATTTTCTTGCAGCTACATGTGAACATTCCATAATGCACGAACCGATCTCAGAAAACTATTAAAATCCTTTCTGTTCCTCCCAATTGTACATAGACAACGTTAATAGCGGAGTTCATTGCAACCCTAATAGACAATATATTCACTGACTGTCACCATTCATCCCCAAAATAAACCCCCATCAACAAGATATCCAACAAAGCCTGGTGCACTGGTTCCAACAGTACAGACTGTAATATATATATATCTTTATTGCCTCCAGTTTTGAAGATTTAACAAGACATAGTATACATGAATGTAACATAAATACATTTAGCAATCAAGAAGTAATGAAAAGACAGACAAGAGAACAAACTACCGAGGAAAAGAATATCATTCTAATTGTATGTACACGAACACGAGCTTACATATCACACCAACAGACAACACACACCCTCTCGACCACACCCGTACGCATATACAATCTAACACATGACGCAGACACAAACACAACCGTACATACATACGTTATGATGCACTGTCACAACAGCGCACCATAAGCAGGTGCATACAATTACAAAAGGAACTCTAGTTGGAGTTGGATTCGCTTAGAAGAATCTCTCTCCCCAAAGAGTCAGCAAACGCAATGCCCTTGCTCGACAATAGCTCCCCTATAAATGTATGCACCCATTAAGTGGAATAGACTAAATGTAGAATGATGTTGCGATAGTGCAAACGCTAGCGCAAGAAAACATATACACACACGTATACACCCTCACACACACACACACACACCCTCACACACACCCCCTCACACCCTCTCTCTCACACACACACACCCTCACACACACACACCATCACACCCTCATATACACATACCTATGCATACATATATATATAAGGATTTATTAATTTATTCATGTTTATTTAATTTGTCGTCTTCGGATTTTATGGACAGGACAGAATGTGGTACATTTAAGTACGACTTATGGTGAACACCCGTAACGTTCAAACTTCAAAGATCAAAGGTTGTTTAACACAAACCGTCATGCGTAGTGGCTGAGAGTTCGACATAGCGCCTCCAAATTAAGTTTGTGTGAAGAACAATGAATCTCGTAAACTTTGATGTATCCTCAACTTGCTCAAGAAATGTGAATATATCACGTGGAAGATGTGTGAGATGGAGCAATACGAGGTCGCTGTTGCCGAGACTCGTGGCCCATACGAATAGCGGTATGCCGAAACGATCAATCATCTGGTACCACATTTCGTTTCTGTGGGAATGCATAAGTGGGCTACTGCATGAGATAAGTGCGTGCTCGATAATATCAGAGTGTGACTGACAGCATAATGTGCATGTGTTTTGTTGAGAGAATGCGCTTCCTGCGATGAGCTGACCGACTGTGATAAATGCAATCTTATGCATAGGGTATTTACGACATGTTCTCCATAAGTGACACATAGTAGGGTTTGGTTGAATTTCTCGAAAACGCGCAAATGAAGTGTCACAATTTGTTCTCTCTGTCCATTTCTGTACGCATTTGTCGTTAATCACGGTTTTTGTAATGCGTTTCCATTCGGATTTCAGAGGAAATGAGCAGAAATGAGCATACTGATGCATATGCTCGGATAGGTTGTATTCAACAAGAGTGTTGTTAATGTCGCTGATGAAGGAATTTGGGTTTTCCAGTTGTCCCGTGAAGTACATGTGAAGTCTTGTGACAAAAATTTCCTTGCAAGCTTTGCCAGGAGGCATACGGCATAGGCTTCCAAACAAATTGAGTTTCCTGTCATCAATCAATGACTTGATAGGATGGATGCCAAGCATCCCCAAAACGATATCAGTGCGAGCACGTACAGGAAGTCCCTGGATATGCTTGAGGCAGAAGCGATGAATTTTCTCAAGAGTTGACCAATGGGTTTCTGATAGACCACACAAGAGTTCAGATCCGTATAGACCCTTTGGAATAATTATGGATCTGTAAAGAGTTTCGCAACTTTGAGGAGTGATTCCACCTGCATACATACCAGCATTGCTCAGCATGAAGTAGGTGGATCTTATTTTGTTGACAATACAGTCGATAAACTCACGAGCGAAGTCGCTTCTATGCAACGTTATGCCAAGATGGGTTATGTGATCAGTTTCGTCTACATACCCGTCACCAAGTTTCCATCTCCTTGGATGCACAGGCAGATTCTTCACTTTTTCATTGAATACAATGGTTTTACATTTCTGTGCGTTGTATGTAAACCGCCACAATCGGCTATACATTGTGCAAATATCACAGAGGCGTTGTAGGCCCACGTTTGTGAGCGAAAAAAGCGTCATATCATCCGCTTGAGTTGGCGACGCGCAGTTTGTGGAGACAACCCGCAGACCATAGTTCGATGCCTCGAGTTCATATAACAGATCATCTATATACAGTCTTATATTTCAACGTTTATAGACATTTTTCGTTCTGCAGCCCACTGGGGGTTGTGGTCGTACTCGGAGACGGTCGAGTCGGCCGCCGGTTCGTTAATTAGGTGCTGGTTGTTATTGTTATTTTAACGGAAAATTCTGAGTTGGTCATTCGCAAAACCAATATATTTTATATTCTATAATTACAATCATGGGTATATAATATATGATCTTGAGCGCATTACCATATCTGACATTGGTTTTCGTGTACTGTTCTGATTGAGCTCAATCATAGGCATCTGAACCTCCGCGTGCTCATGGGTGTAACCTTTGCAGCAATAAAATATCAAGAAACAATTGTACCTGATATTTTCTTGCAGATATTTTCTTGCAGCTACATGTGAACATTCCATAATGCACGAACCGATCTCAGAAAACTATTAAAATCCTTTCTGTTCCTCCCAATTGTACATAGACAACGTTAATAGCGGAGTTCATTGCAACCCTAATAGACAATATATTCACTGACTGTCACCATTCATCCCCAAAATAAACCCCCATCAACAAGATATCCAACAAAGCCTGGTGCACTGGTTCCAACAGTACAGACTGTAATTCACCACACACTGCTTTCATATAATATAGCAGCTTACAATCACAGCTTTCGAAAATGTAGAAAGAACATTGGGACAATAACACATTGATATCAACAGGAAAAATAATATTTTTATAGAAATGTTTACAAAACAAATCTAAGAGTAACAGTGAAAGATACACAGCATATAAAACCGACAGTCACCGTAATAAGCATGGCCAAACGGAGCTGTTATAACAGTGTATAAACAGCACAAACAACTTACCTGATGTAGGTATCGTCGAGGCGAGACAATTCTATTTTAGATCAAAATATGGCAGAGTAACGCATAATACAACACAAAACAAGTATTCACGGAACGATGGGTGCTGACAATTGTAAAAGTAAATATATCACCCCCGTGTACGTGGTATCGCCAAAACCGAGAATATGGGAAAATCATTTTCACGTATATGATATGGGGATATGTTTGTTTCTCATCGTAAAACAGACATCGAGCAACGAATGTGTATGTCCACACGAAGCATAAGTATTTATCCACCAGTTGTCAATCAGTTTTCCCAGATCAGACCATTAATTCCAAAACAAATGCCGGTATATAGTTGAATCTGTCAATGAAGCATAGGATTTGACAGAATTTAACAAATCCGTGTCGTTCTCAATATCCGCGCGATATATGAAGGGACCACTGTCGGTCCAGAAAGATGCGAACGGCACAGATGAAGATGCGACCAAACGCCGAGTTTCTGTGCAGTAAATATGCGTATTACTTAAGGAGTTCTGATGAGTATTCGAGTTTTTATGTGTATCTGAGACTGATCAATTGGAGTGCGAATGTCATCTGAAATATGAATCCATAGCATATTCGAAATATTTTATGCATATATATTATGAATGTGTTTCTGAAATTAATTGAACATCCATCTCAGCATTCAGATTTGCGATCTCAAGAACATGAATGAATGATAACGCGATGCCTTGATTACGCGCACATGAATGCTGCCGTTCGCATGCATGCAGCTGATAGGATATTCGTTTAGTATTAACATGCTTGGAGTTTGTATATAGACCACACATGCCGGACGACACGCTACGGCGTATCAACGATTTGTTATAATCATGTCTATTTTACAGACTTTATGACTCGTTCGCACTCGAGTAGATCGTTACGCGAATATACATATATCGTATTGCTCCAAATTATGCAATTCTGGCTTTTTTAAGAGTCGTCAGATAAAATTGTAACGATTCTATGTTAACACACTCTACATCCGAACATATATGTACACACACAACAAAGTTACTGCTATTTATAATAAACACTTCACTGTGGAACATGTGTATACTGCCGGTAATCATTCACTAAAGATTTCTCACTCAAAATTACATGAATTCTATGAAATAGCAGTCAGCTATGCATTAATCTATTTATTGCAAGATTTCATGGGCAAATCTCATTTCGAGGCGGCTTCTGTCACTTATATAACCACGGAGCGCCAATTTTTCTCCAACAGCTGTCTTCACTCCAGTAATGACCTAGTATGATTAAGAGAGTTGGTGCTATACGCAGTCTACCAGTCTCGACGCCGGGACGTGATTATAGAGGGTCTACGCGTTGGGAGGGAGTGACTTCCTTCAAATTCCCAACTATACACCTACCACACCAAAATCAGACGTTTATGCGTAATTCCAATTGTGCACCCCCGTTGGGCTTCGATTTTCCCCAACTGTTCCTTCACGGGCCTGGGCCCTGTTTCATGAAGGCAACTTATGACATAGTTGGGACTTAAGATGGTCATAAGTTCAAACTTCAGTTATAAGTGCGTTTCACGAACAAAGTCTTAACCTAAGATGGTCTTAACTTTGGTCTTAACTTTAAGACTGGTGTGAGGTGTCATAAGATAATCTTAAAGTTGAGACCTACGTTGTGATCCGCAGTTGGTCCGAAATGTGGATGGGATCTACTTCATGTATATTTATTATAAACACATTTAACTGAATAACACATTGCTAGCACGGAGGGGTGTTTCAGAAATGGTAGTAATTAATAACCAACTGGTAAGCTATAGCAGTGACGTGGCCAGTGGTTGCAAGATTGGCGGGGTGTCCGCTACTAACTGTAAACCACCAAGACCAGACTATATATAATCGCACTGTAGACAATAATCATGTTGAGACAATTAGTCCGAACATTTTCACATCGAGGATAATAGTGAATGATTTATACTCAGTTTTTTTTGGATAAATGCTTATGTCAGCTATTATTATTTACTTGCCTTTATATATTATTATGTTATAATTTGATTGTAAAATGTATTGTATATGTACCCCGTATATATATCGGCAAGATAATAATACATGATATGTGTTGTTTTATTATTATTATTATCATAATCTATTAATTATGAAATAAAAAGATATATAGCATGTGTATTGTATACGGACCGCGCGGGCACACCGGGATCCGCGAAAGAACATATAATATCACTGTGAACCGGCCCACAGACCCCTGGGGGAATTACTAAAATACCAATATAGACTATACCAGTGGTATAGTCTATATTGGTATTTTAGTAATTTTCCCCAGGGACCTGTGAACCGGCCGTCTGTTCACGTGTTGTTAATTATAAACGCTCTTTATTAGAAGTCGTTGATTTGGTTTTTATTCCACACCCATTGACGTGAGGTACATGTATTCAACGGAATCCCAGCCATTGAATACATAATAGTGTATACATCTAGTGGAATACAAGCCGGAACTATTCTTGTTGACGTTGTCGCCAAGAAAGATGACGTACATTACGTCGATCATCCGCTTCCGGTGATCCCCCCATAATTACTGGCTATTTGTCAGACTTAAATCACAATAAAGGTGGCTATAGTAACAATGGATATGACATTCATGGATTGAACTTATCTGACTGAACGGTGTAGAATAAATCATGAATTCCAGCGTGACGGAATCACCAAATTTTACGGAATTTCACTTTTCTGTGGCCTATAAAATCTAAAATTATGACCAGTAGGGTACCGCTTAAAATAAAAAACATTGTACATACTATACAAAGTTGTTTGATTATATACAACTATATGTGTATTTAAGTATCATCTCACTCTGGGTCAAATTGTGTCCGTGACGGAATCACCAAAAAAGTGCCATCAATATGAGGGTAGGTCCGTACTATTGAAGAACCCTGCTCATTCAGCCAAGCTGACCTGGAAAAAGTTCCCAATTAGTAAAGTAGATACATTATACTTGCAGAAAAAAGCCGCATTGTCACACACTTATGTGTATATTACTAGTTAACTCGGTTTGTTCGCCGTGACGGAATCACACAACGGGCGTGACGGAATCACCGTGCGATTTTTTTAGGTATAGTTTTTTGTGTAACAAATGCGGACATTGTCATAAAAGCATAAAACTTGGCACATTTGTATATTAGGTCCCACGTATTATTTTCAGATATGGGGGCAATCACGAAAATACTTTCCATGGCAACGGTTGCTATGCGACTGTTTTTACCTTAGAAACGGGTTGTTGGTAGGGGTTAAACCGTCATTTTACTAAAATATATGTGCAAAAAGGGGATACTATGGTAATTGAGGCAGATGGTGATATGGGAAATGTGACAAAAATAACATTTCCACACATGCCCCACTATTAACCTAGAATGACAATTGAGCTGCTTGAAAATGATATTTTGGTTCATTTGACCTTATTTGGCAAAACATGAAAATATGCGTTGACTGCGCATGCGCGCATCATTGATCCCCAGTCACACAATATCTGGTGTTTAAGAGATTGTATAGTGAGGGCAATGACCATTCCAAAATATATTCATTGGATAGTAATAATGAAATACAGAAGAAGCAACAACATTCCCCGATGACATGACAATGATGCAAATACCCATTATCGGTATCCATGGCCGCCTTTTCGTGGAATTCATGAATACAGAACACAACTTGCATTATAATCTCGAATATTTTATCGAACTCGTTGCGGACGGCGCAAAGTTATATTTCGCTCGAGCTACGCTCTCGCGAAATATATCCTTGCGCCATCCGCAACTCATTCGATAAAAGATTCTCGATTAAGATGCGCGTTGTGTTCTGTCTATTTATTAAAACATATATGCAGAATGTCGTTCAACGTAACGTACTTTCGAAGTTCATACGCAGTTTGTTAATTATAACAGGCGTTTAGCACATTTGTCAACAGAACCAGAGCAAATGGCATTAACATCATTTATATATGGCTTCTACAAATATGTCTCAGATTGGAAATAAGTCTATTTGGAGCACGATATGAAGTCCTATTCACATTATAGCAATATAAATAAAGAGCCTTTTGTGTTAGTATTCATGAATGTTGGCAATCAATAAAGAGCGTTTAGCTCAGTGCTTCCATTGTGGTGTATTGTATGTGTATGCCGTCGTGGCTACATATTCGGCTTCCTGGTATTATAGATGCTTCAAAGACGTATAATGTATTAGAACCTAATATCAGCATTGAAAGGAGCGAACATATGTCTCGCGTCGCCTTAATGGCATGATATATGGGTGAAGGTTCACATTCTGAGTTACGATGTATAAGTCCCTTTAATAACTGAAATAAAATATTTGAGCTCATTACGTTTGTATAAAATAGGCATTGGAAGCATGCAGCTGTGTGTGGATGGGGTCTGACGCGAAAACACAGTTATACTGATTATCGCCCTTGCATTAAAATATCATAATTATTCTTAGACACGCCCTAGTATCTGTCACCAGACACTGTACCTAGGCATATAACATACACAGAACCAACATTTTCTGTGCATAGCTGTAATAAATTGTCGAGAGCCAGTCTAAAAGCGCGCGAACTTAAATTACTACTTAAGTAGGACTTAATCTTGTTTTGTGAAACGCGTTCTTGAAACGGAAAAGTTACACCATAAGATCCACCTTAGATCTTAGATTAAGTCCATCTTAAGATAATCTTATGACATTGCTTCATGAAACAGGCCCCAGGGCCCTGTTTCATGAAGGCAACTTATGACATTGTTGGGACTTAAGATGGTCATAAGTTCAAACTTCAGTCATAAGTGCGTTTCACGAACAAAGTCTTAACCTAAGATGGTCTTAACTTTGGTCTTAACTTTAAGACTGGTGTGAGGTGTCATAAGATAATCTTAAAGTTAAGACCTACGTTGTGATCCGCAGTTGGTCCGAAATGTGGATGGGATCTAGTTCATGTATATATTATTATAAACACATGTAACTGAATAACACCTTGCTAGCACGGAGGGGTGTTTCAGAAATGGTAGTAATTAATAACCAACTGGTAAGCTATAGCAGTGACGTGGCCAGTGGTTGCAAGATTGGCGGGGTGTCCGCTACTAACTGTAAACCGCCAAGACCGGACTATATATACATTTCTAATTGCTGTTACAAAAAGAATATATTTACATAGAGTTGAACATCATTTGCGATTCAAATCACCCAATCGCACTGTAGACAATAATCACGTTGAGACAATTAGTCCGAACATTTTCACATCGAGGATAATAGTGAATGATTTATACTCAGTTTTTTTTTATAAATGCTTATGTCAGCTATTATTATTATTATTATTTACTCGCCTTTCTATATTATTATGTTATAATTTTATTGTAAAAATGTATTGTATATGTACCCCGTATATATATCAACAAGATAATAATACATAATATGTGTTATTTTATTATTATTATGTATATTATCATAATCTATTAACTATGAAATAAAAAGATATATAGCATGTCTATAGTATACGGACCGCGCGGGCACACCGGGATCCGCGAAAGAACATATAATATCACTGTGAACTGGCCCACAGACCCCTGGGGGAATTACTAAAATACCAATATACCAGTGGTATAGTCTATATTGGTATTTAGTAATTTTCCCCAGGGGCCTGTGAACCGGCCGTCTGTTCACGTGTTGTTAATTATAAACGCTCTTTATTAGAAGTCGTTGATTTGGTTTTTATTAAAACATATATGCAGAATGTCGTTCAACGTAACGTACTTTCGAAGTTCATACGCAGTTTGTTCATTATAACAGGCGTTTAGCACATTTGTCAACAGAACCAGAGCAAATGGCACTAACATCATTTATATATGGCTTCTACAAGTATGTCTCAGATTGGAAATAAGTCTATTTGGAGCACGATATGAAGTCCTATTCACATTATAGCAATAGTGTTAGTATTCCATGAATGTTGGCAATCAATAAAGAGCGTTTAGCTCAGTGCTTCCATTGTGGTGTATTGTATGTGTATGCCGTGTTGGCGACATATTCGGTTTCCTGGTATTATAGATGCTTCAAAGACGTATAATGTATTAGAACCTAATATCAGCATTGAAGGGAGCGAACATATGTCTCGCGTCGCTTTAATGGCATGTTATATGGGTGAAGGTTCACATTCTGAGTTAGGATGTATAAGTCCCTTTAATAACTTAAATAATATATTTGAGCTCGATACGTTTGTATAAAATAGGCATTGGAAGCATGCAGCTATGTGTGGATTGGGTCTGACGCGAAAACACAGTTAAAAAGCGCGCTCGTGCAGTTAAGTATGCACCAGTCATTATACTGATTATCGCCCTTGCATTAAAATATCATAATTATTCTTAGACACACCCTAGTATCTGTCACCAGACATATAGACTGTCCTCAAGCTTTCCATTTGTTAGATATGTAAAACCTAATTGTTAGAAAATGTCCAACTGTTGTATGGGCGGCCATTCGGTCGGAAATTACATGAAATAAAAGTTAATGGTGGTTTGTGAAAACAATAGTCTCCAGTTCCAAACCAATAATCGTTCTTGGATTCAATAAGAGACAGTTCCGTTTTAATAGATATAGATTCGTAATCAATGTTGACCGATATTTTAATTTAATAGTATTCACTGTTCAACTAATATCTAATAACACACAATTAGTAAGATTCGCGCATATTCAATAAACGTACACTACGTTTCAATAGCCATATTTTCTTAATCAATAAAGATATTTCAAACCAATAGACGATTTCTCACAAGCAATGATTATCGTTATAAAACTAATAGACCTTATTGTCATTCTTAGATTTAAAAGATATAAATTATCACCAATGCAAAATTAATGACGTTCTTTCAATTCAATATCTAATTGCGCAATCTACTATTTCCGGTCAAACCAATGATTAGGAATTCGACAATCAATGATTAAAACGTGGAATAACGCTAGGGTCTCTGATGGCGATGTTTGAAGAAACTTTATTCATGTGACGTCAGAAATATATAAATAAACATGGGAATTCCCAATGTCATGTCGGTGTGACGATTTGCAGTAGTTCACTCGGTGCAAATCAAACGACGATAAATATTCACTCTGGTCCACTATAACACAGTGGAGTAGATTAAATAAAAATTTCAAGACAATTATTAAAATTGTCTGACTAAAGCATGAAACTTTGCAAATATGTACATATTTACATACGTATTAGATATGGAGCCACGCTGGAATTTCATTTTAACCCCTCTTTTAAGGGGTTTTCCAAATTTAAAGAGTGTTTCGTGGTTATATAATTTACTAAATGTCGCAAGTAATCTTACCATGAAATATACGATTTAAAATTAGGCATATTCAGTACGTATGACTCTGAAAGATATAATGCCACAGCTTTAGGGTAAAATTGGAACTCCCCGCCCAAGATGGTCGTCAAAATGACAGCTGAAAGAGGGAATTTGACGTTATTTCGCAATATCTTCTAGATCAGGTTCTGCTGTATGGAACTGGTTCGGAAGTGTGACTTCATTTTGTATTGCTCATGTTAAGAGACAATTGGAGCAATGAATATATGTCATTCGTATGATCCAAGTCCCTCCCAAACACCCTCAATAATTCGATTATACATAACTCGAATTCACATATATCCCTATACATCTACCTATCATATCTGAAGACTCTAACATAGCTACCTGTATACCTCCACATATTATAATGAAGACCCTAACATACCTACATGTATACCTCACATATTATAATGAAGACCCTAACATAGCTACATGGATACCTCCACATATTATAATGAAGAGTGGAGCAACAAGCCCGAGTAACAATTAATCAAAACAGATTTGCCTGTCGCAATGCTTCGTCATTGACCATGGCTTATAGCGGACACGATTTTTGCTCACACGAACGAATACCGTTTTCTTTCTGTGTGCATTTCTATATCAACCCATTTACATTAGTCTGCATGTAGATCTGTGCACATATCTACAGCAATGTAAACAAACCCTATGACTCGAAACTATGGCTCCAATTCATTAATTAGTTGCATATATTTTGTTGGGTAGAATAACAGATGCATGGTCCCATAAATGACCGTATTTAGAGTACACCCCCCTTTAAAAGCATAAGATTTTATTCAGTAGCCAGAATAGTTTTAGGAAGAATAATTCCACAATTCTAGCTTTGACTGACATCATAGAGAAGCCGAGCTGGTTCCCCCTATAACCAGACAACACTTTCAAGTTTATGAAATCCAATTGCAGACATGCCACGGTTTTGAGACATTTCACGTAGAAACCGGCTTTCCCGTTGTTATAACCGAGCCATTATGCAAATAATTAGATATATAGAGGATATCCAACGAGTTATGTTGGGAAAACAGATTATATGAAACGAGTTTGATAAATTTGAGTCACAACGAGTCGTAGATACATGTACAAGTATTCCGCGAAGCACGGGCCTATCCATCACCATAGTGACATATACACTATGTGATATAAGGAAAGATGCAATGGCGTTTTAATGGTATAATAGGGGTTTCATGTGATATTAAACAATATCTAATCGGGTTTCACGATTAGATAGCGATTTTTTTCAATGGATTATATAACAGGTGTCGCGCGGTGTTATGATTGCATTTTGAAATGAGTATCCTGCATGAGTTAATCGGAAGGGTGATAACCCAATATATTTATATAGCTCGTCTGTGTTACACTAAATCATGTTCGGTGATGGGTCAACTGCCAATTGGGTCACCAGTTTCATACCCCAATAACCCAGACCGTAACACGAACACGATGTCACAACTTGTTGACAGAATCACTAAAAGCGGCCAGCAGAGTAATTGGGCGTGCTTTTCAAAGTTCAGCTGAATTGTATTTGAAGTCAGTTATTTATATCGAGTACTTTGGACAATCTTATATTGTGTTGACTTAATGTGCTGCGTGGGCTAGTGTAAAATTCTTGGCAGATTTTGTGAAAATAAATAAAAATACATTAAGCTTTTTTAAAGGAATAGATCATCAAAAAGCTGTATGCATATAAGAAATTAATGTAGTTGGTGTATGTTATTAGGGGATACGACCTGAGGTTGTTGCGACTAAATAACGGATTTGTCTCAAACATGCAGTTTACAATTACAACGTACACCGCAAGTGATCAACATTGGCCGTACATAAGTCAAAGTTACCCATTGGATGGGGTGGAGGTTGGCTCGTTCTTTAAAATAGCTGTTTCGGTTAATATCAAAATATATACGTTATTTAGTCAATATAACCATTTCCCTTCGATTAAAATCTGGATACTCATTTTGAAATGCAATCTAGCACCGCATGAATATATACTAATCTCTATCTAATCGTGAACCCCGATTATATATTGTTTTGTATCTAACCCTTCGCGTAATGGCTGGGTTATAACTTATAACAACGGAAAACCCGGTTTCGACGTGGAATCCAGGGATGCCTCCCTCAGCGAGACGTACGTGTGCTCTCCCTAACAAGAAACTGTTTGTATCTAATACTTGGCATATTGGCTGCGTATTTAGTGGTCAACTCAACCAACAGTTTGCAAAGGAGAATGTCTTTTTCAGGTTTGTTGCATATAAAGTTCCAAAATTGCCGAGACATGCTAGCGACGAATTCAAAAATGGAACTGGTTTCTTTTATCTCGATCAGAATAATCCTGAATGGACCAAGTCTCATACAGCAATCAACATGAAATATCAAGCCATATATTATACGCTGCAACAAATTTATGATGCAAAAGAACATAACCAACAAAACCAGGTAAAGTGAATCAATTAATTAGTATTTAAATACAGAATGGATTATTCCATATACAAATTCTTAACTTCCGCAATTACAGCATAACGGGGCCAGGTGCCCACCAAAAAAAACCACTTGTAAACGAAATTTCGAGTACGAGCATGGAATTTGCTGTAATCATACCTGTGTACTACACTGATCATAAACACATAACTTAAGAAATGTTATTTGCAGCATTTTCAGATAAGATGGGGTCTTTTGACAGAACCCCCACCAAACCTAAAAATAACTTTTATTCGAACTTTCGCGTACGTCCTTGAAATTTACTGTCGTGAATCTTAGATATATGCCAAACACAGAAACCCAACTGTTTACTCACCATATGCGTCCATGGACGCTTTGGACTATTTCCACATAAGCATCTGTGGACGCCTCGAAGCATATCCATAGAAGCGCACAAGAAACCCATAGTCAGAAATGGTAACGCTCTCAAGATCATATTAGTAACAATATAACAATTTTAACGTGGTGATTGTGAAAAATCTGTATATAGGTAACGCCTATGTACTTGCTTATATGTGATATTGTTTTCTGATTTCATTTGAAATAGTGGTCTGAATAGCGCATGAAATAGCATGCAGAATAATAATCGGGCAAAATTGCGACCTTCGTAACATGGTTCAAGTACGCAAACACCGAGCACGTTTCTAATCACATTTAGTAGCCAATTACGCAAATACCGAGTATGTTTTAATTACATTTAGTCCACCACCTCCTGCGACAGGGTCAGATATACTTGTCAGTGTACACCTTAGGAGGGCGTAATGCTGATCTAAGAATGGCCTCTGGTATTGCAATCATGATATGACCTCTCATAAGGATTAATTAAAATACATGTATGGTTCCATGAGGGTAAATTAAAATATGGTCACACAGAAAGGGTTAATTGAAATATGGTTTGATGAGGGTAAATTAAAATATGGTCACATCACGGTTAAATACAATATGGTCCTATGAGGGTTAATTAATATATGGTCCAGTGAGGGTTAATACAAAATATGGTCCCATGATGGTTAATTAAAATTGTACCTTGATTGTTAATTAAAATATGGTCACATGAGGGCTAATAAAACTATGGACACATGGGGAGTTAATTAAAATATGGTAACGTGACTTAATTAAAGAATAAATATATGATCACATTGTGAGGGTTAATTAAAATAAAAATATGGTGTCATCAGTGTTGATTAAATTACGGTCCCACTGGGGTGAAATACAATATAGTCCCACGAGGGTCAATTAAAATATGGTCCAATGAGGACTAATTATAATATGCCCCATCACCCATGAGGATCAATTAAAACATGGTTATATACAGGAAGGGGGGGGGGGGGTAATTTCAGAATATTCTTCAATGCATATAGCATTCGGATATATCCTCGGTATGCATAAATAATAATGATGTTTAGAATTAGGCCACATTGTATAATAAACAACCAATGTGAAGGGTTAGTGTTGGAACTTTTCCTAATAACATCTCCGATATATTCCGCATTCAAAGAAATGAAACGCGCAGCGCGCTAATGGTTAACGGGCGAATTCCCGTTAGAATTAATCGGCTCGCACTTCTTGGCATACGAATAACAAACCATGGGTCAATCAAGCATGTCTCGAGAGACGCCCGATGCATGATATAATAATGTAAACGACAATAAACGAAATTGAAATCCCCAACTACACATTTTACCGGACTCGGCTCGGGATCGCACTACAACTTTTAATGTATCCCGAAAATCCCCATTTCTATAAATAAAACTCCATGCGCCCATTGGGAATAAGAGCGCGTTACCAGACTTCCCCCGCAAACGCCACAGAGTGCCACGCTCGGCCAAGACTGTACTAATGAGTTCGCGCATATTCCCCTGTTAGTTTATAATCGAGACCCCACGGTTATGTCAACTCGTTATTTGCCTATCAACAATACATGTGGCACCATCGGCATCGCGCGCGACACATGCTATGTTACTTGGGGTCTATATTGGGGCCAGGCGTCAGCGGTACTATTCTAAGCATTGACGAACAACATGGCTGCAACATTTTCGAAACAGCAAGTGATCGACATGTTAATGGGAGATGATAGCGATTTTAGCGGATATTGCGGAATCTCATTATCAGAAGATTCAGACGACGATGACCCTCCCCCGGCTACCAGCGACACCGTGACACACAGCGCCGACAGCAGCGTGAATATTAACCCGAATGGCTGGTCAAATAAACTTCGAAAGGTATCACTTAAGCCATTTACCCAAAAAGACAGGGATAGTTATACCAGATGAATTCGATACTGATACAGCAACAACAACATAAATTTGAAGTAATGCCGAAATAGCTGGACATCCAAACAACTATGCCAAGTGGAAAATGGAAGAAAAGGGAGAGACTGATACATATTGGACTGATATTTCGGAACCAGAGCTTCGGGCGTACTTCGGTATATGGACATCATTATGGGTGTGAATGACATTCACTCGTACAAGTAGTACTGGTCACATGATCAATTCATCGGAAACGCCGGCATCAGAAAATTATGAATCGGCGCAGATTTGAAAAGATCACAGAATACTTGGTGTAAACAATATTTATTCACAATACAAAACAAGATAAATATTTTAACAAAATGCTAATGGGTGATTGGAATGGGATGAGACAACAAGCCTATTGTGGCTTTTTTGTAAGTCCTCTCCCATATCGCTCAAATGTCCCGAAAGACTTAAGGCCGTTCGGGCGAGTCAGGCGGGAATTTTTGTTTGTTACTTTAGATAACTCGGTGGTGAATTTAATATAGTTCAAATTCAACAACAGAGATCAAGAGATAAGATAAGAACTGGAGTGGGGTAAGATTTTGGGAATTGAAGATAACCATTGAGACGAAAGGAGAATAGTTAGATTTAAGAAAGTTTAGAAAGAGAGGATGGTCAGTGGGGGGGGGGGGGAGGGGGAAATTGACATACGGCTGTTGAATTATGTGGCAATTGTGTATTACTCGGCGTACAGAGACTACATGAGTTAGCTGTGCAGTCAGTCTTTCCGAATCATGACGTTATGTGTGGCTTTATATATTACTCAATTGCAGAAAACACGTGACAACGTTAATAAAATCGTTTTGTACTAATTATGTATATTTGAGTGGCCTGGAAAATACTATGATTTTCCCTAATGGAAATTTCGGGCGAACCTTCGAGTAGGGTTCTTTCTGATAATATTATGTTTGGTAGAGAAGATATCAGTTACAATCTTGAGGCCTGGTATAAATGGCATTCCAGCAGCAGGTAATGTTGGGCTGTATCAACAGCACCGCATGCACAATATGGGTCGGGCCTAACAAAATTGGTCATGAGATCGGAGTTCAAATTACTACATTTCCAGTCTCCATCGCGTGTGGTATACTTGGGATTTGCGACTATGGCAATGATAGTAGTATGGGTGTGTGTTTATGCGGTCGCCAGCAAGTGACTCTTTAAACTTGTACAGGTTGGTACAATTTTTACACACTCTGGCAGTCTATTCCAATCGCTTATTGTAGAAGGTTAAAATGTATCTTTATAAATATCCTTTTTGTGGCGTCCAATGGTATAGTCGTATTGTATGATGTCTAAGATTGTAACCGGATTGATTTTCAGAGTGACAAACATAATTTCGTAGGTATACACGGAGGCTATACTATTAACTATCTTATGGAATTGTATAAGCTTTTGTTTTTTCCTCCTATATGCCAGGGTCTCCCAACCAGTATCTAATAGTAGGCTCTCTTTACTGGCGCTGTTCGTCGCGCCAGTAACGATCCTTGCCATTTCAAATTGTATTTTCTCTATATCATTGCTGAGATAATCAGGACAGTTATCCCATACTTGTGATGCATATTCAAGCACTGGTCGTATATAGGCAAATATATATTCTTTCTAGTGTTTAACGGTTCAATGTAAAGCTGTGTTTTCTAACAAGATTATCCTTTTTCCATGCCGTTTCGGTCGTGGTTCGGATGTGTGTGCACAGAATACCTCCACGCCAGTGACCAAGAGAGCGAACCTGCTAAATGAACAGAATCATCGGACCCACTATATGATGAAATCATCGAATCACCATGATCAGCATATATCAACGCATAAAAATCACAAAGAAAAAAAAAAGGTAAGTCTTCATCGCCGGTCCGGGTTCGGAATGGGGGGGGGGGGGGCTTTGCTTCTTGCTTTGGTGGCATCCACCCCATGCATAGTGGGCAAACACCGACTGTGCATGGGCAGATAGTAATATACGTACAAACTCACAAACGCTCTTCAGCGGAATTACAGCATTCAATAGTGGGTTGTAGGAGAGGGCCGACGGCCCTTTCAAATCTTCCCGGGTATCATCCCAAACTCCAAACTTGCGGACTAATCATTAACAGCATTGGAATAATTACGCGCGCCGCGTGTATACTAATGTACAAATTCCTGTTTCGCCTGGGTGCCGCTATAGAGCTGGGGGTTCTATATATAGAATGTTAATTATTGGGACATATTAAAAGTTTTAGTGCGACCCCGAGGCCGAGCTGTCGTGCGACCCAGAGACCGAGCCCGGTAAAAAAGATTCTATAATTACAATCATGGGTATATAATATATGATCTTGAGCGCGTTACCATTTCTGACTATGGTTTTCTTGTATTACTTTCCGTCGCAATATATTTCTGTCGACGAATGAATGATAAAATGGACGGCTTATTACCGCCACGAAGTGGGTGTACACTGGTGTACAGATCTGTATAGACTCATGGTCGAATGGAGAAATATATTCTTGGATTTTTTTTGTACCTTACTCAATCGTACCAATAGAATCACGTATATGCTGAAATTGTAAAGTTAATGGCACCGGTGTATAATACGTTTTTGAAAATATGATAAATCGTATCCATAGGGTCAGGACAGGCTGAAATTGTAAACTTAAAGTCACCGGTGTAATAATATGTTGTTGAAAATATAAATACTCTGATAGCCTGAAAATAATATATCACCTATTGGGAGCCCCTGGTGTATTTTTTTATATTTTTATTTGTACCTTACTCAATCGTACCGATAGAATCACGTAGATGCTTAAATTGTAAAGTTAACGCCACCGGTGTACAATATGTTTTTGAAAATGTGATAAATCGTATCGATAGAGTCAGGACAGGCTGAACTTGTAAACTTAAAGTCACTTGTTGTTGAAAATATAAATAATCTGATAGACTGAAAATATTGTGTAACCCATTGGGAACCCCTAGTTTAGTGAAGTGCATTGTGGTAGTTTAATTGTGTTTCTCCTCCATTTTTATTTTCTGGAATTATCACAAAGATTTCTCCACTCGATTCTCTTAAAATCTACCCTGATCGGTCAAATTCTTTTGATAGCGCCCGCTCTCCCGCGGCGAAGCCGCGGAAGCGAAGCGACCAGGGTATACGTATGCGAATATGAGATATATACTAATCGACTTTTTCGGCCCAATCTAAAAATAAATTGAAATCACCTAAAATAGGATAATTTATTCATAACTGAAGGGTCAGACAGGGTCAGCGAAGTCCAAAATTCTATTGTTGGCAACGGTCGCCATTTTGTATTGATTAATGCCACCTCGAAATGTGTAATTGGGCAAAATGCTCCAGGGCAAAAAAACAAACTTTGAACTAGCAACTGTTAGCTATACTTCATCATATGTAGGAACATCATGCTCCTAAAGCCAAATATATTTTCAAAAAGTGAATGTAAATTGAACAAAAGCTCTGGTTAACAAAAAAAGTTAAATTGCATGAAAAAGTTTTGTTTACATATTTCATAAAATTATTAAAAATATTTACCCCGAAAGAGGAATCTAGCGACCTTGCTGGCCGTTTACATATTATCTTCAATTTTCTAACGGTATTTCCGCCTAAAAAATTTATCAAATATTCTCAAATTTCAAGGCCGACAAACGGAAAATTTAAGTTCCGATTGAAAGATCGCAGAGTCATTTTAAGATTGCTTCTTGGGAAACCAGTAAAGGCGTCATGACATCAAGACGTACATCATGACGTCACTACCTACACCGGCGCGCAAAACTCCAGACAGGACTGCGTCGATGGCCAGACAGCTGAGACTAGTATTACACGGCAGGCTAAATATCCACATTTAGGTTATATGTGATTATTTACATACATTGTATATATCATTTTCTTGTGTCCCATTATAATTAGGGTGGATACACACATGCATGTAATTTCTGTATGTAAAATACATGTATTTTACATAGCCACACCAATAATTGACAACATTAATCACCTGCGCGCGAGAGGTTCATTGTTAACAGGCCAGACACGTGAGCAGTGCTAAGCGAAGTCAAATTGTCTTATATCAGTACATTTAAGGCCAGTCCAAAACATGTCTTCTCTCACGGATGCGGAAATTAGTCAAGTATGTGTGATATCTGGCATTTTATTAATGCACGACCACCAGAAGCCATACGTCTGGCATATAATGAATTCCACGGAAAAGCAGCCATGGAGACCGATCATGGGTATTTGCACCATAAGCATGTCATCGGGGAATGTTGTTGCTTCTTCTGTATTTCATTATTACTATCCAATGAATATATTTTGGAATGGTCATTGCCCACACTATACAATCTCTTAAAAACCAGATATTGTGTGACTGGGGATCAATGATGCGCGCATGCGCAGTCAGCGCATATTTTCATATTTTGCCAAATAAGGTCAAATGAACCCAAATATCATTTTCAAGCAGCTCAAGGGTCATTCTAGGTTAATAGTGAGGCATGTGTGGAAATGTTATTTTTGTCACATTTCCCATATCACAATCTGCCTCATTTACCATAGTATCCCCCTTTTGCACATATATTTTGTTAAAATGACGGTTTAACCCCTACCATCAGCCCGTTTCTAATGTAAAAAACCGTCGCATAGCAACCGTTGCCATGGAAAGTATTTTCGTGATTGCCCCCATATCTGAAAATAATACGTGGGACCTAATATACACATGTGCCAAGTGTTATGCTTTTATGACTATGTCTGCACTTGTTACACAAAAAACTATACCTAAAAATCGCACGGTGATTCCGTCACGAAAATCTTGTGATTCCGTCACGCTCACCATCTGGTAAATATCTACACTTCATTGTACATTTATACAATATAAATATGTTGTTTGTCAAGGGAAATCTTAACCCGTTTTGTAAAGAGCCAATTCAAGTATGTTCTGTGTAACAATTCACAGAGTTATCTTGATAATGAAGGGTACCCTCGACGCAAGGGAACTTTTCGTGTGATTCCGTCACGGCCGAACTTTTGTTTATACCGATGCATTCTTTAAATGAGTATCAACTTCCGTTATGTATTTCGTAATTATATCACTTTGCTCCATCATTCTAAAAAATAGTAGGCGAAATATCATTGGTATGAACCACATATATAAGGTCGGGTACAAGTTGAAAAAAGCTCTGCGATTGGTGATTCCGTCACGCTGGAATTCATGATATACAGGCTTGATGTAGAACATTTTCAACCATGATGCTTGTTTGGGTGGGGTCTCGAAAGCTTCAAATCGCTAAGGGACTTAGATGAATGTATCGGTCGGAATAATCTGGGCAAGAAGGTACAATATGATATGTTTTACTTAAATAGCTCAGAGTTAGCCACCCCCGCCTGGTAGCTTTCGGGGTCATATATAGCCCCTGCATGCGTCGGGGAAATCATGATCCACCACTGCTATAAATAAGAGAGGACTGGTAATTATTTAATTATAAAGTCTACCATATGGGTTATCACACGACCTGGCGACTCGGTCCAAGACAACGGCTTATCTGCATTCCGACTTAATTGGAACTAGAACTCAGTGCGTTCAACACGTAGGCAATGATTGGGTTGTCAGTGGACACATATTACATCGTCTGTATGATCCATGTAAAACGCCAAATACACGATAATTACAGAGATTACATGCATGTGTGTATCCACCCTTATTTATCAAATCCATTTATAAAGATAACAATTCATCCGATAATCCCATGAACAATAACAAGCGGGCGCAAATTACGTTTACGAACATGATCATATCAATTCTATCTAAATACATCTTAGCTACTATTCGGATCTGCTGTCCCGGTCTAAAAATGGATAGTTTGACCAAAACGACTATTGACAAAACTTTGTTTACAAATTGAGCGCACTCGATGACCCGTCCACGCTGCAAATTTATTATCGAAAACAAATTCAATATCTTCCATCTAAAATATAATTACGCGCTGAACTCTGTCATTTTAAGAATATAGTAGTATTACACACATACACACCAAGTTTCAGCTCAAAATTTTGAAAAATGACAGTTTTATAGACATAAATCGATTTTAATGGGAAATCCTGTGTAGTGTGTTAAATTTTATCATCGAACAAAAAATCATTTCTTCGATCTAAAAAATAATTACGTGCTGTACCCTGTCATTTTAGGAATATATAAGTATCCCAAACACAGACACCAAGTCTGAGCTTAAATTTTTGAAAAATAAGAGATTTATCGACATAAATGGATTTGTATATGGCAGATGCCATGTTAAATAAAGTTTATGTTTATGTTTATGCAAATGTTTTCTGAGCTGTTCGATATTGGGCACTAGAGTCCATATTTGACCGGTTCACCCTGATAATTGTGTGACAGTACAGTCGCGTTACTTTATACGTCAACATTGGTCATTATCACTCGACAAATATATTTCGGTCTATCGTATCAACCCCTATTTCCTCCGCGTAGCCTGACTAAGTGTTGGTCTTTATCGCTCCACTAGTTTGTATCGTTTCATCGGTATGAATTCCATATCCAATTATCCACATATAACCAACCAAACCTCTAATCCCGGTCCAATTTATTTATTTCTTTCATCGGTATATAGTCATGTTACGTAATATTTTATTTCGTGATACTTGTACTTATATGTCTATGGTAATACTATAGTATACTGTATACGTATATCAATTGCTTTTCCTTTCTATATAATCCTGGTGCCATCTATAGAGATAATTTCAGACCCCCCCCCTCAATTTTATATCATTGCTGCTTTAGTACAGTCGCGATGCATTACATGGCCACATTGATCCACTAATTTATGTCAGTTCATCGGTACAGACCCCTTTTCTTCGAGTCCATATAACCAACCCAACATCTTATAGAACTCCATAAATGACTATTCTGGCACTATATAGAAATGACTAAGATTCTGACACCCCCTATTTTATAGCCTTGTTGCAACAGTAGAGTTGATATGCATAATATGTCAACATTGGTCGTTATCGCTCTACAAATTTATATCGGTTCAACCCTTAGTTCCCTGTATCGCCCACCCCTCCCTCAATTTATTTTTTCATTTGTATTATAGTCTCGTCACATACACATTTTATATTTGTTAACTTTTGCTTCAACGCGTCGAGTTCGCTGCAGACAATACAAAACTGACAACATTTTGAAATGTAAGCAGGCATCAAACTCATCTTATCCAAGAAAAACTCTGGTTACATAAGAAATGTGTGTATAAGGTGTACGCGCATTTGTTGCGTTAAAAACCAAAGGTCCCAAGTCAAGGTCCAAATCCCCAACACACTGATGTGAGGTTTAACTCCATCTACATACAGTAATGTCCAAAGTAATTGATCACTTAATCACAGCAAATTTGTGTGTATTTTTTCATGATTCTAAATCCTGAAAAATTGCCCATAATTATGCTGTGGTTAAAGGGTCAATTACTTTGGGCATTACTGTAACCAATATAAGGATTTGAGGTTTAATGATAACTCAATCATCATACAGTAATGTTCAAAACAATTGACCACTTGACCACAGCAGAATAATGGGTAATTTGTCAGGATTGTAAATGCTGAAAAAATACCCATAATTATGCTGTGGTTAAGTGGTCAATTACTTTGGGCATTACTGTAACCAATATAAGGATTTGAGGTTCAATGATAACTCTATCCTCATACAGTAATGTTCAAAGTAATTGACCACTTGACCACAGCAAAATTATTGGTAAATTTTCAGGATTTCAAATCCTGAAAAATTACCAATAATTCTTATGTGGTTAAGTGGTCAATTACTTTGGGCATTACTGTAACCAATAAAAGGATGTGAGGTTTAATGAGAACTCCATCCACATAACTAATAATTATGTGTGAAAATTAAAAGAAAACAAAATAAATTCCACGATGGCGTCCAATATGGACTGCCTAATTCTGCTCCAAAACATGTATATTGAATATATGGATATTTATTGGGGGAAACCGATTATTTCAATGATATTTTCATTAACTTGGATCCAAAACCCGACTTACGGGATCGTGCGACTGTATCTTAAGCATATGTGCATATTTAATGAGCCAACAATTGGAATCCCAACAGAGAAGATTGGCGTGGGTCCCTTGCGCGATCTGTCCATCGAAAACTATTTAGACATCTCAAGACACGTAAGACCCCATAACTTAATATACAGAATAGATACATCTATAGCCTGAGTGACTAATATTTATATTTGTTACAATGAGGTCAAATAGTTGCGAAGCCAGCACCACAATTCTTTCCCTCCATAGTAAATCTTAAAACAACTTCTAAAGAATTATTAATTCTTCTTATATTTGGTATGAAGCGTCCTTGGTTAACTGGAGTTCAGATTTGTTAACATCACGTCACCAAGTTAATTACTTGCGAAGCCACAGCCATAACTATTTCCCTCCATAGTAATTCTCAAAACAACTTCTTAAGAACAATTGACCAGGTCAGTCGCGCAATTATTGGAAGAGCCACGGTCAATCATTTTTTTAAAACCAAATGTTACATTTAAATTATTGCTTTATTTAAACAAAAACAAAAATTAAATGAGAAAATAAACTTTTACTACTTGCTAAATTTTATCTTTTAATTATTTCATTTAAATTTTAGTATTTACAGTAGCCCAAATCTTTATAATCTGTTGAGTGACCACACAGTCGTTTACTTTGTTAGTAATAATTTGAAGGATTACTTGTTTAAACGCAATTGTTATCAAAATATTTTATGTATTTTTTATAATTTCTATTTATATGTAATACTATAATCTTGGTGGCGTTACCATTTCTGACTATGGTTTTCTTGTTCTCACTTTGCCAACGAGCCTGCAGAAATATCGCCGGCAATGTTTGAGCGTCGCGCCTATAGTCTGTATTAATTAAATAACAGTTTGCTCCCGATGCAGTATTGTTTTAGCATGCCGCCTCAATGCGGTTCAAATGAGTCGTCGTCAGATGAGTGATTTTCATGTTCACTCAGTGAAATAGTAGTAAATTGTTGTTTTGTAACGGGATTTGTGGAATTATGCATCTTTAATCTTACAGAATTGAAGCTATATCCTTTGATGTACTTTATTCTACCCGTACGGAGAAAATGGAATACATAAAACAATACCTACCCCGTATCAAGTGCGGATGGGGATCGGTCATTCGCCACATATAGTCCATTATTGTGGAACCGTCTCCCAGATAACTGGGTTACGTAGCGATTCTCCGAAGACCCATAACTCCGAAGGTCCGATTCTCCGAAGGTCCGATTCTCCGACGCCCCGATTCTCCGAAAGGCCATAACTCCGAAGTCCCGATTCTCCGAAATCCCATAAACCTCCGAAGACCCATAACTCCGAAAGCACATAACTCCGAAGGCCTATAACTCCGAACGCCCATAACTCCGAAGGTCTATAACTCCGAAGGGCCGATTCTCCGAAGGTCCGATTCTCCGAAGATCATGTTTTATCGCTTATTAAATAGTGTACAGTCCAGTGGCGGAGTCAATGGGGCCCTAGGGAAGACCCCCCTGGAATCCAGAATCCAGCTTCAAATTTACCATGTAATCCGGCGTCCAGCTTCAAATTGACACTGGAATCCGGCGTCCAGTTTCAAACTAACCCTGGAATCCGGCGTCCAGCTTCAAATTGACGTCTGGAATCCAGCGTACGGGTCCAAAATGGGTGGAATCCGGCGTACGAAAAGGGGGGAAGGGGCCCTCATATATTGGAAACGTTAACTATGTATTATAATAAGGTGATATCCACACCATCAGTAGTGTGCGACAAGCCTTAATTTTCCACAGAATGCTTAAATGTATGTAAGAAATACAATTATTTTGCCACAATGTACGTCTTAATACAATTAATATGATTAAACTGTGCACATCCGACTGCATTGGGGTGATTTGATGCAATCAAGTTCATTTTATATATGAAAAAGGACAAGTTCTTCCCCGTTCAACCCTGTACATTTTACTCTGGCATCTCATGGGCCAACGTAACGTTATAGTATCTGGTGTACAGTCAGTGGCGGGCCAGGATTCCCATTTAGGTGGGGGCAGTAGGAAAAGTTTGAATATGTTGATGCCCCATGAACGATTTCCGGGCGTTTACATGACATTGGACATGTTTTGGTAGGGGCCCATATTGTCTGAAATAGCAAGTAGAGGTTTAATGGGGCAGTAGGAATTTTGGGACCCCTTGGCTTCGCCACTGGACTGTACACTATTTAGTAAACGATAATACCCCGATAAAACAAAATCTTCGGAGAATCGGACCTTCGGAGAATCGGACCTTCGGAGTTATGTGCCGTCGGAGAATCGGGCCTTCGGAGTTATAGGTCTTCGGGGAATCGGCCCTTCGGAGTTATAGGTCTTCGGAGTTATAGGTCTTCGGAGAATCGGCCCTTCGGAGTTATGGGCTTTCGGAGAATCGGATCTTCGGAGTTATGGGCCGTCGGAGAATCGGGTCTTCGGAGTTGTGGGCCGTCAGAGAATCGGGTCTTCGGAGTTGTGGGCCTTCGTAGTAATAGGTCTTCGGAGAATCGGTCTGACACCGATAACTGATACATTTATGCCATTTGATGAATTTAAATCTGGACTAAAGATTCATTTATTTGAAAGAGTTTTAAACACTTAAAACTGAAGATAATTGCAAATGTAAATAGTTTGGAAATATGGACATTATTTATGTATCTGTGCACGTAGCAGCTCATATGTACGTATTTATTGTAAAGCCCGTGAGCACAATTTTGTGGAAACCTGGCTCTAAACTATAGTATTTTTATTATCTGTTTCTATATGTTGTTTTCACTCCAGTGGAGGTCAGTAAGATTGCATTGTCTGTTCGGTAAACTACTAAGTCACAATGCATCTATATTGTGTTGATTGATGTAAATTACGTTCCTAAGATGGCTACTTTCTGGATTTCATATTTATTGAGAGGAGCTGGTATCAGGGATGGGGTAATGGTAATGCGTAATGGGAATGCTTGTAATGCATTACATTTTCTCTAGTAATGCAAAGTAATGTGTAATGCAGTCCATTTTGCATTACATGTAATGCAAAAGAATGCATTACTTCACAAAAAAGACAAGTAATTCAATTACATTTGCATTACTTTTTGCATTACATATGCTTAAAATGTTTAATTATGACTTCTTACCTTCATACATCACCTTGGAACAACAAACTGCCACTGTGAAGGCTGGTAAATAACATTTCAACCAACACTACACTGCCAAAAATAATTTCTTAATAACATATAATTACTTGAAACAAGATAAACAATTTCCTGAAACAGGAAAATAAATCTTATTTTGAGAAATATAGACCTCAAGTCTGCTACATCAAGAAAATTTAAGAAACTCCCACCAGACAAAAGATAGTTTTCTAAAAAAAGATAGATTTTAGTCTTGAAACAAGAAATAATTATTTTATTTGAGAGACAATTCCTTACTAAGAAAATGGCTTCAAAAATTAAATATAGATTTCTTGTTTCAAGATTTGTTTTCTAAGTTAAGAAATATTTAAAGAAAATATAGAAAATATTTCTAAACTAAAAATTAATTGTTATGTACAAATTACTGCTGTATTGTAATAACTGTAAAAGTTCAATGAGAGCAAAATTGTGATCCAAATTTTATGGTAAACATTGAAAAAGGTCCATCCTGTTTATTAAATATTCTGAAAATCATATTCATTTTTAAATATTTGAAATAATATTACAGTTAGAATTATATACTTGTTGACAAATCACTGTAGCAGTTTTGTTTACATAACAATAGTTTCAACAGATGTAATTTTTTTATTGGAGAACTGTCAGTAAGTGTTTTTATCAATTTCTCAATGCTCTTAGGGCATGCTGACCTTTATACAATTTTAATAAAATTTTGTTTGCACAATATAGTGGGTCGCCATTGAGGAGGCCTTCCTTGAAATCTCCAGTTGGCGGTTTGCCACACCCACACCGATCTAGACAAACCTCTCTGGTGGTCCCTTGCATTGAACCTATTAATTAAACCGGTACTTCAAGCTAGTATATACCCCTTTTATATAAGGATGGAAGATGCTACCCATTTCAAACCAATGGTATATTTCTTCGGAGTTGACTCTCTTGTATTATGAAAGCAAGCCCAATGAGGCCATGCACCTATTGTATGTTTATAACACACAAAATACTATATCTTAGCAGAATGCACATGTCTCTGATGATACAAACAATAAAATATCCAATTTATCCATAGTTAAATTTCATTTGGCTATATAGGAATGCATACAATGTGCCTTTTATGGTTTGATACACCATTTCAGCTGGCTTGGCATCTTTTAAATTTGAAACCTAAGGGAATTTATTCAGCTTTGACTCTCTAAATTTTGGAAGAAAGCCCAAAATTAAGCCACTATTTGCATGTTAATAACATGTATAAGGCTATATCTCAACAGAATACATGTCTTTGATAAAATACACAATAAAATATCCATAGTTTAATTTCATTTGGCTATAGAGGGATGCATACAATATTGCTTTTATGTAGCTTCCACAGATTATTTCAAGTAAAATATCAATCAAATGATGTTTTCTATCTTGGCCTATATATTATAATGCATGCAGTGACTACGAGAAATGTTTAACTTATTGGTACAGATGTCCATCTGATAAGAAATACTGTCATTTGGGGTTTGATACACCATTTCAGCTGGCTTGCCATCTCATAAATTTGAAATAAGGGAATCTCTTCAGGTTTGACTCTCTAAATTATGGAAGCAAGCCCAAATAAAGGTACTATTTGCATGTTTATAACATATATAAGGCTATATCTCAACAGAATGCATGTCTCTAATGAAATAAACAATAAAATATCCATAGTTTAATTTCATTTGGCTTACAGGGATGCATACAATATGGCTTTTATGTAGACTATTTTAAGTAATATTTCCATCAAATGATGTTTCTACCTTGTCCTGTATATTAAAATGCATGCAATGACCATGAGAAATGTTTAATTTATTGGTAGAGATGTCCATCTGATAAGAAATACTGCCATTTGAGGTTTGATACACCATTTCAGTAGGCTTCGCATCTTACAAATTTGAAATAAGGGAATCTCTTCAGGTTTGACTCTCTAAATTATGGAAGCAAGCCCAAATGAAGCCACTATTTGCATGTTTATAACATATATAAGGCAATATCTCAACCGAAGACATGTCTCTGGTGAAATAAACAATACAATATCCATAGTTTAATTTCTTTTGGCTACACAGGGATGCATACAATATGGCTTTTAGGTTGTTTCCACAGACTATTTTAAGTAAAATATCCATCAAATGATGTTTTCTACCTTGTCCTGTATATTAAAATGCATGCAATGACTATGAGAAATGTTTAATTTATTGGTAGAGATGTCCATCTGATAAGAAATACTGCCATTTGAGGTTTGATACACCATTTCAGCTGGCTTGGCATCTTATAAATTTGAAATAAGGGAATCTCTTCAGGTCTGACTCTCTAATTTATGGGAGCAAGCCCAAATGAAACCACTATTTGCATGTTTTTAACATATATCTCAACAGAATACATGTCTCTGATCAAATAAACAATAAAATATCCATAGTTTAATTTCTTTTGGCTATACAGGGATGCATATAATATGGCTTTTAGGTTGTTTCCACAGACTATTTAATAAAATATCCATCAAATGGTGTAATCTATATCAGGCTCTGTGTATTAAAATGCATACAGTTGCAATGAGAAATGTTTAATTTATTGGAAGGAATGTCCATCTGACAAGAAGTAACAATATTTGATGTTTGTGACATCAACTCACCGGGCCAGGCTTGCTACAACTGTCAAACTAAGAGAATTTCCTCATGTTTGACTCACTAAATGATGGAAGTTAGCCCAAATGAAGCAACTATTTGCATGTTTATAATGTATAAGGCTATATCTTTGCAGAAGGCATGTCTCTGATAATAAAAATGATAACATGTCTATAGTTCATAGTTCAGTTGGTTAGACAGGGTGCATACAATATGGCTTTAATTATGGTTTTCACACACTAGAAATTTTAGAATATCTATAAAATGATGTAATCTACCTTGCCCTGTGTATTAAAAGTGCATGCAATAACCTAATAAATGTTCTGTTCATTGGCAAGCCTTGTAAGCCAGTGCATTCTTTTATATATGACGCGAGGCTTCATATGGATGACTCACATATATAAGAGAATGCTCTAGCACATGGTATGTTAAGACTTTAATGCTGCACCAGCGAATTCCCGCCATGGTCATATATATATGGGGGAGGCCCTTTTAACATTTATTATTTATTTACGCTTGAGCGAAAATATTTGCGCTTAAGCACACATATTTGCGCTTAAGCACACAAATTTGCGCTTAAGTTCAAATAACCTCTATCATTTAGGCTTAACCGCAAATGTTTATGCCTAAGCGTAAATCATTTGCGCTTAAGCGCAAATGAAAAATAATATGCATTGACCACCCCCACCCCCCCGAATTAAATTTAAATGGCACAGGTCAAAACACATCACTCAAGTCTATATAGGCCCACCATCTGAGTAATCCCGAGATACCTTTTATGAACATGCAAATTGTATAGATATGTGTGCAGAACATGTCTCTTTTATAAAATATACTAGATTTCTGGGATGGACGAAATTGAAAATCACAACTATACACCTTTTACTGAAGTCGGACTCGGACTACAACGTTTAGTGTGTCCGCTGTTCGCTCACGCTGTTCTTTCGTCAGTCATTTTGGCAACAAAAAAGTTTCGAGGTCGGAAATGAAGAGATAAACTCCATTTGATCTGATTTTTCAGGTAAGTAAACTGTTGTAAAGTGTTTTCTCTTCACGAAAATGTTGTTACGAGTGATATACTTAATTGAACTACGATTACACGTGCGTGATTTATTCATATTTTTCAAATGAAATGATGGTGAATTTTACTGTCGGTGAAATATGTACGAAACTTTAGGATACGCTCAATCTGCTTGTCATTTGTTATGATTTGTCATGTTAAAATAGTAACATCTGATGGACTATGATTATATGGAATTGATCATTCGTATATTAATGTACCCATCCACAATATTCGCAAAACTGGGAAACTTGGCAAAATCGGTTTTTATTAAATTATATTTTGTGCTTAATTTCTATAGTAAATTAAAGATAAGTATTCCGTGACCGGCGTGAGTGGTAAATTTTACTCTGCAAAAATCAAATTCTGGCATAAAGCTATGCATAATTGATGTGTATTATCGGTCGAGATTTGTATGACAATAGTTGGAAAACAAAAAGGTCACAATTATTGAAAATATAACTTAAAAGGCGATTGTATAGAAAGGTACTTCTTCATAGAATAATTTTGAACAAATGTGAACCTGATAGGCCTAATATTAAAAATAAAATGCTCATTCAATGATTGACATTCTAGTTATTTTGTGGCCAATTCATCATTACATGTAAGAGGCCCCCCACCCCCCTCCCTTTCGTACGCCGTATTCCATGCCCTGTTATGAGGTACGCCGTATTCCGGTCCCTCTGTTAGGAGGTATTAGGTATTCCAAATATACCGGTATTCGTACGCCGACCTTCCAAAAAATGAAGTTTTCATATATTTTTATGTATTCCATATGGCTGTTAACTGGTATTCCGTATTCCACCCTCTGTGTTAAGTGATTATTTCGTATTCCATGGGGGTGGGGGCCTCATGTAAGTGTACGTTCAGACGACCACGATTCATTTGTAAGTAGAGGAATCAGGACCGACAAGATCGTGGATGGTTTGTTCACACAATTGCGATGCGGCGTCGTACATGATTATATATATCTTTAATTATCCTCCATCACTGAAGATTGTATATATGAACACAATTATAATATAGTATATAAAGAACATAATACAAACGGTCATACATGTATCAACAAATCAAAGTATTTACATATAAATACAATTCTCGAGTTGGGTCTGCGCTCTTATCTGCATGTACCATCCAAATCAAAGCAGTTCAGCATGAATACATGCATTGCAATGCTTCAAGCGAAATTGCCAGCGCCATATGGGTGGGTACGCACACATAAGGGCACAAACACAACCGTCTTCGTTTGCGTATTCGCGTACGCACGTGCATCTGGACGCGCATTACAGTCGGTCACGACATCCTGTCATCTCCCAATGACCAGAAGAATGACAAACGACTTGCATCGTCATTCCACTGGCCACTGAATCCGACAGAATGGGACGCGCGCATCCACATATACAGACGCACGTATACGCAACTCACGTCATATATGATTGGATATTGAATGCCTTTATATGGCGTGTGTGATTAATAGCGCCCGCTCTCCCGCGGCGAAGCCGCGGAAGCGAAGCGACCAGGGTATACGTATGCGAATATGAGATATACTAATCGACTTTTTCGGCCAATCTAAACATAGATAAAATTACCTAAAATGGATAATTTATTCATAACTGAAGGGTCAGCCAGGGTCAGCGGAGTCCAAAATTCTATTGTTGGCAACGGCCGCCATTTTGTTTTGATTAATTCCCACCTCGATCGGCAGCGAAGTTAGTGTAATTTATCAAAATGACCAAGAGCGAAAACTTTGATAAATAATTCTTGTCTGCACATGTTAGTTATACATGTACTTCATTATATATGGGCAAATAATGTCTTTAATACAAGCCAAAGATATTACAAATTGTGAATCTGAGCACTGAAGTATAACAAAAAGTGAAATAATCAAATTGCATGAACAAATTTTGTTTACATATTTTATAAAAATATTAAAAATATTTGCCCCGAAAGAGGATTTTAGAGGCCCCACTGGGTGTTTAGATATTTTCTTCAATTTTCTATCGGTGTTTCCGCCTAAAAGTTGGATAGAATATTCTCAAAGTGCAAAGCCGACAAACGAAAACTATAAGTTCCGATAGATTGATAGATCGCAGAGTCCTTTTAAATAAATCGAATTCATCATAGATTCATACAACTTTAGTGTGTCCCAAATCAAATATTGGGTGATGAGGCATGGGTCGAGACATAATATAGTTCCAAAGATATTAACTATTTTAACCCATTTGATTCATTGATGGTGTGAACCAATCCAATCGTGTTATTGATAATGGCTTGTATATCATGTATTTCTATTCACAACGAGCGAAAGAAATATGAGTGTGTTGCTTGATAAGTTTGTATCAGTACGCACACATAAACAAAAAACATGTCTGCGTGCACGATGCAGACTAGTCCAAAATTGACTATACATTGAATATCTTTAGTATCCCGTAGATTTTCGACTAGATCAGACATGTTTCGCCGCTCAACATTCACACTGAAAACATGTTAAATAACTCAACACCTACGATTATGAACACAACTGAGGTAAGCCATGTGTACATATTTATGAAATCCATTCTAAGAATAGATTTCTTAAACTTAAAGCCAAAGTCGACACTGACTGGCGAAATATTGCAGACAAAACCAAATAAAAACAAAACGCACAGTGACAGTGACTTCGAGCTTGAATTGAAATAAAAACAAAATGAATTTACCACAAGTTGTGCCATGGTTATTTCACAAATGACCGCAAAAAATTGCTATTTCAAATATAATTTAATGTTTCGCTTGCTGAATTACATAACAGATACATGTATGAATCAAGTATTATTTAAAAACATGCAAAATAGCAATAGCAAATTAGCATGACGATTGTACAGTATAATTAACACTACCGTAAGTTCGTAACAGAATGAGACTGAGAGCAAGAAGTGATGGAGTCGCACCGAAATGTAGCAGCACCATAATTAGTCCAACAAATTAGACTATTCGGATTAATACATATTTTTATATTTGGACATTTACGATTGTATTACTCCTTCTAGTCTAATAAAACAGCTGAAAATCAAGATTGCACAAATTTTGAAGCAGGTCAACACCAGTGACCACCGATATAACCCCTTCAAAATACCATTCTATTTGAAATTTTCTACAAATACATGAGTCTTACCTGTAGCGGAGATAGTATTCTTTATGTTCAAACATAGATTGTGATATAAACGTTGTCATAATTACAGATTTGTTAGTTTAATCTCGGAGTCGAAAACATATCACCATTTTCAAATACAGACGATAATGATGACGTCACGCTTCTAAAATAAAGGCCACACAAATTGATTACTCGTGAAAATCAATATATGCCGTGCAGATATGAAAATATCAACTGGGTCAATTTGTTGGCATTTATAGATAGCACATTAGCGCCAAATGATGTTTGTTTGATAAATAACAATAATAAGGGTCTGTTCGTCCGGTTTTGTTGACATTTTCATCATAGAAGTGTTCTTATCAAAATTATACCATTGATATTTTTGTACCAAAAATAAAGATGCCTTTTCTTAAGTAAACAATATTTGAAGGGATATGGAAATTATTTTATTAGTTTTGAAATTCAAATTGATTAACCGGTTAACCGGATGCTTGATTGCTTGGTCTTTCAAGCTTTCCGGTATGTCAAGATTCGACGAGAGTATGATATGCGTGGGTAATAGTTATTATTATTAGTCACTTATGTGGATTATATTCGTATTCCTGTGGATTTTCGTGTAAGTAAATGTAAATCAGTTGTAATCGATGAATTCAACGACCACCTGCCCCATGAAATGTTCACAAGTCGAAAACTATGACCAAATTGTCACCAAAAGCCGGATTATATAGGTCTATGTTCGATATTTTGGCATAATACCAACACATTTCTAGTGATAAACAGATTAACTGAAACGGCCGACTATATTTTCGTTTGCCTGTTTATAATCGACATCGAGAAAAAAACCTGCCGTTACGATGGTTACCGATTATTACCGCTTTATCCAGTAAAATGAGAAAACGGTAAATCAACGTTCAAATAAACAGTTGTGTTAATGTTTTCTACAGTATTAATGGTAAGTATGGTCATCCTATTATATGTTTAAAAGAATATATGGTCATTAATACGGCGAATATGTGTACGTGTTTAAACGTATATTGTAAAAGTTGGAGATAAATTGAAGTATGTACCTGTACATACGCTACCGTACCGAAAATAGTTGCCTGACTGTGTTAAATTGGAAATTACACAATTGGCAATAGACCAGCCTACATATAATTATAATATTATTATTGATACGGAAAACCTAAACATGCCTTAGCGCGCCACACACGCGTACGATGCGATATATATTGTACGACAAATATCGGGCACCGGTTAAGCCTATATTGTAGGCTATATATAGGTAAAATCGTAGCTTGTGCGGTGGAAAATCGCAGGACATTTTGACGCACGATCGGCCTCGCAAGGAATCGAATAATTTAGATTTTCTACGATCGAGTCGTACTATTTATTGGAGGTAGCCAATCATATTCAGTCGCTGTGCGCACACAGAGCTTACAAATATCACATCTGTGTGGCGGGCACTGGCGGCTACAAATTATATAGAATAATTGAACTCGTATACATATATGCATTTTCGTAGCTGTGTCATTCTCAATTATCAAAGCGAAGCTCGTTTTTATATGTATAAAATACAAGACCACGTGGCAGCGAATATATTCCCATCCGGTAACAAATTGCGCCCAAAATTGCATTTAGACGTCTGCTATGAAACTTCTAGCAATTATATAATGTGTGTGTTTATATATATCTCGATTTATCACTACAAATTTCACATTATATATATGACCACAGTAATACTCGCATATCAAAACAAATTCAACATGTTAGGCACAAACTTTCCAATTGTTGAAACTGAAGGCCTACTTGACACCCATCCACTATAGCTTTCATTGCGTTTTTGTACTGTATGTGGCTTGACAGCCAGTTAGCGTTTTTATCTAGCGCTTATTACATATATACTTAATATATAGATGTGAACAAAAATCATTCACTCCGAAAAATTATAAGGATATAGATCCAATAATGTCTATAAAAATCAGCCTGCTCCTACGTGGTCTGGAACAATGAAACTGCGAAATAAGTTTGGTGTGGCCTAAAATTTGTCCATGATTTCTGTTCCTTTACGCATGCGCGTAATCTCAATACCGCGCGTAATCCTCACGCAGACGATGTTGATATTTCTGACGTGTGTATTCTGATCAAATTTTAATGGATTAATAGTGACCAAAAATATTCTAGTTAGTTCAGTCATGATACTAAACATTCCAACAACAGGTATGTGTTTTTTATTTATGGTTTTATTTGTGTCATTGGACGTGAACAGTGTAAGTTAAAGGGGCATGCCCTTGCCACGTAAAATAAGTGGCTTCGCAGCGTTCCAATTTTTCACGCCTAGTATTAGACTGAAGGATTAAATGGTCCATAAATGTCCAAATATTAAAATTCCAATTAATCCGAAAGTCTAATTTGTTGGACTACACCATAATCAGCTGATAATTCCAAGCCGGTCACCCATCCAAGGACTAACCGAGCTTGACGTTACTTAACCTCGGTGATCAGACAAAGCATCTAATGGCTGAGACCTGGAGGTTGTATCATGACAGTCCTCTAATGGCCAGACGAGCCCCCAGTGTAACAGGACGAGAGAGTGAGAAGTGCGTAAGTTGCACCGAACATTGGCATCACCCGGAAACCCAACCCAGTCAACCATCCAAAGACTAACCGAGCTTGACGTTGCGTCTAACGACCGTGTCCAAGAAATCTTGACCTCTCGGGTAGAAGAGTCATCTGCCTTCTATATTTACAACCATATTAGTCCTTTTCATGAAAATAAATTAAATTTAAAGCAAGTCGAAGATGTTAAATAAGTTATGTTTAAAAATATTATGCAATAATGCATGAAATTAATAAGTTTACTTTCAGACGACCACGATACAATCGTAAGTGGAAAGATTTCCGTCGCAGGAAGTAACCGGTAGCTCGATTGCGCATGCTAACATCAAAATCGTTGGTCATAAATTGATATCAAGCGCCGTTTGATTCTAGATGCGAAATGTGGATATCCTTGGTTACCTCCACTTGCGATGTAATCGCAGCTGTATAGGCCTGCAACGATTCATCGTGATTTCGATTCATCGCGATTCGTCATTCATGATTCTATACGCGATTCATTTGTCTGTAATTTCGATACACTACGATACAGTTCCGCTTCCGTATTATGCAGTTACCATCCGAAGTAAATCGGGACCCCTCGTTCGTTTCCGTAAGCTGTGAATGCTTACGAAGTTTTATTGGAAGTAAATCTGTAAATTTCGTTTGTTTCCGTGAGCTCGCACTTTGACCTTTGACACAAACGTTTGCGGAAGTGATATGACTGACCTACGTAACCTAGCCTCAGACTGTAAGCCATGCTCTGATTGGTTTAATTTGATGAACTGCTGTGATTTCAATCAATCAAATACTAGTATATTGGATATATCGTCTGCGCAAAACAACAACACGTGGGCCGTGGAAAGATGTCTGCTCAAGAAAGCTTAAAACTTGTCAATCCGACAGCGGCCTACAGGTAGAAAATCTGGCAGTATTTCGGTTTTGGGACGTAACCCTTTGAGGATGGAAAGCCATGCATTAAGACAGACAGAACTAAAACGATCTGCAAATTATGTTCGACGGCAACCTCTTACAAGACTGGTGTTACGACCAACATGTCACACCATTTGAAACGACATCATTCTCAGCCAGCTGTTGTGATTATATGATATATAAACAGATGAGTGAGAAACTTTTCAACTCTTTTACCGTCTTCAGTATCAATATGTCATGTTGTACTGGTATTTCCGGATGTGTACGAGCATACTACATTACTACATACTACAATATACATATAACTAAACAATTATGAAAGTCCACAGTAATATTAGAAAAACTATCATTAAAACTCAACCTGAGAGTGTGCAAATTTGGAGTGTTGAATAGCTATTTACTCGTGGGATAACATATTGTATCGTGACCAAGCATATCGTTACAGGCCGACAGCCGTGTGTACGTAAAAATCGTAGCTGGCAATGGTCGTAGGGTAGTCAATCACATTCTTTAGAACAACATATGCTATCATAATGTACGATGAGATTGCAATCGTCTGAACAAACTATTCCTCCACTTACGATTGTATCGTGGTCGTCTGAACATACATGTACACTAAGTTGTTCCCACAGTATGTTATACTTGTGATAGTTACTAGTACAGTATGCATGCACAGTGTTCACCTGCCCCTGGCGTATTGTGATAATCACCAACCAATCATCAGAAATTAGGAAATGATGGAATCGAGATAAAAAAAGATGCATGCAAATTTCAATGACGTGCCTAAAAACCAGGTAGAAAATGTAATGTTGCGAAAAATACATAATTATGCAATACTTCAGTATGGACAGTATGTCGTGATATAATATTAGTATACGAACATTTGCAAAACTAACTGTCAAGACTCAAGCAAGGTTTCGTTTCGGTCAACATTGTGTGGCTATATAAATCACTAAACACTCACATGACGCAAACATTCTATTATTGGCTGACCTCGGGTTAAGTCAGAACAAATCGTGTTATGTTCCAGGTGATGACTTGCTTTCACATGCCCAAGTTGTACCCACTAACCAAGTTGTCCCTACCATCTAGGAAGCCCAGGTTAGACCGTTAACTTCTGGGTTGCCCTGGCTGATGTACCCTGCTGGACAAAACAAGTGTCCAATGGCACCGCAGTGTATTTGCTGTTCGACCGTGCTGTCAGAGTTTGTAACTGCAGTTGAGCACCGCGGCTGAGCGGCAAGTACACCGCAGCCAAACGTCAAGTACACATGTACACCATGGCCGAAAAGCAACTACAACGGGGCCGCATGGCATGTACACCGTGGTTAGATTTCTGGTTTGTAGTGTCTTTTTTCAGTTTAATGAATGTACACAGCGGTAACTACACCATGGCCGAATGGCAAATACACCGCGGCCCAACTGTAGTTAGCCGGTGGAGCCGCGATGTACCGGTAGTTGCATTTCGGCCGCGGTGGAAACGATAACCGCACCGTGGTTAAGTGGGACACTTGTTTTACCCAGCAGGGTAAAAAGCTTGGTGAGAAAGCTTATGGTACATAAACCCGAGGCATCTGGGAGACTAGTGCTGTATGGTATTTTCGTTAATCATCAACACCAAGATACCATATGCAAACAAACGCTGCCTTACACCGCCCACATTATTAGGTCAACTTTACTTTGTAAAGTTTGAGCTATTGCCATGGCTTTGTCGTCTGTGTGTACATGTATGCGTGTGTGCGTAATTCGTCAACAATACAGGCTACAGGTCGTACCTTTGGTCAGATCATTATGAAATTTCACATAGCTGTTGACATCAACATTTAGACCGGAATGATTCATTTGGATAAAAAAACATGACCACCAGTGGCCATCTTGGATTTCAATATTCAATCCATTAGAACGGTCTACAGGTTGTACTGTTCGTCTGATCATCATGAAATTTGTCATGGATGTTAATATTGACATGTAGATGGGAACGAGTAATTTTGGGGTCATTCGACCAAAAAACATGGCCGTCGACAGCCATCTTGGATTTTACTCTTTGCATGACTAAATTATTTAGCACGCCCTACAGGTTGTACCTTTGGTCGGATCATCATGAAATTTGTCATGGATGTTAATATTTACATGTAGATGGGAAACGAGTAATTTTGGGGTCATTCGGCCAAAAAACATGGCCCCTGGCAGCTATCTCAGCTGGCTATCTTGGATTTTACTCTTTGCGTCGGATCATCATAAAATTTGTCATGAATGTTGACAATGACATGTAGATGGGAACGAGTCATTTTGGGGTCATTTGGCCAAAAAACATGGCCGCCAGTAGCCATCTTGGATTTTACTCTTTGGATGACTAAATCCTTTAGCACGGGCTACAGATCGTAGCTTTAGTCTGATCATCATGAAATTTGTCATGGCTGTTTAAATTGGACTGTAGATGGGAATGATTCATTTTGGGGTCATTCGGACAAAAAAACATGGCTGCCCGCAGCCATCTTTGATTTCAAAATTCAATCCATTAGCACAGGCTACTGTTCGTCTGGTCATCATTAAATTTGTCATGGGTGTTAATATTGACATGTAGATGGGAACGAGTAATTTTGGGGTCGTTCGGCCAAAAAACATGGCCGCTAGCAGCCATCTTGGAATTTACTCTTTGCATGACTAAATCCTTTCACATAGGCCACACGTCTAACCTTTGGTCAGATCATCATGAAATTTGTCATGGTTGTTAAATATGACATGTAGATGGGAACGAGTCATTGTCCAGTCATTCGACCAAAAAACATGGCCGCCAGTAGCCATCTTGGATTTTACACTTTGCATGACTAAATCCTTTGGCACGTGCTACAGAACGCACCTTTTGTCAGATCATTGTGAAATTTGTCATGGATGTTAACATTGACATGTAGATGAGATCGAGTAATTTTTAGGTTATTCGGCCAAAATCATGGCCGCCAGCAGCCATCTTGGATTTTACTCTTTGCATGACTAAATCCTTTGGCATGGGCTACAGGTCGTACCTTTAATCAGATCATCATGAAATTTGTCATGGCTGTTGACACAGGCATATAGATAACAAGTCATTTTAGGTTCATTTGGTCTTAAAATGTGTCCACTGGCAGCCATCTTGGATTTTACTCTTTGCATGACAAAATCCTTTGGCACACCCTACAGTCCACTTCCCTCATCCGATCATCTCCAGACTTCATATTAATCTTGATATTGATCTTACTAGATGGAAGCTATCAAATGTTTTTAAATTTTATTGGAAAACATAGCCACCTGGATTTTACATCTGTACTAGTAACCATCTTGGATTTAACTTTTTTATATACCGGTATACATGTACCGGTATATGTATCTCTTCATGTTGATAATCTAGTATTACTTAGACATTTCAACTTTCCGCACCCCTAATCGCTCCACATTAAATTATTCCCTTTCCAAGTTGAGGTACAGTGTCATTGACACTTTCATTATATGAAGTACAGCTATGCTCTAATTAATCGACCCTCCTTAACGAGGTTGACATGCGGTATGACCGCGGTGTAATACCGCCTGACCGCGGTGTAATAACGCCTGACCGCGGTGTAATAACGCGGTCAGCCGCGGTATTGAAAACACGGGCAACCGCGTGGTCGCGGTTGAGTTTTTGGTGCCACTACCGCTGTGTAAGTTTAAACCACAGTAAAACCTAGCGTCCGTATCGCAACTGAGCATTGTAAATTATCTGACAATAGACTGACATATTGCGCATGGAAAATATTAATCTGAAATTGAAAATAAATCGGTTCTAATTTACCACGGTCCCGATTTCCTTAAGTGTGCCAAATAAAGAGCGTCTGTTTATTCGTGATATGGTATATGGATAAGGCGTGCGCGATTAAGAATTAAAATGGCTTTTCGGTTCGAGCAAGATAATTATGCGATCGCCATGTGCACATTTCACCGACACAAAAATCATTTGGTTCAAGGAATTACATGGGGACGTAAACCATTGAAGACGTCAGTACTCTAAAATAAATTTAGTTTGGCGCGAGGAATGAATGTAAGGTCAGTTTCTTAATTATTGGTGAAATGTTTTGAAAATTTAAGGGTACATTACTACATGTATGTTTGGGATCACCTCTAGATGGGAACGATTGAATTTGAACAATTTTCGATGAAATACATGGCACCCCCCTCCCCCTTGAATCTGACCAAAAACACAATTTTGCATAATTCCATTCGCACCTTGCACCCCCCCCCCTTGCCCCTCAATGCTCAGGCCTAATAACCTAGATATATTCATAAACCATGGTTCTATATACCGGTACCCGGTATCTGAACCTGAAAATTCCATAAATACACAGAACGACATGATGTGTAAATGGGTTTGTGGATATGAGAGGGGATGGGTTCACATCAGAAGATTGTTTGCAAGATTGTCGGGATAACTTGGTTACTGGGTACAACTTGGGCATGTGAAAGCGAGTCATCACAGCAGAAAACCTGGAACATAACACGATTCGTTCTGTGTCCAGTAAATATTTAGTAACACATGTTTCCTATAAGAGATCTGAATACCAACTAACTTAAAGGTACTCAATCCGAACAGAGGGTCCCCATCTCAACAGATTCCAACAACAACAATCCGATCAGATGGTCCTATATTACTATTTCTTTGGCTTTGGGGGTACAAAATATTTGATTCGAGTCGAGGAACCCATCAAACAAAGCTCAGAGTTATTAAATATTGATTTTTGAAATTTGTTATTTACTCGAGAGGAGTACTAATAATTGCCTTAAACTGCCGTAATCTGCTCTGGATGTGTACTCCAAAATCTATTCAAACAGACAAGGATGGATAACTCTAAAATCAAGTGGTAATAACAGCGCAATTTTGACTGAGTTCTGGGTCAGATAATATTCCCGATAATGAAAAATAATAGATTTCTAAAATCGATATCTAACAAATCTGAGCTTTGATGGGTGACTTCCTCGACTCGAATAAAATATTTTTGACCCCCGAAGCCATTGAAATAGTAATTGAGAGGAGTTTTATCGGATTGAGTACCTTTAATGTTACCAGTCAATGTGATTATGTCCCAAACCATGTGAACTCAGGATTAGATGCATGGCCAAGTTTGTGCCACACTCAGGAAGATTATAATCCCCACTCTATGCTAAACCAGGTCATACATGTGTATTATACCAGCGCCGAAGCCGACCCACCCAAACTCAGTTGCAGTAGTTTATGACAAAAAAATTGCTTTAGTATATCTGGGATAAATCGCAACCATCTTTCATACGGTACTTTGCGATAATTACTTTGCGATATTATCTTTGACTGATAAATCACAAACAAATTTGCGACACTTACCTTTGCTATTGCAAAGGTATGTTAATTTGTTTGCAAAGTAATTAACAGTTTTTATCGCAAAGATGATTGCTATTCTGTTATATAAAATTGCGAAGTATTTTACGATCTATCGTAAAGATGTTTGCAATTTATCGCAAAGTTTTGCGATTTATCAACATGTATTTTTAAATAGATATTTGGAAAGTGACAGGAGGGTTTTCAAAACTTGAACCCAAATTTGTTTGTGATTTATCATCAGTCAAAGATATCGCAAAGTAATTATCGCAAAGTATGAAAGATGGTTGCGATTTATCCCAGATATACTAAAGCAAATTTTTTGTCAGAAACTGCCGCAACTGAGTTTGGGTGGGTCGGCTTCGGTGCTGGTATTCCAGTCCCTATGTTGTTAGTTTGATTTAAAATTTGGGAAAGTCGAAAAATTATTAAAACAAAAAAACAGCGGTGTTTGAACAGGATGTCAATACATTAGCTGACAGTGACGCTCGAAAATCTTGGCGCAAATGCTGAGCTGCTTTTTTGTCCATAGTAGTTAGTACCGTGTATAATATTGTTACTTCATTTTCAGGATTTCCAAATTAAACCAATGGAACTTTGGGAGCGCTTTGTTGGGTTTGAGTTTCTGGGTCAATAACAATGGCTGCATAATTAAGGAGACACACGTCTATGTATTTCATGTTTAAATAGTAGTTGTATCAGTGTATACTATATGTACATTGTTGTTTATTATTGGGGGGGGGTGGTGTCTGGGTTGGTCAGTGGTCCAATGAGCACGGTACCGGTCACCAAGCTGTAGGACCTGAGCTAGTGACTGACATGGGTTCGATTCCTATGTGGCGACCTCTGTCCAACTTCTTGCCTGAAGAAAACTTTCCGATCGGCGGAGTACATATGATATGTGCAGACGGTGCATCGTGACTACCTATTTTAGGTGACTAACCATAGATCACATGGTTTCCATCAACAACAAATGATCTGGCCTCATTGTTATATCGCCTTAGTTGTGGAAAGCAACAAAACCCCAAAAAATTTACTCAATGTTGCTACTGCCTTTCATTTATTTAGTGTGCTACACTTACTAGTAGTTGTGTACAATTCAGTACAAATCACTGACCACTGTGAAGGTAGCCCATGTTTCCTCTGTTAATATTCCCATGTTATTATACTAGTAATTAGATGAAAGTAGCCTGTGTTTCCTCTGTTAATATTCCCATGTTATTATACTAGTAATTAGATGAAGGTAGCCGGTGTTTCCTGTCCTTCCCATGTTATTATCATTAAATGTAGGTACACTGGTAGTCCATGTTCCCTCTGTTCCTCCCATATCATATTATGCCTATGGGGGTCGGGCAGGGGGGGGGGGGTATTTTTTACAGGCACTTATGCGGGGGGGGGGGGGGGTGGGTCACTGGGTGGGTGGTTTGGTCGATGGGACTAACAAACAATTTTTTCCGCAACTCAGAACTTTTTTTCCTGCAAGTTTTTTGACTGTTTTTTTCAATGAATTTGGCTTAAAACACCTTAGAATAAGAGAAATAATGTAATTCTAACTGCTAAACTGACTGCAGGCAGTTATTGTGTTGTATTTTGTTGCAAATTTTGAAATCCAAGATGGCCGCTGGCAGCCATGTTTTTTTGGCCGAATGACCCCAAAATGACCCGTTCCTATTTACATGCCAATGTTAACATCCATGACAAATAGTATGCACAGAAATTCATATACAGCTGTTTACAATGAATTCCCCCCGCAAATCTGCTTTAGTGTTAAAAGGGGGTGGGTGTCCAAAAATGGTCGGAAAAATTTGGACGCATGGTGGGTGGGGGTCCCAACAAGGGTCGAAAGTAAAAAATCAGCATACGTGCCTGAAAATGTTTTCTGACACCCCCCCCGGAGGGCATTTACCAGTACAGGTAGTCAAGGGCTCTGTCTGTCCGAGCATATCACCTTGTAACTCGGGTGTTGATTATCAGAGTTTGTTATCTTTTGTCATGGTGAAAGCACAGGTTGGTACCTACATTAGTTAGGCTAATTATTCAAGGTACCGGTATGTAACTTTGTTCCAAAATGTTGTTGTACGAGAAATGTCGATTTAATGACAATTAGGTGTTGGACATTGATTTTTATCTATAATTGTAGATGTATAGTGCAGACATTTAGCACCTGTGCACCTGGTTTAAAAGTGGCATTTATGCCTTGCATAAATTAGGAATAAATGAGAATAAATTTCACATTTATTCTAATTTATGCATTGCATAAATTTGGATAAATTCCGAAATTTTTTGGAATTTATTCTTGAATTTATGCTTGAATAAACTTCCAAATTTACAGAAAATTTACACAGCATAAATTTCAATAAATTTATGCAGATTTATGCCATGAATAAATTTCGAAAATGTAGATAAATTTCGAAATTTATCTACATTTATGCCATTAATAAATGTGGATGGGCAGTATAAATGTAGATAAATTTATCCACATTTTCAAATTTCTTCGCAGATGAGATTTATTAACATTTAAATGGTCAAGAGATTTGGATGGTCGGTATAAATGTACATAAATTTCGAAATTTATCCTGATAAATTTCGAAATTTCGAAATTTATCCACTTAAATTTCGAAATTTATCCACATAAATTTCAAAATTTATCCACATAAATTTTAAAATTTATCCAGATAAATTTCTAAATTTATGGACATAAATTTCATAATTTATCCACATAAATTTCAAAATTTATCCAGATTAATTTCTAAATTTATCCAGATAAATTTTTGAAATTTATCCAGATAAATTTCTAAATTTATCCAGATAAATAGCCCACACACCACTCACCCATTGTTGGGATCAGCAATCATTTATCGCATGGTACATGTATGTACAGCTGCTGACAAAGGATAACAATCTCAACTGGTATCCTATCTGTATGTTTATTAGGCACTGATAAAAGTTGTTTCTGTGACCCTGTTCCGCAATAAGAGCATGCGCATATGCCAAATACCACTAAAGACATATAATATAACACACAAGGGAGGGTAAATTAAATGTGCAATTCATATATGACAGTACAGTTCCCAATATGGTATTTAGTGAAAGGATCAACAGAAGAAAAACTGGTAATTTTAGCAACTACTATAAGTACTATCAATCTTCAGGTCTCCAATTAAACATACAAGTGCGTCAACTTCAATGTAATTACATTGCATTAAATTTTGAAGAAAATTCATTAACATCTGGCGTACTCAAAAGAGTTCTAAAAGACTAAATTTAACATTGTGATGGTAATTCGAAATATACTTTCAACTTTCACTGCCGACTTGCAATTGGTTATGTTAAGTTCTAAATCTTTGGTTGGGGCTATCCTGTGCTACAAGAAGAAGACAAGAACATATATATTAATATCTCTTTAATGTAGTAAATAATATACTTAATGTAGTAAATAATAGACAAGAGATCCCGTTCGCATAGTGAATAACATCAGATCATTAAATACACACACTGCATGAAAACTGGAATTTATTCATTGCATAAATCCCGGATAAATGTGCATAAATCTGGATAAATCAGAAATTTATTCACGGAATAAAGGTGCATAAATCCGGAAATTTATGCACATTTATTCACAATTTATTCATGAATAAAGGCCGACATTTATACTCAATTTATTTACTGAATAAACCCACGTTTAATAGTTCTGGAAGAAGTCAGTAGAATTCTTTCTAGGCCGCCAAATATTCGAGGTGGTGATAAATAACACATTTTGAAAAATTTCTCATCGACTCAAATCAAATACTTTTTATCCACATTGCCAGAGAAGTGGTAATTTAGGGTGTTTAAACGGATTGTGTAACTTTATATTATTGTGGCAATTCCCCCCCTCTCTCTCTCTCTCTCTGCCTTTGCCAGTCTGTCTATTTCTGCCCGCTGTCGTCTTTTCGTCAGCTTATTACTGTTCTTCATTTTTCTCTGATATATCGTCTTATGTCGGCCATTTTCTCCAATGGGAATTGCAACTGCATTACATCTACAAAAGAATAACATTTCAATATAAACATTTAATTGAGTTGGATTCTAGATAATTCTTACTGTCCGTTTAAATCTGGCAATAACTGAGGGTAAATTCACATTTATTTATCAGTTTATTCCCATAAACTTTTTACTCAAAACATTTATTTTAGTGATGATATGAAAGAGTTTCAATATGTTGCACATTAAAGATACGGGATGCCTTTTGGTGGGTATGCTGTCAAAATATTCATATCCGTAAAAACCGCCATAAACAGAAGGAATAGTAAGATATAGACAGACTTTGTTCTTATGTTAATCAGAAATATGGCATAAGCAATAAGTTATTGTCAACTTGTCCCATTTCTTATGTAATCAAAAGCATAAAAAGTTACTTTTCAGGGCTTGTATTTAGATCTGGGTATGGTAAACATAAAGAGCGTTATTTCTGTCTGTTATCCTGATATGGAAATAATAAAGAGCGTTCATATTATTTTTGTGTGATTAACCAATATAATTGCGCTGTGTTATATAAACAAAAGCACAACTTCTGTTACACAACTTCTGTAACACGCACAGTCTCTTCTTTAAGTACACCAGCGTACGTCTTGACGACAATATACTATTTACGCGCTGATTATGTATGGCATATATGAGCGGAACTGTATATATTTTGGTGTTCCTTCTGTTGATGGCGATTTGAACAAATATAAATATGTCTGCAACAAACGCCGTCAGTGCCTTTAAAGTGAAAAATCTGGCATTCCATTTGTTTTATCATATTTCCATTGTTAATACAAAGTGTTATATTTAAGCTACCATAAAAACCAGGCCAACCCCATCAGATATGCACACTTAGAATCAACTGTATTGAGTTGTTATTGAACCAATGCATGCTTGGTTGATTCATTATGGTTCAACATTATTAACCATAAGTTTAATATAATGGCATTCACACAAATTGCTGTGATTTCTTAGTAACGTGTTTACTTTTGTGAATGTCACATTTCTGTTTGAAATTTTGCTTTTAATTGCTTTAAGGGCGCGTACACATGAAGCTGCAAGAAAATATCTGCAAGAAAATATCAGGTACAATTGTTGTGTCTCGACCTCCCCCCCGAACCTTTGTACAATTTTCTTAGCTGTACAGTCATTCATACGTGAGGAAAATCAGGATTCTTTTGACTTAACACTATTCCAAATAATGATACATACAAGCCAGCAAACGCAACAAACACAACCAATTTTAATCAGATCTATGTACAAACTTGTGACTAACTCGGGGGGATGGGGTGACCGGTAATCTGTATATATGTTCAACTTGTTTTGGTAGTCATGTTGCTTTGCCATTAGAAATTATTTATATTTAAGTGTAATAACATATAGGAGATGGGGTACCCTTAAGTGAGTCAGCACTTGTCCTCCGATCCCATTGTCTCTATAAACAAATGTATATGTTATATATGTTATATATCATGTGTTATCTAAATTTGACAAATAAATATGTTTAAACTAAACTTTGTACATTTCCAGCAGTTGGAAAGTTCATGCCACGTCCCTCCACAACTGACAATTTGGTGTGTTATCCACAACGACTTCGGAATTTGATTCAGGAGATCTAGAGCTGATAGAAAAGCTTGCCATCAATAAACACACTTTAACTTGTAAAAAAGATGCGATTAAGTCGTTTGGTAGCTATTTAGGTGTCATGTATATCACTGTGTATATACGACACCGGATATTATGCAGAAAAACATGTGTTTGTTTACATAATATGCCGAGATTTTTGACAGAAAATTCGTGATTGTGAAAAACCAGGACATATCAGGAATATCACATACCTCTGATTGGTGAGTATGCTAGACTTCTAACCTATACTATATATAAATTCTGAATATAAAGTACGTCCTCAGAAATCACGATTATTATGTGAAATTCCGCAGATCGTCTGCAACTTGCCCTATTAAACACCGAATTTCTTGTATTTAACACATTTGTATGTTTAAATATTGCTATACACATGACTTACGAAATGTCCATAATCAATTATATAGCACCAAACATGAGTTTTTCGGCTGTTTGTTAAAACTATTGCCGAAAGACATAATTATTTGGTGTACGGCGTATTGCAGGAGTACTGTCGTGCAAATTGCAATTCCCATGTTCTATTACTGTACGGCATATTGCAAGCCTAAACAATATCTGCCAATTGTTGGCAAATGATTGGTTTAAAACTGGAGTCGTATAATTACACATCATTATGGTGACGATTATGTCATTGTGGTGTTTTGCAGCTCATTTGTACACCACATGTATGCTAATTAAATGGTGACTTATTTTTTAGTTTTAAAATAAAATCAGAGGGGGCTAACGACCAGAAATATAGTTGGCATGATACATTTGAAGGTCCTCTTTGAAATATAACACAAACTATCATATTTGACGATGGTTATGATACTTGTTTTCCAGAAACGCCAAACATTGAAATAAGCATTAATGATAATAATAGATAATAGACAGAACTCCCTCTAGCTAATGATCGAAGTCAGTCTTAGTTTAGACACATTCTGACTTCACACACCAGAACTGGTTAGTAACTGCACGCCAACAATGGTTTTATAAATTGTAAAATAAAATGTGCGGAAAGCTATGCGAAGGGTATCTTCGTGTCATTATAAATGTAAATAACCGGAGTACATTTTTAACATCTGCGTTATACATGTAGCTCGATACAAATAGCAAGTCGATAGTCAATTTAGAATTACATTTGCCTGCATATATCGGGATAGAAAGAGAAAATGGAAAATATATTTATTTGTTATAAAACCTCACTTTCAAGTTTGTATTGTTGACCCCAGTCCCTAATATTGTCAGAGGACTATTGTAATCAGCGGCGTTTGTTCGTCCGCGCATCCGTCCGTGTGTCCGTCCGATTTCTTGTCAGACTGTTAACTCCATCTCAAATTTTCCGACCGAAACGACACTTCAAATGAGGAATAACGGTCACATTATTGAGGTCAATGTCAATTATGGTTTCATTTCGATTTTTCCCTCAGATTTATGCCCATTTATTTTACTTAGACATTGTTATTTTCATGCTGTCATTATAATAACTCCGATGAGTAATATCGGATCGGAACGAGACTTTGTACGACTACTAAACATTACATTATTGAGATTGATGTCTTGTTCAAATATTGTTCCGGTCAGGTGAATTTTTATTAGTTTTGATCGTTTTTCGACCTATAAATTGCCATGTTCGTCTGGTCCGGATATTTCCAGTTAATAGCAACTAATCCCAAGATACTTTACATGCACCCCCTTGCAAATTTCCAACTTGACACACCCTAAGATTGGAAAATTATCAACTTTTACTGGTTGAAAAATCAAACAGTGAGAACATTTCAACCTATATATCAGTATATGGTGTCAAGTTAAATTCCAACTAATGTTGTGTCGGGCATGAGGAATATCCATCACATTGTTCAAGTCAGGTTTGAATATGGTCCAGGTCTGGTGATTTTTGTCGGAGCTATCGCTCCTTTTCTACATAAACATATTATGATTGTTCGCATAATTATTTCGAAAAAACACGGGCAAATGAAGCCAACTTATTCGGGGGGACGTGTGGCCTAGTGGCCTTTTATTTTACATAATTGTTTTGTGTCTGGCTAATATCTCCGAAAACGTGGAATTAAATGCGTAACGTAGTGACAGTCGATTTGGCATACTAAAATAACATACTGCAACCTAGGGGTTGCGCGTTGCATTTTAAACACCATATGAGTGAGTTTTGCTATTCTTCAGGTGAACAATGGCTCATTTTATTTTCCAGATTATCAGTGTGCATATTGTGATAAGCGGGAGCTAACATTATCAGCCATTTTTTTCCTCCCACCTCTCCTAACTTTCAGTCCAGAAAATCCGTAAACCAAGTAATAAAAAATAAAATGCCTTAGGTGTTGAGTTGTATTGACCTCCACGTGTGTAGAGTGGTCACAGTATATAAATATAACAACTACATGCATGGCTACTATTATAAACTTAATAACTGAACTAAAGCCAATTTTTATTTCTAGTGAAGAATATAGGCAATAAACCACACTAAACTAAACATAACCGACTCAGAGCTCCATTTTAAGAATTACATCCCCCTACCTTTGAAATTATTTTACTGATACTACATAAATAAAAAAAACATAATAATGATAATAATGAATTTCTTCAGCTTTTTTACCAATATGTCTACACAACACATCTTGAGGCCCACATTAAATGAATCGGCATTCTCCGTTCATATAAGGGATAGGAGCTTCCATACGTATACGCTCTGTATCTTGTGCTCCGATCCCTTTATCGCCTCTCATTCATGTCACGAACTGTATTACCTTTATTTGTATTTTGTTTATTGACTGAGGGATAATAAACTATGTTTAAATCATGCATGGCTACTGTCCAATATAGTGACATTTCAAGTGAAAACAAAATCACCCGAGAAAGGCACGGACAGTTTTCAACAAGAAACGTTCGTAAGTTTACTAACGAACAGATATCCTGAACTAATCATTGTGAAATTCAAAGACGTTAAACACAGATCGTGTGGTGCAATGAATAAAGCAAACTATTTACATAGAACAGATTGCACAGGAAATTTCAAACCTGACACCCCACTTAGGTTGGAAAAGTTACATCTGATGATGACAATGTTGACCAAATGTATGACAATATTGTTTTCTTAAATTAACTAGCAGTTTTTGACTTTTGACTGCCCATGGGGGAGGGACCAGGACACAAGCTTTCAAAGTGTTGGAAATTTCCAACCTGTCACCCCCCTGAGGTTGGAAAGTTTCCAACTGATGACCATTTCAGACCAAAATGTTTACCAAAAATAGGAAAATATGCAAATATTGGTCCAAAAACAATTAATTCCCCCAATAAATTTTTGAAAATCAAACTACAAGAACATTTTCAACCTATTGTTGGTGTGAAATTTCCAATTAATGTTTTGTCAGGTATGAAATGTCCAACTGTTGAAAATATTGACCAAAGTTGGGGGGTGAGACACACCCAACCCCCCCCCCCCGTCGCCACGTCTCTGTACACACGTATATACATGTATATATAATACATCAGCGGTTCTGACAACCAATTTAAAATGGAAATACGTAGTATGTTGAAACAGACGATACTATTGATGGATCATAACTCGAGTGCTTGAATTGTTACGATCATATCCCTGCGAGATTAGTTAACGGATACCGATGGCCACATATCAAGGTGAACACATATCACCAATTGGCGATAATGACTGTATTAGAGTTCAATCAAGTGATCATTCGTCAATGAGAAAAGTCATATCACCAAGACTATATTTATAGGTGATCATTGTTAGGGTTATAGAAATTAAATATTGTAATCACTCGTCAATGAGAAATAAATTTGTTTAGAATTATCTCAGGTGGTGATTACATTAGGGAATATCAAGTGCATCATGTTTGAATTACTAACATGGATGGGAATTATATATATAACCAGTATGGATAAAAGTCAATCAAGGGATCAATAGTAAATGAGTTCACAAGATATGGTGCGTCTTCAGTTAGATGCAGATATTATGCAGGATTCATCGTGGTTTATAGGCTCAGTAAGCGTTAGCGATGGGCATTACTGTTAAACATTTCACACCCGTAAACACCAGCATAAACAGAAAGAAAGTTATATTAAATACAATTTTTTTTCTTATAACAATCCTAAATAGCGCATAAATAGTATGTTATTGTCAAGTTAGTAGGCTTTGTTATGCAAACAAAAGCCAAAAACGTTACAGTAATTGGCTTTTATTTACATAACAAAGTGTTAAATTTGAGTGATAGGTAGGCATTAAAAGGTGTATTAAACAATAGTATGAGTGGGAACCGAAAATTATGTCATCCGTGACTGCGACAAATCTTTATTTTTCGCGATCACGAATGCGATAAATTTGATATAAATATTTTTTTAATAAAAAATTAGAAGCAAACTCACATTAAAATAATCACTGGAAGATGTGTCGGACACTGGTGGCGATTCAACAGATTCTGCACTGTTATGCTGTCCTTGAGTGCTGACACTGCCGGTTGATGAATGTTGTACATGTACATTAGTAGATGCGTTATAATTCTATATAACCAGTTTCATAAATTCACCCGTGGTCGATGACGTCAATGTTGAATTCTTCATGATATCCGCACACATTATTTTAATTTCCTGTACACAATATAACATTTCTTACAACAACTTTTGTTTATTTTTCATCGGAAATTGTTGATCAGAAGCTCTAGCCTCACAACCATAAAATGAACGGTGTTCTAGCATGCTATTAACACAGATTTGAGATTCCAGACATGTTGGTCTAATTAAATTTACTATCCATGCAACTATCTCTCTCTCTCTCTACCCAGTGCTAAAATTTAATGGCAGAGCAGCCTTATCGGTGAAATTGATACCGCCTGTAGCATTACATGGCCCCTGGAGTCACTTTGATATATATCATACAGACCACATGTTGGCAATAGAATACTGACCCCCGTATAAACAGGCGGTATAAACAGGTGGCTGTGTTGTAGAATTTTCCGCTGTCCCGTCCCATTCACAGGTGGTCAGTATTATATGCCCCGAATTTAAACATCAAACATTCCTCGTTTCTTTATCACTTGTTTCTTGTAGAAGTCATTGCCTGAGAAACTGGGCATGTGTCTATAGAGGTATAACATCTATATCACATTTATCTGTAGGGCGTTTTGTCCGGATACATGATGCGAAAGGTCTTTTTGTGGGTAAACGTTGTCAGCATGTCATTTGACTCAATAGTGTTAAAGTGACATCAAGTGTTTACCACATTGCTACAAATGCTCGCTGGCGACACAATAGCTCTACTGTATTGGGCGCCTTCCCTGCAAATATTCGCCATTCGGAGATATCTCCTCGGTTTCAATGAGATATCGGAAATATTTTCAAGGAGATATCTCCTTGATATCTCCATAATGCGAGCAGATATCTGCTTGGATCCAATGAGATTTCTCCTTGGATCCAAACAGATATCTGCTCGGATTATGGAAATATCTGCTTGGATGTATTTCGATCATAGAAATATGTACTGTGGAGAAATCATTAATATTTCATGGCCGCGGTTTTCCAAGGAGGTATCTCCATAATCCAAGCAGCTATCTGCTTGGAATATTTTAGAGGAGATATCTGCTTGGAATATGGAGGTATCTCCTTGTGTCCAAGGAGATATCTCGTTGAAAACTATTTCAAGGAGATATCTCCATAATCAGAGCAGATATCTCCTTGGATCCAATGAGATATTTCCTTGGATCCGAGGAGATATTTTCTTGGATTATGAAGATATCTCCTCGGTTTCAAGGAGATATCTCGTTGGCAATATTTCAAGCAGATATCTCGTAGTTGCGAGGAGATATCTCCTAGGATCCAAGGAGATATCTCCATAATCCAAGCAGATATCTCCTTGGATCCAAGGAGATGTCTCCATAATGGACCATATTCCAAGCAGATATCTGCTAAGAATTGCAAATCCAAGGAGATATCTCATCAAAACAGAGGAGATATCTCCGAATTACGAAGAGATATCTCCGAAAACGAATATTAGCAGGGATGACGCCCAATACTACTGACCTCCGGCACTGTTTAGTATTTAATATGTATAAATGCATGCATAAATTCAGGGTCCTAAATTTATGCAACATTTATGCGAGATTTATAAATATAAATCAGAGATTTATATTTTTGTATAAATGCGAATTTAATATGTATAAATGCATGCATAAATTCAGGGTCCTAAATTTATGCAACATTTAAATTTTATAAATCTCGCTTTTCATGCAGTGACATATATGTACAGAACGGCAGGAGTATTAGAGCGGCCAGATATAATAAGAGGCACAGCCTCAAGTTCTATCCTTCCGCAATGGCACAATTGCCATATTAACAAACTCATTAATACACGCATCGCGCTGTTTATTACACGGCACCAGTTCTAGAATCCGTATATTAAAAAATACACACAAGGTTTATTTAGGCACACACAGGCATTGTTTTGTCATGTTTGATGATGCTTTTATTGTATAGTTCCGGTTTCATGGTTGAGGCGAATGTCATTTATCATCAACGAGATGACCTGACTACATAATTAAGAATAAAATAATCAAGACATGCAGAAACATAATCCCCTTACTGTGTGTGGCAAGCATGATTGTCACACAAACAGATTCGTACTTGTCAATTTTGCGAAAAGGTTTTTGGACTGTCCTAAAATAGTTATGATATTAAACAAATAGCGATTATGCCACTCAACAAACATTACTTGTTTACCATAGGCATCCGCCCCTAATGTCTCTACCGTGCATGAAAAAATAATGCATTTTGTATTCCTGTTAAATTGTGAAGTACTCCAGTAATTGCTCATATACATGTGGAGTATGAACAAGGTAAGTTTTCTTCATTGATATGCGCAGTTTATCATTATCTCCCTTGGTGAAACAGGAAGCGCGGGAAAAATAAAATAGTTGGTGAATAAAGTGGCAGAATAATAATGATTCACTCGGCCGAATAATATTCACCATGACCTTGTAAGTCAGTGCATTCTCTTATATATGCGAGGATCCCTGAGAGACCGCATATATGAGGCCCCCACCCCCTTTTTCGTACGCCGTATTCCATGCCCTGTTATGAGGTACGCCGTATTCCAGCCCCTTTGTTAGGAAGTATTCGGTATTCCAAAAATACCGGTATTCGTACGCCGGCCTTCCAAAAAATGAAGTTTTCATATATTTTTATGTATTCCATATGGCTGTTAACTGGTATTCCGTATTCCACCCTCTGTGTTAAGTGGTATTCCGTATTCCATGGGAGGTGGTGCGGCCGGGGGCCTCATATATGAGAGCACTCACTGGCATAGGATATGTAATGCAGCACCAGCGCATCTCCCGTCATTAAAGGGTTAAACCCGCTGGATATTGTAATGATAACAGGTGAAATAGGCTCATTAAATCATGTAATCTTGAGGTAGACATTCATATGATGTGAAATTCATGGTTACCGAACAGGTACAAGTCTGTTTGTACCTACACCAGCTAGGATATTTGAATAACGAGCATGTCCGTATCCAAATATCCTAGCTGGTTTATGTACAGGTAGACTTGGACTAGTACTGGCTAAGAAATTTGTAACATGTATTTTTTTATCTTCAAACAGTTCCTAGGTTTTGAGCTAATGGTATTCTCGTTTGGTACAAACTAAGTAAGCAGTGGTCATATGGCTTCCACCTCAAAATTCTTCTGATTTTTAGCACAGAAAAATGGCTCTTATTTATCCATCTATACATGGAACTTTGAAACAAAATTAAGAGTGTTCCAAAAAGAATGACACTACATAAGTGCTGAAATTTGGCGCCTTATGTTTCAATGTTAATTTGCACAGTGCATAATCATGCATGTTGCCACATCTGAGTTCTAAATTTTTAAATTTTAAAACCATTATAAATTAGGTGAATGGAATTTAGACACAATTTATTCTAAATTTATGCCATGACTAAATTTAGAAAAATGAGGATAAATTTCGAAATTTATTAAGATAAATGTCGAAATTTATCCATATTTAAAAAAACATTTCATGATATAAATGTAGTTGAAATTTTCTAACATTGATGTCAGATCAATTTGGATGGTCAGTTAAATGTAGATAAATGGAAGTTTATCCACATAAATTTTGAAATTTATCCACATAAATTTAGAAATTTATCCACATAAATTTAGAAATTTATCCACATAAATTTTGAAATTTATTCAAATAAACTGAAATTTATCCCCATTTGCTTAATTTATGTCATAAAGAGCGTTTATATCTCGAATTCGCAGAATTCTGAAACATATGTAAGACGATCCCAAAGTTATGACACTATGAAAGTGTTGAAATGTTGTCCCTTGGATTTCAACATTCATGTAAAATTTATGCAGTGCATAAATTGTGTTAAACTCCAGAATTATGCCAGATCTATTTTGTTCGAAATCTGGAATTTCAAATTTAGGGAGAATTTATTCGCATTTATTCACTTTGTGAGGAAGAATAAATGTGAAATTTATGCATATGCCTAAATTTCAAATTTAGGATAAATTTATGCCGTTGTAAATTGTGTACATGGAATTTAGGCATAATTTATTTTTTTGTAAATTCCACTTTTCATGCAGTGTGGTTGAATTTTTCTGTGGTTCGATGGATCACATCCATCCTCAAGCTACTTATGTCATTTACTGGCATTTGTTTATAATGTGTAGGGGTAGATCGCTTGAGACCCCACCACAGTTCAATTCACACCAGGTTCTCAGCTTCAGATTACGTTGGCCATGTAATTTTACGATTAAACCGTAAATTCACATTACGATGATGTTGTAATTTTACGATAGTTTTTCTGTCATAATATTACGATCATTTTGTAAATATACGATCAAATTTGTAAATGTCAGATTACGTTGATCTCGTAATTTTACGACAGTTACTGATGGTCCAATTCCTGCCAACAGTTTCTGTCGTAATATTACAATGACATTTTTTTGAGTGTATGATCATTTACATATACCGGTATGATTTTTGTAATTATGGTTAATTAATCATCAAATCCTACGAAAGATTAACAAGCGGGTGCAAATTACGTTTACGTATCATCATATTATATAATATAAATCACGTGTTGTCAGAATTGGTTACATATATATATATAGATGGACGTCACGACAAGGTTACGCATATAAAAAGTGAAGTATATAACTATACATCGAAATGTTACTCCGATTACAGTAGTTTAGTGTATATCTATAAAGTAAACATGAAGGGTATGTGTACTAGTCGATATATTGTGTATGAATAACAAGAATGTCGAGCGTGCACTATATTAAGTAATACCGGTCATACCAGCATACAGATAATAAGCCTGCCACATTTTGACAACATGTTTGAAAATTTGAATTGGAATGTCATCATCTGTAATCAATTGATCGCCCTCAATTTCTGATAAGTTCCCAAGGAGCACACTTAATTTGGCTTCTCTTGATAACGTATCGTATTTGATGTAGGCGTTAATCCCAAGTGCATCCATAATAAAATATTCCATCTCATTTCTAAATGAATACATGGGTGTGCACTCAATGAATATGTGAGATAAAATATCGGTCGTGGTAGAACCACAATTCGTACAGGATATTTCTCTGTTAATTCCTATTTGGCTTATCAATTTGCCAATCGTTAGATAAATGGTCTTGTCTTCTGGATGCGATTTACATAGGCGCCAAACATAAGATATACATAAGTCTGTGTGTATTCTATTGAAGAGTGAGAGACTTGGGTCACAATTTGTTCTTGACTTCCACGCATCATCGTGTGATGTTACCATTCCCATGTTAAAAATTTGTTTCCATGATTGTTTGTCCGGAAAACAAGACTCTGTGGCAAATTGGTTAAGGTAGTACGAACAATCATATCGTTCAAGTATTTGCATTATGTCACAAAAATAGTTATGGAAACGCGATGAACTAGTGGTAGGCAAAAGCATGTATTCATACATTCTATGGAGGAAAACTTGTTTAACAGTTTTGTGATTGTTACATTCGACATTACACAATGATGATAATAGTGACAATTTCTTTTTATGTATGTAGAATTCTAGTGAATGAATTCCAAGTAAGCCAAGAGCAATGTCGGTTCGGGTCCTGGGTTCAAATCCCTGTATCCTTTTGATGCAAAATCTATGAGTCCTCTCTAGTTTCATAATTTCATTTTGGGATAGATTCCATAAAAGTTCCGTACCGAACAATGCTCTTGGCAAGACAACTGATTTATAAATGAGTGAGGAACTCAGGGGAGTTAGACCTCCGGCATACAAACCAGAATTCGATAGCATAAGAAAAGTGCTTCTCAGTTTATCACATACATGTTCAATAAAATTATTTGTTTGTTTATACTTATCAATTGGGATTCCCAGATGAACTGTACTGTCCACTTCATTAAGGTGTTCAGACCCCATGATCCACTTGCGTTTATACTTATTGGCTTGCTTCCTTGGCTCATTAAGCACCATTGCTACATATCTAGACGAATTATACTTATACCGCCATGTATAGCTATACCTCACACACATATCAATAAGTGAATTCAAACCACATTCAGTTAGTGATAGAAGTAGCATGTCATCTGCGTGGGTTGGACAAGTGCAATTAATTGATTCCACGTGAAAGCCATATATTGACTCTGATAGTAATTGTATCAGTTCGTCAATGTAGACCATGTAAAATTTAGGTGAGCAGATTCCCACCTGCCTTGTTCCTTGATCTATTTTGATTAATCTTGATGTAGCATCATTATATCTCACATTACAATAAACATCGGATAGCAATTGGTGCACAAATTTGAAAGAAATTCCAGCTAGGCCCCTCTCATACAGTTTGTACATAAGTCCGTCTATCCAAACCGTATCAAAGGCTTTCCATACATCTAGAAAGCAACAGTACAATTTTTGATTTCTTTCAGCATTAAAATGTATACATTCCTGGGTTAGATAAGAAGTCATGTTAGAACTAATGTGTTTTTGAAAACCGTGCTGAAGAGGATTAACTGATAAGATATGCGGTGTATGTAACTCAATACGATTCAGTAAAACTTTCTCCAGCAATTTGTATAAGGCAGGCATTAGAGTTATGGCCCTGTAGCTGTCAAACGAGTGTTTTGGCTTGGATCCTCCTTTATGTAATGTGATAATGACACCTCGTTTGGCAGCAACAGGTATATAACCATGCCGCAATAGAGCTGAGAATAATTGACAGAGGCTTTCGATTAGACTATCGTCACCATATATAATATTCTCATTGTAAATATTATCATAACCGGGAGATTTATTGCGACTGAGAGTATTCACCACTGGCAATAATTCATTTCGACTAACTGGAAATAATAAAACATCATCAGTTATATTATGACCATTATGTGCAGAGCATAGCTTTTCTTGTACAGATTTGGTGACCATTTCAAAGTGATCCGAGTCAAAATTTTCACTGGTCAGTGGTGAATATAAATTCTCAAAATAGCTAGACCATGCATTGACAATTTCTGGAGTTGATCGGAAAGTTTGGCCATTTTCCTTGAAAAATGTAGTGGATGATTGATTGGTTGCAGAACGTTTTGAGTTGTATAATTTGAAGAAAGTGTCTTGATCTAATTGGGCACTTCTATCAATTTCGTCGTCACGCTGTTTAATGAATTGTTCTGACCCTCTTCTATACTCGCAACGGAATTGCGCCTTTGCGTGTTTATAGTTAATGTAACTAATGTCATTTACTTCACGCGGTCTACGATTGTTTATCCATTCATTTTTGTACTTTTGCATTTCAATGTGAAGTTTGCTCAGATTTGGAGTCCAAAATGGTTTCAAATGTCTCTGAAATTTCTTACGCGGCAAAACGTTTTCTGATGCATTATTGATAGCCGACACTATACATTGATATGATTCAGATACATCATTTTCTGTGCGAAAGTTGAGTGTTGGTATATAATTTGCTAATTATGTTTGATAATTTGAAAGAATACTTGCGTCAGACTTGAGCGTTTTCCAATTATAACGCGGCGATATGCGCTTGTTAATGTTCGGTCTATCTTGAGTTATCGGTATCTCTAAAGCAATTGTCAATGGCCTGTGGTTCGACACATCAAGAGAATCATCGTCGATAACATCACATGAGCGAATAAAATGCTTATCATTATTATGAAGTAGGAAATGATCAATTGTTGACTGACCTGTGCCATTATAAGATACACACGTCGGGAGTCTCTTGGTCGGACAATTCTCGTGGTTAGCAGAGAAGAATTGTTTTGTTTGAACACACATTTTGAACAGTTGATTTCTTTTGTCATTTTTATCAAAGTTTCCATTAAAGTCCCCCATGAGTATTACCCGACCAAGGGATCCGTACATGTCAATGAGGTCACTAATGTTTTGAATGTACGTCTCATATGTGTCTATACTTTCATTTGTAGATGGTAGATACACTTGGAAAATATATGTAAAATTATTAGTGGCCAGTTGAACTTGTATTCCAATAATCCTGTCATCATTCAATTCAATCTGAGACACAAGATCCGCATGATTTTTGTGATAGAAAATGGCGACCCCGCCTTTGTTTCGCCCTCTTTGGAATGGGAGTCTTTGAGTATAGTCGCAAACTGCATAACAATCGTAACGTGGTCTTATTCTATTAAGAAACCATGCGTTGTGTTGGGACAACCAATGTTCACTTACTCCAACAAAATCGAATTTTTGATTCGACAGCATTGAGGACAAGTAGCCTCCGCTGCTTTTCACTCCCGAAACGTTCCAGGTAGCGATACGTAGCATTGTGTTGTGAGCTATGGGGCACTTCTCAATATGTAGTGCCATATGAATGTGAACAATTAATAAGCATGATAAGCATAATACAATCAACATGGCGCACTTGTATATGAATTATATAACCACACTTATATAATGTATGCTATTCACACAAAAGAACGAAGATTGTTCAATACTCCTTGCTTTCTTGAGGAGGATTCCAGTCAGCCGTGTAGATACTTCGCGATGGCCAGAAATTATCTCCCTTAACATCTTCCACTTGCGTTTCATCCACATTATACAGTTGTCGCCCGCTGTCGAGGGAGACATTGAGATGTGTCACCCGAGAGAAAGGGCAACAACTGTTTTGTTATCCGATTATATTACAGAAAAAAATCCTTGCCATCCACACGCACGATGTTGCACTGAGTCACGGGTGCTTTCTTTCCCGATTATTTATATTTTCAGTAACTACTTATCGTCCTATAGGATTTCTGTTCCACAAACGATAGTCAATCCGTTGAGCGTTTGACAATCAGCGTTTATTTACGATCATTTTGGTGGTTAAATCGTCAATATCGGTTCATGCAATGTAAACCAATAAGCCATATAGGTATGTTATCGCCTTCTGCAATGTGTCATATTCAATGTCGTCTGGTGCGCGGAATTTACTCGCGATATTCATTTCATAACGATCTTCCCCGAAATCTATTGGGAAGTTGTCGATTTCTTTAATGTACATTCATATGTGTCAGTGCTCCCAAGTACATGGCGATCCTCACACAAAATACTTCTATGATCACACTGCAGACATCTCGGAGCGGTCTGATATCATGGAAAAGCGTACAGTACCATTCATTCGCGACAAACGTATGCATTACGTTGTCCTCCAGCAAACATTTATAACCAACTAACCTCAAGGGATCCACTCTTTCAATCTTGCACGATAATGTCGACATAAACATGTTGCATCACCGAGATGTTTCGATGTAAAAAGTACATAATAACGCTTGTCCGATAAAATATCAACTTAAAAGTTCGAATATTAGTTTTCACTAAATATATGCAAATTAGCAAACACCACAACTGTTGTGTTTTGCGAATCCGTGGGGTATATAAGATCTATGGTTTTAGTACATCTTAGTGACGTGAAATAGATGAGTCAGTGCAATGTGTGTTTGGAGATATCGCCCGGCACGTGACAGGACATGGGCCAATCAGAAGGGTGGAAAATAAGGAGGAGGGTAACAGTGACTCTTGCTGAATATCCCTCCGTATTTTCTATTGCGGTATAATGACATTTTTATCACAGTGAATTTAATATTTTTTGAGTACAAATGATCAGCAATTGTTTCTGCATCCACCCACTCTGCAAGATTACTTACAAATAATCTCTTGGTATATACTGGATGCTTATGCTTGTGCATGAAATAGTACTTATCCGAGTCTAATGACTTCTGATGTGGGGATTTTTGAGTCTCAGCTTTATTTTCGTGATCATTATATCTGTACCGAGCGTCGTATTTCTCGGGCATTGTGTCACGAGAAGATCTATCTCTGCATTCATGTCTGTTGTCCTCGTCTTTACACTCATCAACAGTAATATAGCTATCATTATAGTTGGTTTTGTAGTCATGTTTCAAGGTTTTAATGTCTGTATTTTCGTGTTGTTTTTTCTTCTCAATCGCGGACTCCTTAATAGAAAGAACTACGTTATCCATCTGTTTACAGATCAACTCTCCGAACTGGTTTAAGGCTTTTTTAACACCATCGAAACCTGAGCCAATTCTGTTTTCCACCTTTTGCAGACCAGTATCAGCATCCTCATTATTGTGTTTATCATTTTTGTTTGTAAGTTTTAATTTCTTTTGTTGTTCTTTCAGAGACGCCATCGAACCTGCTTGAGACGTAATTCTTTGATCCAACCCTTTTAAATCCTCATTTATGTCAATCATGTCACCTCTAATTAGTTTTATGTCAGATTTTATCCTAGCTACCCCGGTCACTTTGTCACATTCGACTCTTTCAATAGAGTCAGCGTTATATAACATTGCCTGTTTATTGTCTGCTATACTATCCGTTAGAGTGTCTATGTGTCCCGAGATGGTTTGGCAGTCGTCCTTATCATTCTCGGTAGTACCCACATTTTCAATATCACCAATAAGAGCTTCAACTCGAGCAACGCGTCCTGTGATGTTTGGAATTTCTGTTTCAATTATTTTCTTAAGTGTTGTGTTTTCTTGTTTTAAAGAAGCAACATCACGTTGCAAGTTGGTGATCGCCGTCAGAATGAAAGCATTTGTTGTAGGCCCATTATCAATTTGTGACGAATTTGCGGGTTGCGAACATGATTGGTCGGCGTCGGAGTTCTCTTTTTCTCGGCGATTTCCCTTACTTATTAAATCATTGATCTCTGTAGGATCCTCGTCAATTAAGAATCGCGCGATATCATATATGTCCGAAGCTAATTTTTCGGTAATTGATGCATCGCCTTTCCTGCGTATTTTGAGTGTTGCAGATTCGTCAAATGGGAATGATGACATCAACTTTGCCTGTGAGAAGGCATATATGCGGATACGTTTCAATATATCGTCATCATCGCCTGCTTCATGCACCAAACACTCAGTTATTCTCTGTTTCGTTGTATTGTGCGTACTTTGCATGAACCATAGTAGATAATTTGCACTTGCATCATATGCCTGGGGTCCCTTCTCCCTTCGTCTGAATGAGTCTATCAGATTAGTTATTGTAAGCTCAAAGTTTACACTTGGATTTGAGCTGTCATCGTCTGCACTGTTGTTCGCATTACCCAAGTGTGTCACGTCGTCACCTTCAGACGAGAGTGGAGGGTTAACTGTATTCTGGGCACAAGGAACGTGATCATCGTCGAAAAACATTCCAGCAGATATACTTTTAGATATGTCGGTTATTGTGTATTGTTCGTCCGTACTGTCACCCATTTTTGTGAAGGACAATGCCAATCGTGTTTAAACGATCACAAGTATAGGCAGTATTATTAATTGTTTATCACACCTTTTCTGTTCATATTCCAGTCTATTGTCTATGGCAAGATAGGAACATAATACAGGTTATTAACATTGGGCTGAAGTGGCCACATAGTTCTATTTTGGGTAGGATTCTTTATGATAAATATAGGGAAAAATTCAACAAAAACATGTCAATTTATCAATGAAGATCTCGTTGAACCTCAATAGTCCTGGATCCATCCGAACTGCGAACACATCCGATGATAGTTGGTATTTGGTACGAGATTCGATTTTACATCATACTGAAGATATATTTGATAAGCCTTCCCGGAGTGAAACACGTCTAATCAAAACAAATGACGTCATAGCTCATCAATCAAAAGTTTCGAGGTTGGAAATGAAGAGATAAACTCCATTTGATCTGATTTTTCAGGTAAGTAAACTGTTGTAAAGTGTTTTCTCTTCACGAAAATGTTGTTACGAGTGATATACTTAATTGAACTACGATTACACGTGCGTGATTTATTCATATTTTTCAAATGAAATGATGGTGAATTTTACTGTCGGTGAAATATGTACGAAATTTTAGGATACGCTCAATCTGCTTGTCATTTGTTATGATTTGTCATGTTAAAATAGTAACATCTGATGGACTATGATTATATGGAATTGATCATTCGTATATTAATGTACCCATCCACAATATTCGCAAAACTGGGAAACTTGGCAAAATCGGTTTTTATTAAATTATATTTTGTGCTTAATTTCTATAGTAAATAAAAGATAAGTATTCCGTGACCGGCGTGAGTGGTAAATTTTACTCTGCTAAACTCAAATTCTGGCATAAAGCTATGCATAATTGATGTGTATTATCGGTCGAGATTTGTATGACAATAGTTGGAAAACAAAAAGGTCACAATTATTGAAAATATAACTTAAAAGGCGATTGTATAGAAAGGTACTTCTTCATAGAATAATTTTGAACAAATGTGAACCTGATAGGCCTAATATTAAAAATAAAATGCTCATTCAATGATTGACATTCTAGTTATTTTGTGGCCAATTCATCATTACATGTAAGAGGCCCCCACCCCTCCTTTTCGTACGCCGTATTCCATGCCCTGTTATGAGGTACGCCGTATTCCGGTCCCTCTGTTAGGAGGTATTCGGTATTCCAAATATACCGGTATTCGTACGCCGACCTTCCAAAAAATGAAGTTTTCATATATTTTTATGTATTCCATATGGCTGTTAACTGGTATTCCGTATTCCACCCTCTGTGTAAAGTGATTATTTCGTATTCCATGGGGGTGGGGGCCTCATGTAAGTGTACGTTCAGACGACCACGATTCATTTGTAAGTAGAGGAATCAGGCCCGACAATATCGTGGATGGTTTGTTCACACAATTGCGATGCATGATTATACCGTAGGTTGAACATCCTAAAGCATGTGATTGACTACACCGGTCATTTTCAGCTACAATTTTTATGCACACACCACTGCGAATCTTTCGTCACAAGTGGAGGTACCGGTATAAACCAAGGATACGCCTCAATTTGGCATCTAAAAATAGTAAAATCAAACAGTGCTTGATATTATTTTTGACCTACGATTTCGATGTGAGCGTGCGCAGTCCAATTATCAGTTATTTCCTATGATGGAAAAGTTTCGACAAGTTTACGATTGAATCGTGGTCATCTGAACGTTCACTAAGTGAATGTTCTGATGATCACGATTCAATCGTAAGTGGAAAGATTTTGTTGTGGGTAGTAACCGATACGGTGATAGTTGTACTGCGCATGGCCGGGCATTGTCGCGAGTGATAAAAAGTAGTATCAAGCATTTTAGATGCAAAATTGTGGCGTATCCTTGGCTACCCCCACTTGTGACTGAATCAGAACTGTGTGTACTTAAAAATTGTACAAAGTAAATAAAAAAACAAAGGGTAGTTAATCACATGGTTAACCGCCGACAATATACTCATGTGTGATGACATCGTAATCGTGTCAACAAACTATCCATGATTTTGTCAGGCCCGATTCCCCCACTTACGATTGAACCATGGTCATCTGAATTGCTGAGGACGCTCACATTGTTGGTTGAATGAACTTTACACTTTGTTTATAAATATGTTTGCAAATAAAAATGTATAAAAATACATGTATCCATATCACATACTAGTACATGTATATGCAGCATATTTTTCTTCTTATTACAGAAATGCCATATTCATTAGCCACGGTCATTGTTATGGAACTACAGTACCGTGTAGTTATGATACACCAAAATATATCACATCAAAAGTTGAAAATTAATACAACCACAAGGATCTCGTTAAATTAACTTATATATGCATGTATAAGATGAATCACTATCTTGTATTTCCATGCCTGTTTGTGTAATGGCAATCAATGCGGCCAGACAACAGGCGATGGGTGGAGTTTTAAAATTGACACCAGAAACAATGTCGGCAACTTCAAAGTTCATGGTGCGCTACATTCAACCCCCTACTTGTATATACTATTTACAAATTTTCTATCAAGCATTCCCATTGCTTAATATAGAAAGTATAGTTGGAAAAATAGACGAGAATGGCCATATTATTAGGGGGAGGGGGGGGTCAGATAAAATGTTCAGGCACATATGCTGATTTTTTCCTTTCGACCCTTGTTGGGACCCACCCACCCCTGCGTCCAAACATCCAACCCCACCTTTTAACAATAAAACAACTCATTTTGGGGTCATTAAGCAAAAACACATGGCTGTTCTTGGATTTCAAAATTCAATCCATTAGCATGAGCTACAAGCTATACTGTTAATTGTCTGATGATCATGAAATTTGTCATTTATGTAACCGGTATTTCTCTTATTGTAATGTGTCTTAAGCCAAACTCTTTGCAAAACAGTCAAATGACTTGCAGCAGAAAGAACTTTTTAGTTGTGGAAAAGAATGTTTGTTGGTCCCATTAACCAACCCATCAACCCCGACATACGTGCCCGGGAATCCTCCTCCCCTGATATGATGGCCAATATTTTTAAAGAAGTCATTCGCAGTATATGTGGTATATACTGGTATGTGTGATATTTGACATGCAGAAGTACTAGTACTAGTGCCACTATCTTCTAGTATACATATGCTTGTATATTATACAGCATAATTTTTTCACTTCCCCAATGATTATGTATAATTGTGTTTACAAATATGCATGGAAATAGAGTACCGGTACTTGTGAACTCACCTAATTCAAGTAAAGATGATAAAATCAAATGTTATATTGACATTTGGGGTGCCACATGTCAGGCTTTCAAGTGTTAATTAGTATTTGGAATGCCAATTTGCCCCTCCCCAGTGATCAATTTGGATGATGTATCTTAATGATATTTATCTGATTAGTCATTCCTCTTTTCTGATGTCACTACAAGCATTCAAATATTTTTTTCAGGCAGGAGGAGCTGCTTGACTGGATTGAGACATCAAAATTTCATTCAAGGCCTGATATCTGATAACCAATCATAGAATCTTGTTTCCTGAGTGATTCTTGCAGACACTGCATGGTGACCCTCCATACTAATATTATTAATTCTGTCCAAGACTGGATGAGGAAGGATTTCAAATGTTATTCTGTGTACATGTACTGGATACATGTACATGTACTGTAGATGTTATCGGCATATACCGGCTTCTTGCAGACACTGCATGGTGACCCTTAATACCAATATTATTAATTCTGTCCAAGAATGGATGAGGAAGGATTTCAAATGTTATTCGGTGTACTAGTACATGTACTGGATACATGTACTGTACATAAATGTTATCGGTATTCTTCCATGCGTGACATGTGTGTTGTTGCTGTGACAGTGAGTCCTGAGTCTCCTTGCTATACACATGTACCATATGTATACCCACGGACCGTATGCACTGAATCCAGTACCATGCATACATGTTAACTAGTGCACACTGCAGCGAAGGGAAGGCTTTAATTTATAACCAAATGATGTTCAATGTGTCATCAAAGGCAAAAATGACACATGTATGTATGCAATCCTTCCTGGATGGAGACCGATCGGTGACCTCTAAATTTTATCATATTTATGTGGTGGAAATCTTGATAAGTGAAGTTAGTGAATTCAATTCTACACATACATGGACTTGTATACTTCACCGAGTCTCAGAAAATGTGCACTATGGCATCCAGCGTATGCATATATTTTCATATTAACTACATTGACCAGAATTTGGAGATGTACCAGTTTCAAATCTCCACACAAGGCACACCAGTACCCATGGAACAGTCTTAGCCTTGCTTCTGAGCTTATCTGAAGGATATGAACTTTTAAGTGAAAAATTATTGCAGTATGTCAATATAATCGGATTCATGTACACATACAGGCCTCAAAATCCATCACAGAATCAAAATACTAGTATTCTGATGCTCCTTTTAACAACCGCTGTATTACCAAGTAATCTGCACAAGGAGCTTAATGTGGCTTATACATGTACCATACATGTACATTTAAAGATAGATAATCCGAGTTCATGCTCCCTCCTCAATGATCATTTCTTCGGCTTCAGGGGTAAAAATAATTGATTCGAGTTGAGGAACACACCCTTTAAAGTTGTGAGTTATAAAATATAATTTTTTTTAATCTGTTATTTTTCACCACCTTGAATATTTCCCGGCCAAGCAAATATTCAATGTGCCGATTGACGTAATCTTGATACCAAGTTGCGATGAACAAAATGTTGATTTATAACACGTTTTGGAAAATGTTACACTAAAGTTGACAGTAGTTAGCAGTATGTTTTGGTAATTAATTGATTAAGAAATGTTAAAACGATTGTTTACATTTAATTGTCCATGTTGACTTTAAAGACATTTTAATTTATGGACTTGTTCGGGTTTGTGAAACTGATAAGTTAGCATTCAGGCTCTATGTCAAATGGAGGAATGTACCATTTTAGTAACATCGCCGAAAATTTCAAGCAAATTGATCCTACCACTCCATAGAAAACATCGTCAGGAACTACACTCAATTGGAAATATTTACTTCTTGATTCGGGACGCAACTATCTGCGATATAAAACTAACTAAAACGATTTCACCTTCAAGTATCACTGCAATTAATTAATATATAAGAATACCGATGTGTGTTACCAATTTGGATATAATATTTGTAAAAATAACTACTTATTATCTCAATTTCTATTGTATCATCCTGCCGGAGTGTTTCACATCACTTTAAAGCATAACATATGTTATGTTTATTTTCGTATCCCTGCATAAATTGGGGTGATAAATTTATATTATACTCACATCTGGTCTTTCGATATTCTGTGAGTTAATTAATTTATATTAAAGAATAGCATTGCATGCTAGCAATTCTGATATACATCACTGTTACAATGACATTACCAACAAATGTTGAATAAGTCCAATAAGATGCCAAAGTTTAATAAAAAGTTGAACCTTCCATGACTGGAGATTCCTGAAATTTTGCTAAAACCCTGCGCCAATGCATTCTCTTACATTTGCGAGTCTCCAAAATGGAGCCTCACATATATAGGAGAATACATGGCCTAACAATATTTACCTTGACCTTGTAATCCATTGCATTCTTTCATACATGTGAGGCTCGCTATGTGAGACTTGTATATTTACAAGAATTCACTGGTACATGATATTTAATGCTGCACCAGCGCAGCTCACATCATGACATGGGTTAAACATTGCAAGGGCAAATCATTAAAAAATATCCTGAAAATAATATTTAGACTAAAATATTGTTAACCTTCGTGATTACTAGTAGCAATGTTTGTTGACAAATCACTGTAACAGTTTTGTTTACATAGCAATGGTTCCAACAGGAGAAATTTCATTATTGGAAAACTTTCAATAATTAATACACACATGTAGGAACCAGTAATTCATGTTTTTCTTAGCGGTGATGTTTTTACGAACTGTTGTATGTTATATGTTTGGCATATTTACTACTCACTGTGAGTGCATTGGGTCCCATTAAAATGATTTGAAACACTCAATGAAATATCTGCGCACCAGTAGATTATTTTGAGTGATTTTAGTATGATGAGAGTCAAAATCATGATTCTTAGCTTGAGTCTGGTAAAAATCAGCTGATTTGATGTAAAAATGCTATAGTTTGAATCTTGCAAACTTTTAAAGGCACGCGAGACCTTTAATTGTCGAAAATATTCATATTTGTTCCAAACACCGTAAACAGAAAAACATTAAAACACATACAGTTTCGTTCATATATACATGTACATGTACCATGACCATCGCGTAAAGAGCATGTTATCATAAAGACCTGCTATAGTTTACCTAAGAAAGAGCCTGATTGTGTTACAGAAGACAACACAGTGTTGATGGCTAATCACACACAAATGGTATAAACTTTATTAGTTACATATTAGGAATTCTCGAACAAAGAAAGCTCTCTATGTTAACCATAATATAAACAAACACCAGAAAAGTTACTTTTTATGCTATTGTTTACAATAGTCAAACATATGACAATAACATATTGTTTATGCGATATTTCTTATTTGAATATGGACAAAGTCTTCACATTTTGATGTTCTTTCTGTTTGTAGCAGTTTTTGAGTGGTGGAAATATTTTCACAGGATACCCACCGCCAAGGCCAACCATACCTTTAAGGCCTGTTTGACATTTGCTTTTATTCATCAAAGGTGCTCCAGACACTTCATATCGCTATAAGCATAGTATTATGTACACGTACCTTTTTTTTTACAAACTTTTATGTTATTTTGCATGACCGCACTTCGAAGAATTCTACAGCCGCTTTTGCACTTGATGCATCAATTTAAAAGAAGTACATGGAATTCTGCACTTTTATCAAAATTTTTATCACAAAAAATATGGAAATACTAGTGAGTACTAGTGCTATAATAACATGTAGATTGTTAAGTCTTTTCACAGTAAAGAGTTGTTCCCAGTAGAAGACAGACCAAAGCTCGTTAAGTTCCATATTTGCAGTGTTTCACACTGAGCATTAAGACCATCTCCTTTTATACACTGCAGAATATATGCAAACAACATGGTATAAATTATAATGAATTTATGATTCCAGCCAATAATTCATTTTCATTATAAATACCATGTTGCTTGCTTTGTTCATAGAACACACAAGGCCAAATTCATTCATTTGTTGCATATATTCTGTTGAGTATAAAAGGAGACGATCTCATAAATGGCCGGAATTAGTGTACCCTTTAATGCTTGTAATACATGCATGCACTAGTACCTGTTTCCCGGTCCACAACTTGTGGTATTGGTTGGGTTGATGCTGTTTTTGACCGAGTCCCATCCCAATGTTCTTCTATAATGGACTTTACGCCCAGAATTGTGGGCTGAAGTTATCTTGATTATAGCACTACCAGTATTTCTTCAGATTGGGTCAAATTGACGCTTTTTTATAAGAATATAGAGGGCAGCATTTACCATGATAGCATGATGATTTCAAACCTGCATATACTTAAAGTAATTGACCATCTCTAACTTGGTGTTACCCCTGTAATGATGCGGTACTACACTGCAGTAATTTCCAACACCATGGTAAGGTTACCGCTTGAACGCAAAACAGTTGCACCACGATGGATGCGGCATGCAATTAAAATGCAGTGATTCTCCTTATATCTTTGGAACTTAAAGGAATGGATGGCCTTCGTTACAGGTTATAATTTAAAAATAACATTTACAAAAAGTTTCCCAAGAATATACTAATAGTATAGAATAATGTTCATATGAATGCTTTATTATCCACAAAACACACTTTGTGTCAGTCAATCGTTTGTTTATATACAGCACTTAAATAGTGAGCGATAAGGCTTTAAGCAAAACACTCAACACCGTCACTTTCCGACAAAATCCTGAAAAGTTACCCATAATTCTACTGTGTTTAAGGAGTTGATTATACCGGTACTTAGGGCATTACTGTATTTGATGTCCCAAGCTGTTGCATACAGTAAAGACTTGGGCTAGTACCTGAACAGTAAACATGCAATCTGCATGATTCATAAAACAGCTATTGAAACCATGCTGATGATGTTTTATATACACACAATGGCACATTTTTGTTTATGGGTTTGTTGATATGACACGAGTGCTAGCGCACAATGCTAGAATGAACAGCATAGCCTAGAGTGCCGTGTCAACAAATCCATTAATACAAGTGTCTTTCGGTGTTTATTACACATCACCTGTCCTAGAATCTGTGCATTTAAAAATACAGACTTACAATGTTTATTGAGGCACATACAGGGCTTGTTTTGTCATGTGTGGTGATTTTTTTCCTATCGTTTGAACTGGATACTCAAATAACAGAAATTGTTATATATTTTTTTGCAACCGACAGATTTGAGATAAATCTTTCTATAAACATATTGAAAATCATGTGTCAGGCGCACCATACAGGTAGTACCTGTCAGGTACTTTGTATATTTTCACTTCGGGAATGTACACAGTATCTTGTTTGGACACTTGCAATTTTGGAAACACAAAAATGTAACGAAAGTTGTTGTTTGTATATTTAAAGGTACGGGAGGCCATGGCGGTGGGTATGCTGTGAAAATATTTCCACCGTTCAAAAACCACCACAAACAGAAAGAATATTAAAATGTATACAAATGAGAAATATCGCATTAGTAACAGTATGTTATTGTCATATGTTTGACCATTGTAAACAAAATCATAAAAAGTTACTTTCCTGGTGTTTGTTTATATTATGATGGTAAACACAATGAGTGCTCTTTGTTGCTAAATTCCTAATATGGAACTAATAAAGAGCTAATTTGTATGTGATTAGCCAGTAACACTCTGCTGTCTTCTGTGACACAATCATGCAGGCTCTTGCTTAGGTGAAATATAGTACTAGTAGGTTTTAATGATATCATGCTGTTTACGCCATGGCCATGGTATATATGAACGGAACTATGTGTTTTTCTGTTTACGGTGATTGAAACAAATATGAATATTTTTGACAACTGTAAGGCCTCCCGTGCATTTTAAGTCACCTTATTGTCTCTATTTTACATACATATATATCTCTTAAAACACAATTGAAAAATTCCAGATTAATTGAAAATTAAATGTTTTCTTAATTAAGAATTGTTTTCTTATTATCTCTCCTAAATGGGGAAAATATTCCTACTTAAGAAAACTTGTTTTTCCTTACTTAGATTTATTTTCCTACTTGAGAAAATCTCTTTCTAGAAAAAAATGGCAACACTTAAGATAAAATATCTTGACACTATTTCTTACTTTAGAAAATATTATTTCTTGTTCTAGAATAATTGTGTGGCTTTCTTAAATTTCTAGCTATTCTCCCAAGATAATCGCAGTATCTTAAACTTATCTTATCTTATCTTATTTTAAGAAAAATTAACTTATGCAAGAAATACAATCTTTCCTACAATAAGACAAAAAATCTATACTAAGATTTTTTTACTAGGATTTTCTCACTAAGATTACTGTGTTTTCTTAAAGAAATTTTCTCAGACAAGAAATTTTCCCACCCTTTCATTTCTTGGCCTAGAAAATATCTTGGTCTTATTTTTCTAGCTATTCTCCCAAGATAATATCTTATTTCAAGTGTTTTTTTTTCCTGAATTGAGAAAATATTTTTGGCAGTGTATGAAGTCATATCACTACCTTTGTGATGGGTCTTTAATGATGCAGACTTGTACAAACAGTGAGATGTGTGAATGACTTTGATGGCTACATTGTTCTGACATTGTTTTTATTAGCTGTTGAAACACAGTGAAGATATAAAGGTTGCTGGTAAGTCTTCACAATCATTAACAATTTCACCATGCCTTCCACCAGCATCTCGTTCTTTCGCCAATACTTCGATTTGCCCACCGATTTTACTGGTCCGATAAAAGCTAATTGTAAGCATTGTGCAACTATTATATCAGAATCTTCAAGAGTCACTTCCAATTTCACCAGCCCGGTATTTCCTCTATCCATTTGCCCAGACTTTTACTGATTGGCCCGGTGCCCCCTATAACTACTGGTATGATAGATGTTTTGAGTCCCGACATGCGAGTCACCTCTATTTGCAAAGCAAGATATTTCCTGATTGTTCTGCCTCTTTTTGCTGTATGTTGTAATCGCTGGGCACGGCGATATCTATCAGAAGACATTTGTTGTTGTCACGGTCTTTGACAATAATGTCTGGTCTGTTGCAAGATACTGTCCGGTCAGTGTGTACCTGTGTGTCATATATTAGTGTGATGTTACCCTTTGTTGTCATATATTCAGTCGGAGCTAGTGTCTGACATGCTGACACAATGTGTTCAACTGTCTCGAAACTTTTGTGGCAGAGCTGGCATTTCGGATCAATGTTCTTATCTATTAGTTTGTGTTCAATGTACCGGGTGGTAATAGCTTGATCCTATGCCACAATTAACTGCGCTTCCGTTTCAGCCTTCAGCCCTGCGTATCTTAGCCATCCGTACGTTGCCCCCCGATCTATGTTTTAATTTTTCATTTTGTTATAGTGTTGACCATGCATAGGTTTATCTGCATATGATTTTACTCGTTTTTCGCGGATTTTTCTTTTGAGTTCTGATTTTATTAGTGGAGCATTTTCTGTTGCATTTGCATCATTTGCATGTACATCTTCTAGTTCGAATTCGTTTCTGACTTTTGTTGCTGTTTTCGTTATTGAGTACCACCCTTTGGTTTGGTCATATTCGGTAACACATCGCACATGTCTTTTGATGTTTTCATGTATTTGTCAACTGGTGTTTTATATGCTGTTATAATTGCAACAAGCCCCATACCTGCTTCACTTGGTCCTTCAGCGCTTTTTCGTTCAATTCTCTATAGAATTGTTTAGCATTCATATTGAACGTTCTGTTCGGTGAATATTGCCTACAGCGTCTCTCAAGCCTTCTGTCTTTGAGTTTTGGCTTGTATTTTCTGTTTTAAATCTTCAATTGTTTCATGTATGTTTGCTTGTCCATTTATCAGATATTTTCTGCATATCCGCTTTCGTTTTTGTTCACTGTTTGTGTTCCTCTCTAATTCCACTAACACTGATAAATCAGCTCTTATTGTTCTATCTTTTTCCGTATCCGCGTTTTCCATTTCGGTTCTTGTTTCTTTGAGTTATGCTTTGGTTTTGGGTGCATTCCCATTCTGCTAGCTATTACATAGGATGCTGCGCACATCAGTGTGTTAATTTCCGTCAAATTGAGTTGTTTTGTTTCCAAAATTATGCCCATTACTGTGTTGGCATCTGCAATTATATAGGCTACGGGTTTTCTTATTTAGAACTAGTTTTGGTAATCGTTCCCTTTGTGTCATGTTCTTTGACATCTATTTTACGAGTGTGCACCTCATGCATGACTTACTAAACGATGGGGTTTACTCGGGTGGCACCGTTAAGCAGAACAGGAAAGGATTCCTGAAGGATTTACAGCCACTGAAGAAAATGAATCGAGGTGACTATAAAACTTGGTAAGATGGCGAATTTCTCAGGGCAACGGTATGGCAGGACAAGATGACACGATGACTAACCCAAAGTAAGATATTATGGTTAATCAGCGCCAGGGAAAAACAATTCTTGCAGTGATTCATTCGATGGGCATATCCATGTGCAACAAATACACGAATGGTGTTGACAAACATGACCAGTCCAGGATGACGTAATTCCTCGGTCGAGAAGGGAAACAATTATGGCAATACATCTTCTTGTTTGTCACCAATTCACCAATCGTTAACAGTTTCATCTTGTTGAAAGAAACATCAAAGATACACAAGTCTAAGAAGATATTCATGCATATGGATTTTAGGATTGAAAGATATTCTTCCAGAAATCGCAAAGCATCAGAACCACGTACCCTCAGTATATCACAAGAAAACTCAAACGGGCACGTCTCCACACACATGGGACGCAATAATCGATGTCGCGTTCATCTGAACTCAAAAGAGAGAAATGAAACTGTATTCGGATGCAAACTGTGTAATGTACATCTGTGTAAAGATGGTTGTCATTATGGGTATCATTGTAGTTGAACGTTCCCAACAATTAACTGGAATATTGTTATGAGATATATAGTCGGTGACATCCATAGAGAACACAATGTGTATCGACTGTATATGGGTATACTCAGTTAACATTCCAACAAACCAACTGTATTAATTGTTCACACAATGCAATTCATGACAAATTTGGTGTATTGCACGATTTGACTCATTTAGAATTTCAAACCAAATATTGGTCGACACCACCCATGGTCAAGTGGTTCTGCTAATGTGCTATGATGCGATTGGGTCCTGCTGAATTGTTATGATGCTGTTAGGGCAAACTGATGCTGTTAACAAAAAGTACGGTTATATCTTTATAATTTGTCTTTTTCTCGGTGTTCCGATAATCTGAACATATGGGTGCGACTAAAACGAGTCTAAATCCTGAGCAAGGATCGTTCGTATAAGACATATTTTATCCTAGTTGTGCCTAAACTTCCTTGCACACGTGTATATCACACGTGCATCCGGCACAATGTGACAGTCATGTGCATACACGTCGTGGTCAATTCACCTCATGTAATCTGAGTAAATAATGACAGTTTGCATTGAGTATTAAAACCAACATTTCAGAGCTGACGAAACACATAATACATATAGTTTGATATACAGATATTGAACTAATCCCAATGAAAAAGTCGAAGATACTTGATTGCACAGGGCTCTTATTATACAAGGTGTAGATATTTCTCAAATTACGACACACGTCCCGGCTTACGCTCATTATGCCCAATTGGAACTGTCACTCCAACAGATTACCCTCACTGCGTCAGCACAGTAGCAGGTTTATAACTAGTTATGGAGCAACGGGATCGATACTCCAAAAATTTCTGGGGAAATAGCGTCTGGTACTTGACATATGCCCGGGAACACACCATCGGTGTTCTGTTATAGCTGTAGCGAGATGACGGGGTAGCGTATACAGCTAGCGTTGGGAACTAAAGAGTTAAGAAGCGGATTTCTGCAGCATTTTCATATAAGAAGATGTACTGGGGTAGTTTAACCAGTCCTCTAAAAACTTCGGCAATCGCTATTTTTGTCCGAAAACTGAGAGCCTAGTGTAACCCTGCACACCAGGACTTAACTTCAACCAACCAATTTTCTTCCTTATTTTGTCCCTCCACTTTTAAGCAATTTTAACATAAAAGTGGCCGCTTATACACTAGACAAGATGGCGTCAAATATGGCCATCGTTTTTTTCAGTCGAGGCACTAAGTCAGTTTAATCCGACTTATAAAGAGAGAAAATATTGTCAAAAGTATGCAAAGATATATCGTTTGTGAAGCCAAGACATAAGACATAGTGCCACCGTTTTAGGAAAAAACATCGAACTTTCCGTCCAAGATGGCCGTCAAATAGGTCGCCGGAACTGGAAACTTCGAATATTTTTTCTGCTTCATCTACGACCCCTATCACAGAAATGTGCGGAATTTCCCATCTAATCACAACTTTGTGAGCATAAATAACTACATGACCTAGATTATACGCTGGGCATGTCATCGTCAATTGTGCTATGTGCGTTACTGGTTACAACCGAAGCGTGATATTGTTTGAAAAAGTTAACTTAACTTAAGACATTTTTGCGGTCGCCCTGTTGTTCACTGAGTGTACTAAGATATTACCGAACTCCAAGAAGAACAACTATTAATAAGATATAATCCGGGGTCATAGTTCACATCGGTCTGAATGTGACTGATAGTCAACCGCAACCGCGTAAATCGAATGCACGCAAACATAAACAAAGTAGTTAAAAACGGACCAATCGAAAACGTATGGAATCATATTAGGGCCACTTGCTAATGGCGCTTTCGGCGCGATGCGCCGAAACCGCCGAAAGCGACAAAAAGTGCGCCATTAGTAACGCGCCGAAAGCGCCGAAAGCGACAAAATGTGCGATATTAGGGCGTATTTCGGCGCGCCGAAAGCGACAAAATGTGCGCCGTAACGGCGCACATTTTGTCGCTTTCGGCGCGTTACTAATGGCGCACTTTTTGTCGCTTTCGGCGCACGCCGAAAGCGCCATTAGGCATACTATTAGGTCCACTCCCTAATGGCGCGCGCCGGACGCGACAAAAAGTGCGCCACTAGGGTATGTTTCGGCGCGCGCCGAAAGCGACAAAAAGTGCGCCGAAAGCGCCATTAGCAAGTGGCCCTAATAGGATTCCATAAAAACGGGCCGCGAAATTGTGGGACAAGAATTCATCCGAACAGTTTATTAACCACATCGACAGGGTCGCTTTAAACGTACTGCAAAATGAACTCAATCAAATGTTTCTCGCCACAGTCCACCAAGGTGACCTGGAATGCAGGACTCAATAACTGATTCAATCAATAATCTCATCACTCAACCACTTGGAAAGCGAACTCAAACGCCGCTTCGCGACACCGCTCACAGAAGCCACAAGCCCCCCGCGAAGAAAAACGTCACAACCTTGGTTCGCTAATGACTATAAATCAGCACGGACCAAATACCGCAAAGCACGTCGCACATACAAACGCCAACCAAATGCAGAGAATCGAATTCTTCTGATAAACAGTAGGCAAAACAATAAACAAATATTACATACCAGTAGAATACGCCATAATACCAAGCTGAGTAAGCATATACATAGTTTGCGTGCAAATTCAAGCAAAGAATTTTGGAAACTAATTCGGACACTTGATAACCATCGCCCCGAAAAACCGTCCCCTGAATGCGCGGAATTTCAAAACCATTTTGAACGAGAAGAGGCGCCACCCATCCAGTTTGAAAACTGTAAAAACACAGATGAGCGCAATATCATGGCTGATATACTGCCCCCCATCAGAATGTAGACAGCACATGCATAGATGCGTTAATCACGATTGATGACTGGAGTGCTCAGTGAGAAACCTTAAATCGGGGACATCTGCTGGATATGACTCAATCACTAATGATTTGATAAAATTATCATATTAGTATAATCAAGCACATGCTGCTGTGGTATTTTAACCTGATCCTTTCTACGGGCATCGTTCCGCGCGAATGGACAGTTGGTGTTATTAGACCTATGTTTAAACGGAAGGGAGACAGCATGGACCCAAACAATTACCGAAAAATAACCTTATTGAGTTGTTTCTCTAAGCTGTTCACCAGCATAATTAACAAGAAAACCATAGTCAGAAATGGTAACGCCCCCAAGATAATATTATTAGCCATAAATATAAATTATAATATAAAATATATTGGTTACATGAATGCACTGCCTCAGAATTCCGTTAAAACAACTAATCCTTCAAATTATTACAAAAAACTACGGCTTATTACTGCAGGTTTTTCATTCACCAAACCAGAAAGCTTCTAAATGCGGATCAAAATTGTGTTCCCGCCATAAAATGTTCAAGTGTGCATGGCCCAGCCATTGTTCATACCTAAACATCGAACGCAATTAACGCGGTCATAATAGTTACATACTGCAACTATAAGACATCCAGCGAATACACACCCCACGAAAACCCGAAATGTGTTGTCCTGCGAGATATCCCATCGCTATAACTCAATTTGACACGGCCAGATTGGCCTTTAAACAATATCCTAGAAGTTTCACGAACTTGGACATTCCAACTACAGCTTTTACCGGACTCGGGGTAGCAGTACATCTTTAACGCGTCCCAAAATAACCGGAAATTATCTATTTATAAAATCCCCATAGGATTTCTAAAATTTGTAGAACAGTATACACCGGTGGCGTTAACAATAGACTAAAATGTTTTCTCGAGACCAATTGCCTGCAGTCAGAAGCTGTGACATAACTCCATATACAATTGCCCATACCCCATTATAATCCCACAACTTGATTCAATCTATATGACTGTCCCAATATATAGAACCCCAATCTCAAATATTCGTGTTCGGTTCCTTAATGAAACCTCACACATCTTACTCCCAGCGAAGACATACACACAATGAAAATGGCTCCCAGGGTTCAGGAAAGGTTACTCTACAATCGACCATATCTTCTCACTTTATGCATCACACATCTCATGAAAGCAAACAAACAAAACTTATATTGTGCATGCCTTCATAGATTTTTCGAAGCTTTTGATTATGTGTGGAGAGTCGGGCTCTGGAGGAAACTTATTGCATATGGTATCAATGAAAAAACTTTAACTGTTATCCAGTCACTGTACGAACACCTCAAACTGTGCGTTCGCGTGAACGATGAAGACTCAGATTTCTTCTCTGGCCATATTGGCTTAAAACAGGGTGACAATATATCCCCTCTGCTTTACGCCGTTTACGCTAATGATTTTTAAAAGAACCAACTAAAATATTTCGCAATCAACAACCAAATTATTGAACAGGTAGATCACGTTAAGTATCTCGGAACTACGTTTCACAAACGAGGGACTTTTGCTATGGAAAGGAATCTGAGATGCCAATCCGCAAAAATGGCTGTGTACGTATTACGCAACAAAGCGCGTTGTCATAAACTCATTGTACAAAGCATCTTGGAGATCTATGAAAAAATCGATCATACCAATTATGACATACGGAGCTGAGGTGTGGTGTTTTGAAAACCTAACATGCTTTGAAAACTAGAATTATGGTTTTTGAAATTCGCCCTTAAAATGAAAAAATCCACACCCAATGCTTTCGTTTATGGGGAACTAGGAATATGCCCCAAAATGGTGAAAATCAAAACCCGTTCTCTCTCGTATGACGGTATTGGGCTAAGATTATCTGCATGCCAACCAATATATTGCCTCTTATTTTGTATTATGTTATGCATTATTTATATTGTGATAATGTTTTTAACAATCCACTGATTATTGGTATACGGGACACCCTTAACTGTTTAGGTATGAGTAGTGTCTGGACCAACCAACACGTACCAAGCTTGAAAAGCTTCAATCACACAACTACCGGTAAACTACGTGACATATACATTGAAGAGTGGTGGTCAACAATATCGAAATCAAGCAAATTCGCATTTCTACTGATATCACTCATATGACTGGGAATGATCTCAATCAGTTCAAGTAACAGTTTTCAAAAGCTGTTTTAATTGAAAAAAAAATGTTTTAGAAATTGCTGTTCATCTGTAAACTTAGGTCATTGTGCAGAATGCAAAATATTTCATAATATCTGAATATTTCCTGATTATTCTGTAAACCAGCCCACTATCTAACATATTCCATACCACTTATGTTAGTCTACTGGAGCAACTTACTTCCATTATGCTAAACTAGCTGAAACAGGCTCCCTTTGGCAACATATATTCAGCATCGGAGATACCTGTGGGACTTGGCACTCATTTTGACCTTAGACAGAGCCTTCATTTAGCGGCGGCCCCTTTGTGCGCTTCAAGCACATTTGGTCATGAAACATTTTGATTTCTATATATTGTTTTAATATATTGTTTTTAAAGATTGAATTCTTTGCTCAATTTAACAAAACCAATTTGTTTTTTTTTTAATTAATTTTTTTTGAAAAACTAATACCATTATAACATCCGCCAGGGTACCCCGAGTCACCACACCAAATTTGGTTGAACTCGGTCCAGGTGTCTGAGAGAAAATTCTGGACAGATCCTACTTGTTTACATATATAGATGACAATAATATATGGCGACTTTGTCTTTGGGGAATTTTGGCCAAGGCCTCCAGACAGAGGGCTGCAAAGTATGGGAATGGAATATATATAAACAACGTTCCAAGTCAGATTAACTTTACTTAATCGTATAACAGTTGTATATATTAAATTTAACACATATCATTTACAAATGTCATTAAAATGGTGAATACAATTCAACATGAAGTTACATGTTTTATGATATAAATCATAATGACTGTGGTAGCTTAATTTCCCATAACTCTATTACTCACATAAGTACAGATACTCGTGTTCTGTGTAAAAAGGACACAAATAACTCCATTGCAGTTCTCTATATAATTACAAGATAGGTAACTCTATTTCGAGGGAGAACTAGACACACTTATTCTTAAAAGTGCAATATCCTATTATTGATAGTGAAATCTGATCATTGACAAGAATGATGTTTAGAGTGTTTGCTTCAAGTCCTACATTGCTACCGACTTACCATGCTTGGCCAGGCATGATGTGTCACCAACAATTACCCAACTGATGAAGGTCAGACAATTGGTGGGTGCAGCGATGTTCGGATAAAGCTTCTCTGTAAATCTTAATATATTTTGAATGGAAGGTTTAGTATCTTGGGTTTGTGGAATCACAGAATAATGCACTTTATGTATAAATCAAATCAGAGAACAAATGTATTTATTGAGACTGTAAACCATTTTAGTAGGACCGTCCATATACGGACTATGATTATATCTGCCGCACACGCGTTTATGACGCATCCAATAACTATTAATTTATGTTATTTACAAGGCGCCTTCAATGGTTTATTTCAATAATGTTTTGTCGTCATTCAACTTAGACAAGGTCTACCAAGTCTGTGAACTTAACTGTTTCCGAAGACTGGCTCATTTTTCATGTCATGCCTGTCTAATTGTACCTGTCGACTGTACTGTCTGGCAGGATGGGAAGAATTCAGTCCAATGTGCGATTTATCTGTATTGAATCATTCACACATGTGTACAGCAGGACGCGTTTCAACTTTACTGTATCAATCGCGTTGCATGCATCAACTTTACTGGCTTGTGTGCTTCTAAGTCATTTATGTTTCAAACCGTCCGGCCTTTAAGTGTATTGTTTATACCGCCGGGATTCATGTATAACGCAAACATGTATTAAAGTTTTGCATAACGGAAACGTAATTTAACTATCGTATCACATGTGTAGCTTTACCGCCGTTACAAGTGTGCCGATCAAAAATTATACTGCCAATCAATTAATGCCAGTTATTGCATTGTCAAACTTCCAAGATGGATAGTATTGCTATAACTCAGCCACAAATGGTATGCATACAAATTCGGTGTTCATATCAAAGTAGAATACACAACATTTTAAAGTCGTAAACATATGAACTTTTGTAAGTTATGAATGTAAAACGATAGTGGCTTACAACTACGCTATAGATAAAACTTAACTGCAAAGTATGGTAATGGAATATATATAAACAACGTTCCAAGTCAGATGAATATTACTTAATGTTTATCATCTGACTCAGGGGGGGGTGAAAAAATTTCTTCCGGCACGTATGCCGGGGTGGGTGGGTGGTCAAAGCCACCAACAAGCAATTTTTTCCGCAACTAAAAAAAAAAATTCCTGCTTGTTTTTAGTGTTTTGGCAATGAGTTGGGCTTCAAAACCACTTTGAATCAGTTTGAATGAGAGAAATAATGTAATTCTAACTGGTAAACTGACTGCAGGCAGTTATCGTGTTGTATTTTGTTGCAAATTTTGAAATCCAAGATGGCCGCTGGCAGCCATATTTTTTTGGCCGAATGACCTCAAAATTACTCATTCCTATTTACATGTCCATGTTAACATCCATGATAAATAGTATGCACAGAAATTCATATACAGCTGTTTACAGTGAATTTCCCCCCGCAAATCTCTGTTTTAGTGTTAAAAGGGGGGGTGGGTGTCAAAAAATGGTCGGAAAAAACTGCCGAAAACGGAAAAAAAATTGGCGGTGGGGGTGGGTGGGTACAAAAAATGATCGAAAGGGAAAAAATCCCATACGTGCCTGAATTTTTTTTCCGACCCCCCCCCTGTCTGACTCGGCGCTTTTGAATATCTGTCCATCCCATGCAGATGTGACGCGTTGTGTATCGTCATTTTGGTGATAAGCGAGTTTGTATCGCACCTTGGCAAGTTGCTACGGATTGAGTTGAGACCTTTGGTCATTCATTAATTTATCGGATTAATCCACGACTCGGATTTTGTAAATCCCGTGATAATTCCGTGGGCTTACAGTTTACTGACACAATTATCAATGCGTAATTCGTTAAGGCGCTAAACTGTATGTGTATGGGCACTTTGTGATAAATGCACGTTCATTCAGGAAATTATTTATGATTTCTATGTTATTGAAAACTGGAGTATAACAACAAGCAGTTACAGCACTATACTTTAGGTCTTGTGAGAGATCATCTGAGTTGAAAGACATGCAAATAGTTCACTGATTGGCTTGATGCACTGATGACAGATATTTTCTAACCATTGATAGTCACATTAATTTTTGAGACATTTACTCGCTCTTTTTCCATGCACACAATGATCTATGCATTAGTTACATCAGGACAAGTTTACTTATATATACAAACTTAGGTCATTGTACAGGATACACACAATTCCATAAGTTCTAACCATTTCTCGATTAGTTTGTCAACCAGCCCGTTATCTGGCATTATGACTTAACACTTTTGTTAGTCTACTGGAGCAACATCTGTTATAATAAATGACAAACAGTCACTATGCCAGACTTGGATATTTTAGGTGTTGTGAGAGTAACCGATCATATGAGTTGATAGACATGCAAATATTTCACTGATTGGCTTGATGCACTGATGAACAGTGTGATGACAGTTATATTCTAGCCATTGATAGTCACATTAATTTTGAGACAGTTGCTCGCTCTTTTTCCATGCACACAATGATCTAGGCTTTAGTTACATCAAGACAAGTTTATTTATTTCAGTTTTACATTTCTCGAAGCTTCTTTCCAAACTTCAAACCAAAGGGTGTCGGGAAGGAATATTTTCACCACACCGCCCCATATTCAACATGCCATAGCTTAATGTCATATCCACTAAGGCCCATATGAGGCCACAGTAACATAAATAAGGTGTTTTTGCATTTATAAATCCTTATAATATGTTTTAAACTGTTACAAATGTCAAATAAAGGGCACAAAAGGTCTTCATTAAAAAAAATTGCATGACGTTGTAAAAAACGCGTTTTTGCCCCTCGGGCTACCCACCATCCCGGCATACCTTCCTGCAAAATTTGTACTACCCCCCCCCTGATTATAAAGTCAAATTTGAACGAGAGAATTACCTATGCCTTGATGATAACAGAGCAGTTAAGAATATTTTAGCTTTACGCACAAGAAACCACAAACTCCCTATAGAATTCGGTGCTTGGATGAATACCGATTATTCCGACAGAATCTGCACTCTCTGTAAACTCGAAATCGGCGATGAATACCACATGGTACTGAAGTGCAGGGAACTTAATGAACTTATCATAAAATACCTGAAACTATACTACTACCAGAGACCTGACACTCACAAACTAGCCGCTCTTTTTAACTCCCGAAATCAAAAGACAGTTAAAAGTCTATCAGTGTTTATTACGAAGGTCTTCGAAATATTCAGGTCCGCCTGAGGCTTATTACCACCCAGCCTGGCACATTGAAACAACCGAATACGGTCCAACCTTTCTATCTTCTATTATTTTGCCATTTATAATATATACATGTATACCTGTACTGAAATATATTGTATCTTATATCCATACATCTCTGTAATGTCACAACTTGACGATCAGAATAAACTAATAATTGAATTGTATCAAGTAAAAACTTTACTTTAAGTATCCCGTGTTCAATATATTCGCACCACACGCACATTTACTTTGTCACCACACGCACAAGAACACATGTTCTCGCTTACACAGTGTGAAATACATGGGTTGAAATGACAAAGAAAGATTAGGCACATTCGCCAAGCTCAAGTAACAATTAATCAAATCAGATGTACCTGTCGCAATGCCTCGGTGTTGACCATGACTTGTAATGGATACGATTTTTGCTCACACGAACGAATACCGTTTTCTTTCTGTGTGCATTTCTATACCCGTTTACATTATGTAAACGAACCCTTATGTGGTGTCATTGGAGTGGATAACTTATGTTACTCCATGACAATGATTTGCGCACAAGGCAATGTTTGCCTATTATTATTTAATATTATGATTTCCCATTTTCAGCCAACAGATTATATGTTTGCCATGTACAGTGATAAACCACCAGGGCAAAATGCCGCAACTAATCGTGGACACACTAAAGGTGAGAAAGTGAATGTATTTTAGACACTTTTCATACGAACTTGTTTGAGTTATTGTTATTGGTCATGTTTTTGTTGGTCTGTCGGCATGATTGGTATCTATCGATGGATATAATTCAAACAAGAATCATTTTTAAATGATATTCAGCTTCAAACATATTCCGATATGAAATATGTATTTATTATAGTCATGTTTAATCGGTCAACGCATGAACATTGTTTTCTTCATATTGACTGTCCACGTGTAAATATCATTCGCCTTTCATTCCAACCTTTCGTAAGTTATGTAACTCATTAACATATCCCTCTTATTTTACATACTCAAGAGTCGTACTATAGTTCGCTCAGTTCTAAATTCGCGAAAAATAGTACTGTGAAAATTCAAATATGAGTACGATATTTGATTGTTAAAGTGAATAATTGGTCTATTGTGCGGTCTATTGTGCGGTCTAGACTAGGTAGATGTGTACTATCAAGAAAACAAAGACCACTAAGTATCATATTATAAGATACAACATTTTGTACGATATATTCATCCGCAAAATTGCGCTAGCCAGAACCCGATAGAGTCCCACACAACATCTGACCCGGAGAGATATAATCTATTCAACAATGCGAAGAATCACAACAGATTAAAGAAAGCATGGCCATTCGACGGAACTGAGAAGATTTGACTTCAGTGCGTTTGAACTGGAAGTTGAAAGTGGAATATTATACAATCTTATCAATGGTGACAGTTTGGACCATGTTTGTTAAACCAAAGCTTCACCATAACCAGTAACACAAATTAATTAGATGACGTGCAGAGGACCATAAACGAGTTATGTTGGGGATATCAAATGTTATGAAACGAGTTTGATAAAATCTTATATCCCAACATAACGAGTTGAAGATCTTGTATATCACATGAAAAAAAATAGAGCTTTATGCCTTTTTAACCAATAAAAATCCTCAAAAGAAGCTGCAAAATGCATATATTTACAGCGTTGGCTGAGACGCTTCACAGCCGTATACGACAGTATTGAGCGCTACGGGGATGACAACGGAAATTAAAACCCCCAAATATGTCTCTTTGTTTTTTTACTCTCTATTTTCGTTAGTGCAACGAAGTTGGAGAATAATTTAACTTTAATAATCATTTTGCATTGTATTGTATTAGAGCAATGCATGCCGTTTCGAAATAGTATTAAGTTGCCAGAATCAATGTAAAGACGCGCGGTCATGTTGTTGGCGCGATGCCAAGTGGTGTGTAACTAGTAAGAGGTAAGGAAATATGTAATTGCTGTTTTAATGGTAAATTAATGTTAACTATCACAGTGGCTTCAGCGAACATCGAGCCTTATTATTTGCACACTAAATTGTGAATATACAAGTATTTAATTAATAGTTTAATAGTTAAGTTTTATCGTCTTATGACCATACAATTTCGTCCAAATATATGCACGGTGATGGTGGGTGACGTAGTTCGTGTTGGCTTGGTGGGTGTCTCACGCCAACTTTGGTTAAAATAATTTGGAACAGTTGGAAGTTTCATACCGATAGTCTGACACAAACATTTTACACCACATACAAGTTCATGTTTTTCCTATTTTTTTCTGAACCAACAATTAGTGAGATATTTGTTTGGATACCACTTTGTTTGAATCTAATATATATCATGAGACTTCTGTATATATATAGTTTAATAGTTAAGTTTTATCGTCTCATGACCATACAATTTCGACCAACTATATGCACGGTGATGGTGGGGTGACGTATATATCACCCAGGTCGGGGAAGGTCGGGGAAGGTCAAGGTCAGGTGGGGTCACGATTTGACCCGTCGAAAACACTGCCCGGACAAAAGTACCCGACAAATGTACCCGTCGAAATCCATCCGGTTTTACCCGATTTATTTGACCTTGAATTGTCCATTTTGAAGGTCAAGGTCAGGTGGGGTAACGAATTGACCCGTCCAAAACACTGCCCGGACAAAAGTACCCGACAAATGTACCCGTCGAAATCCATCCGGTTTTACCCGACTTGACCACGAATTGATCATTTTGAAGGTCAAGGTCAGGTCGGGGTCACGACTCGACCCGTCCAAAACACTCAGTGGACAAAGGTAACCATACGTATCAAATTTCGTCGCAATCCCATCAAAATGCGCGATTTGACCTTGAATTGACCCGAGTTCAATGTCAAGGTCACGTCGCACGGGGAAACGAATAGGCTTATGGCACTCCCCATAGTAAAGTATCCCCAAACACTAATTTTTATCGAAATCCCGTGATACTCGGGCGTTTGACCTTGAAATGACCCGATGTCAGGGTCAAGGTCACGTCGCACGGGCAAATTAATAGGCACATGTCACTCCACGGCCGAAAGTAACCCCACATACCAAGTTTTATCGAAATCGTTTTCGATTCCATCGTGAACAGACAGACAGACACACAGACACACATACAGACACACAGATCTTCCAAAAATATATATATCCACTCGAAAACGGCTCGACCGATTGAGCCCAAACTTGCTATCTAAGGGTAAAAAGCCACGGGCATTGCACTCAAACAACTCGCGAGCCCGCGTGGCCACTCCTTCACCCTTCGTCCTGCCACCGTCGTTGGAATTGATGGGTTAATGGGTTAATGATTAAAGAGCGTTCGTATCTGCGGTGTCGTTGTTAAAGAGCGTTTATATACTCGAGTATAAATACGGCTCAATCGTCCGTCTCGGAAACTGGGGATATCGAGACGAAATTTCCTACTTAGGGCTTCAAAGGGACGGGGGGTGGGGGGGGGGGGGGGGGTTCGTCGGGTCAGTTTGTCCGCCTGATGTGACCTTGACCTATAAACGGGTACCCACAAATGATCTTGGGCGATATCTCGGTCGTCAGCGGTGACATCGACATGAAATTTGTTATGTATGGTCAACTCGGGACGGGGAATATTTTTGTCGGCGTGTTTATATATTTTGAAGACCTCTGTTTGTTTGTCTGTATGTCTGTTTGTCTGTATGTATGTATGTCATTTATACAAATCTACGATTCTCGACCGATCGGGACGAATCTTGGTACGTGTGTGTAGTTTGACCAGACGGTCGTCCTTGTCGTATTGGCGAGCCCGTGCGACGCCCGTGCAGCGCATGCGCAGACGAGATCTCGGAAACGGGTGGAGCTATCGACTTGAAATTTGGTATGTGAATGTATCTTACACCGGATACGAATTTTATCGGGTCGCCGAGCCCGTGCGACGCAAGCTTCGCGCATGCGCAGACCAGATCTCGGAAACGGGTGGAGCTATCGACTTGAAATTTGGTTTTTGAATAGCCCGGACAAAGTCGGGCTCATCGGCTAGACTACTATATATTTTGAGAACTACTGAATATATCCATATATGTATATGATGTCATTTATAGACTCGAAAACAGCTCCACCGATTGAGCACAATTTTCCTATCTAAGGGTAAAAAGCCACGGGAAGTGCCATCGGACCATTTGCGAGTCCGTGTGACCACTCCTTCAATTGTCACCGCATTGGGGATTGATGGGTTAATCGCGTGATAATTATTGAGCGTTTGTATATGATGCGTCGCTATTAAAGAGCGTTTGTTTACAATATCAACGCAACGTTAACGCTCGAAATTTAGCATAGAACAATTTAATTTCTTCCATCTAAAACATAATTACGTGTTGGACTCTGTCACTTAAATTTTTGAAAATAGGAGTTTTATCGACATAAATAGATTTGAATGGGAAATCCTATGTTAAAATATAGCATCGAAAAAATTTAATTTCTTCCATCTAAAACATAATTACGTGTTGGACTCATTTTAAGAATATATAAGTATTACACGCAGACACAGCTTAAAATTTTGAAAAATAAGAGTTTTATCGACAATAATCGATTTGAATGGGAAATGTTACGTTTATAAATATTAGAGCCCTGCGAGTGTTTTCTGAGCTGCTACATATTGGGCACCAGGATCCATATTCGACAAATTATACCTGATATCTTTTGCTTTTGGAAACTGGGGATATCTAATTTCGTACTCAGGGCTTCAAAAGGTTGGTCAGTTTGTCCGCCTGAGGTGACCTTGACCTTGAAACGGGTACCCACAAATGACCTTGGGCGATATCTCGGTCGTCAGCGGTGACATCGACGTGAAGTTTGCTATGTACGGCGTGCCTGTGTGGGGTTACCTTGAAAAACAAAAATTAATGGATCGACCAAAACCATTTTGAGACTTCCGTGTGTATATCTGTACATGTATATCCTTTATAGACTCGAAAACGGCTCGACCGATTGAGCCCAAACTTGCTATCTAATGGTAAAAAGCCACGGGAAGTGTCATCACACTGCTTCTGAGAGCGTCCGAGCACTCCTTCACCCTCCGCCCTGCCACCGTCGTTGGAATTGACGGGTTAATAAATAAATAAAGAGCGTTCGTATCTACGGTGTCGTTGTTAAATAGCGTTTATATACACGCGTAAAAAAACTGGGGATATAGAGGCGAAATTTCCTACCTCGGGCTTCCAAGGGACGGGGGAGATTTTCGTCGGGTTAGTTTGTCTGCCTGATGTGACCTTGACCTAACTGGTACCCACAAATGACCTTGAGAACGTGCGAGCACCCCTTCACCCTTCGCCCTGCCACCGTCGTTGGAATTGATGGGTTAAATGGTCTCTTTGATGTGTGACCCGATGCAGGAAGGACAGCTCTAAATTCACACAACGTATTGAATACGTGAAATTTGTTATGTATTAAATACTTGCCGACATTTTTGAGATACTTCGCCTACATCATACAGAAACATTATCTTCGATACACTGTTAAAAAATCTATGGAAGCATAAATGGTCAACTCGGGACGGGCACATTGAAGAACAAAAATTAATGGATCGACCAAAGCCATGGGACCAATCCCGCCAGTGGTGGGCTAATCTGCTAGTCTAGGATTTCAGCACATCTATGTTATATATTTTTTTGTACCCAAAGGGATGCAAATCATGATTTATGAATATTATATCATTTTTTGAATCGAGAATGTAGTGGGTCTTTTAGCAGTGGACTATGTCAGGAGAGGTAACTCTAAAATGATCTTAACACAAGATAGACAACTCTAAAATGATATCGTATAGTTGCCCACTGAAATATTGTACTATTTTGGTGTCTCCTTTGGTGATATGCACGGTGTTCCACGAGTATATCCATTTAGCATACTCACAAATTATAACAAAATTCGTATGTGTGTCCGATTGGCTTTTTATATACTCTGTTATCTGTCAGCTGATTACTTGATATAGTTAGCATTTTAAAGATATAAGTTTATTATCAAATATCTGTAATAGTCATAGCAGCCAACATTTAGAATGTGTAAACTGCACCATATAGCAGAATGTACAATTTTTTGGACGATATTGACAACTGCGATCCATTGAAAGAACCTGTCACGATTGTGACTGGAAGGTTAATTAAATTTAATCCCCCCACCCCACCATCAGTACGAACTGTTGCATTTCACAAAAATCATGCGTTATAGTATTTGTTGCACATGCTTCGGGTAGAATTATATTTATTCATCATTAATATGGTAAGTATTATGTCCATGAATTGTAGAGGCCTGGTGACCCGAAGAAACGCAGAGACGTGTTTAATTATATTAGAGAAAAGAAATTTGGAATATACTGCTTACAAGATGTTCATTTAAAAAAATATCAAGAGCAAAACATCCGAGCAGAATGGGGATATGATATCGCATTTAGTTCGTATAGCACTTCATCAAGAGGAGTGGCAATTCTAATAAACAATAATTTTAGTTTTAAATTGCTGGATACAAAGACTGACCAGGCAGGAAACATCGTCCTAATCCGAGCAGAAGTTGAAAATAAAATAATGACATTTGTTAACATATATGGCCCAAATGATGATGACCGTCTCTTTTACAAAAATATCCGCAAAACCATTGAAGAAATATCTGACGGTAGTATAGTAATATGCGGAGACTTTAATTTAATGCTAGACCCTGATATCGATATGCTTAATTACGTTGCTATAAACAACAAAAAAAGCAAGAGACGATGTACTTGATATGATAGACCACCTTGACTTAGTTGATGTGTGGAGAATTACCAACATTGATACTCGACGATACACTTGGCGCCGAACAAATCCATCCAAACACGCCCGTTTAGACTTCTTTTTAGTTTCACAAGACCTTATACACATGGTGGAAAATTGTGACATCCAGCCAGGATATAAAACAGACCATTCAGCGATATCGATAACACTTAAATTCCACAATTTCGAAAAGAGAAGGGGTTTCTGGAAGTTCAATAATTCACTTCTGAAGAATAACGATTATGTGCAACTAGTCAAAAATACGATAAAAAGAGTAGTAAGACAATATTCAAAATTTGACATAAAACATGAAATAGGTCCCAACAAAATAGTGACCAATCGATGACCAATTTTAACAAACAAATGTACTTGATCCTCTCCAGTAGCCTATAGCCTCTCTTAGATATATATACATATATATTTATATCAAAGTAAAATCTCAATCTTAAATATCTATTTAAATCTTGATAGAATATAAACCTGCAAAAGACCTAATATGTCTATTCTAAACAGAACTTCCAGGGTAAGCTACACATCCTGGAACATCCAGGGACTAAATCGGAAAATAAATGATGAACATTTTATCAAGCAAATGAAACGATATGACTTTGTCACATTAACAGAAACTTGGCATAGTAAAAATTCTAATATCGAGTTATCAGGTTTCGAATGCATACATCGGTGTAGGGATAAATTCGAAAAACAAAAAGGTGGCATCTGTTTTTATTTCAATTCAAGGTTCAAACCTTTCTTTCGGGGACCAATCAAGCTTGGGGAAATAGCAATTCTAGCCGAATTTGATGAGAAAATGTTCAACTTACCATCAAATATATGGTTCATGTCAATCTGTGCACCGCCGCGTAACTCGACCTACTGGTCATCCGAACGAGCCAAGACAACTGACCTAGACTCTATTTTCTCATGCCGAGAGACAAAGCTTATAGAAGTAAACGACTCAGACATGGTTAGGCGGTGACTTTAATGCTCGCACCGCGGAGCGACCTGATTTCGTTATTTCGGAAAATGATCGATCCGATAGGGAGCCCCGAAATACTATTGACAAGGTAGTGAACTCCGTTGGTGAACAACTTCTATCTCTATGTCGCATCGCCGAGTTACGAATTGTGAACGGACGATGCAGTGGAGATTGCCTTGGGAGCCTCACATCTTACCAGTACAACGGTGCTAGTGTAGTCGATTACATAATAATCTCAGATAGATACTTGGCGGATGTAGATTATCTATGTGTTCAATCACCTAATGTACTTTCTGATCACTGCCAACTTTCAGCTCATATTGAATATAAAGTACCAATCCGACACCCATCGGACATAGAACCAAAATACAAATATATCAGACCAACATATAAATTGAAATGGACCCCTGAAAGTGACCAATTGGCATACCAAAAGTTAAATCAACCATGCATCAAATGGAAACTAAATAACTTTATGAATCATAATTATGCCCCCACTATGGCGGACATAGAAAAGTCTACGGATAATCTTATGACAGTTATAACTGAAATAAACGAATCAGCGGCTTCAAAAGTAGTTTATAGACGCAAAAATGGAGCCCCGAAAAAGCATCCATGGTTCGACGATCGTTGTCGAACACTTAAAAGGGACTTAGATAAAGCCATAGCAACTATGAGAAAGAACCTGCACGATAAGTTAGTATACGTAAAAATTTTCACACTGAAGAAACAATACAAGCGACAATTAAAACAGAAAACAAGAACTTACTATCAGAATATTTGTGAAAAATTGGACAAACTCTCTACAGGCAACCCATCGGAATATTGGAAATTGGTGAAACAATTTACCGATGGCCCAAAAGAGGGAACTTCACTAGACCCGGATGTAGCAGTTAATTTTGTTAACACGTTACTTTGCAGACCACAAAGTCAGATAAATGCAGAAATAATAAATTATAATTTACCACCACCAAAACAACTTATAGGTAATACAATAATCTCGGCACAAGAAATATTGACAGCAACTAAGAATTTGAAGCGCAACAAATCATCAGGACCAGATAACGTTTCTAATGAACTATTAAAGGTAGTGGTTCCTAACGCAGTAGGCTGCTTCGCAAAATTATTTAACCGCATTCTGTCATCGGGACATTACCCAACGGATTGGAGCAAATCTGTACTCACACTTTTATACAAGAAAGGGAACCATTTTGACCCAAATAATTACCGGCCTATTGCTTTGAGTTCGGCCGTTGGCAAACATTTCAACAAGGTAATAAACTCCCGGATTAATTAATTTCTTGAGGACTATAATCTGATAAGTGACAATCAATTTGGATTCCGCGAGGGTAGAAGCACGGTTGATAGTGCCTTTGTTTTAAAAACTATCGTTGAGAAATACGTTAAGAGGGTTAAAAAACCACTATATGCAGTTTTCGTCGATTTAAGGAAAGCATTTGATACAGTAGACAGATTCACGCTTTTCAATAAAATGAGGCGGCTTGGTATTGATGGCCAGATTCTCCGAGTAATTAAATCTATTTATCATAAAAGTATATATCAACTGAAAACTAGCAATGGTTTGGGCCCGCCGCTACTTTCTACAATTGGAGTCAGACAGGGGTATTCAATTTCACCTACGTTATTCAAAATATACATAGACGGTATATCATCCATTTTCGATACAGAATGCAAACCAGATATAATAAATGAAAACCCAATTAACCACCTGTTATTCGCGGACGATCTGGTATTGCTATCCACATCCCCCAGAGGCATGCAAAGATGTCTTGATAATTTACAACACTTTGCAGAATCGAACGCACTTCAAATAAATACCGACAAAACCAAATATATCTTATTCACAAATGAACGAACAGTAACAACTCCCACGTTCAACTTGGCTCATGATACAATTTCACCCGTGGATCATTACTCATACCTAGGTATCGTATTTCACAAGAAAGGAAAATTTATATGGCACAAGCGGAAATGATTAATAAAGCATGTAGAGCAATGCATAGCCTAAATCGATCGATTCAAAGCAAACATGCGCCATCACCACCGATTCTCGTTAAACTTTTTGATCAGTTAATAAAGCCTATTCTATTATATGGCTCGGAACTGTGGATAAATGACCATCATATATTCAATAGAAAAGATTTGGACGGAGAGAAGCTGCACATTGAATATTGAAAAATGGCTCTTGGAATAGGCAACAAAGCGTCAAATTACGCAGCGATGGCGGAACTGGGCAGATTTCCTATTACAGTAGATGCCACTATAAAATTCTTCGCTTTCAATGTCAAATTACGACGGCACGAGCATCACACGTTACTTAATGATGCGTACACCGAAAATAAACTTATTAAAGGGAACGTACAATTAGATGACATAATACGGAATAAATGTCCAAAAGATGCGAAGATTCGGCCCGCGGCGATAAACTTATGTAGCCAACTGAAAGAGGCATACCGATCGGAATCCACCAAAGTGCTTACGGCACCCACCGCAATCAGAGGAGATGGTGGTAATAAATTGAGGACCTATGCGCTTGTCAAACATGGATATTATATAAAACCCTATCTCAAATATCCAATCAACAATGAGGCAAGAACCATGTTTACACGTTTGCGAATCAGTAATCATAACCTTGCTATCGAAAAACTAAGACATATCTATCCTGTTAAATCCGAAGCAGATAGACTATGCTTATATTGCAAAGAAGGAAAGTCTATAGAAAATGAGATTCACTTTATCACCGAATGTAACGCATATAAGTCGATAAGAAATGATCTCTACTCACAGTTAGAATTATATAAGCCGGGATTTTTACAATGGAAAGATACTGACAAATTTATATTTATTATGAGTAACAATGACCCGAATGTCTGTTCGTTAATATGCCGTAAGATTAACTTATGTTTTAAACAAAATATCAATGTTATCAGCCATGAACACATAACGCCTCAAACCCCCGAAAATATCACTCAATCTGCAACCAAGTGTGTCATATTGTAACATATTGTTGTATATCTGTCTTGTATATATGTCTATTTTTGTGTTTTCTTAT